>CM053784.1:612727868-613327868 GCA_028749045.1 Cupressus sempervirens | reverse complement strand
AAGTTCTATAAGAGGGTTAATAGGATTATCAGGAGACTAGCAAGCAATAGGAGGAGCTTGATTAATAGATGTAGAAGCCATTGATAAATGAGGTAAGGAAGGTGTAGGAAAAAGACCATGGTTAATATCCCTATGAGGTAAACTTAACTCAAGAATCTTATGATGCTTATAGGCTTGATATGAACGGAAAAGATGATCAAGTTAAAAAGGACATGAATTAGGTAATGAATGCCAAAAGAAGTTAATGGTAACAGAGTCCCTAGGCCTAGAAGTATGATATAAACTATGATTAACCATCTTCACTTCATCATCATAAAAAAAACTTAAGACATTTATGAATAGGTGAAGAAAAAACATGCATGGCATTTAACCATGGAAAACTGAGCTTAACTTGAAATTGATCTGAAGTAGGAGCAACAACAAAGGTAGTGTTCACCATTTTTCCACAAAGTTCAACCAGTAAACCAATAGAACCAAATGATGGATAAATAAAATCATTACAAGTTTGAATCCACACATTTGATGTATAATAAAAATCACATTGCAAACATTCCATAAAAAGATTTTCTTCGGTAATCACATTAACTAGTGTGGTAGGATCAATGAGACAACCAAAAGTAGGCATCTCAACAATCTTATCATAAATATAAAGGGGACCATCAGGAGCTTTAATAATCTCAAAATCATCAAAGGTAATCAAAAGTTCCTGATGTCATTTTTCCTTAGATTGTTGTCAAATTTTACGTTGAGGCTTCAACTTAGGCTTAGGTTTCAATTGAGGTAAAGCTGGAACTTGAGATTGAAGTGGAGGTTGAGACTGAGCTGGAGATATAGATTGAACCACATGATCTACTTGATTAACCACATGATTAAGATCATCCTTCTTTGAATCATACACAATATCCATAGAAAATGGCTAAGCAATAGTATTAGTATCATGTGAATGTAAACGATTCATATAGATTTGCAGATTTTGATTAGGAGGAGAAACAAAATTAATCCCACTAACATCAAAATTATCAATAGATAAAGCATTAGAACAAATTAAGTATTGAACTTTATGTTTTAAAGAATAACATTTCTCAGTATCATGACCATTCTAACAATGATATTGACAAAAAGATTTTGAATCAAAAGATTTAGATGTCATTGTAGTATGTAAAAGAGGTCAAATATGAGGTAAACTAACCATATTAGTATTTAACAATCTATTCATAATAGAATGTAAATATTCAGAGAGTGGAGTAACATACTATTTAATTGAAAAATAATAGCTACAGAAGTGACATTATGAGATGCAACAATAGTGTGATAAACAATTGTATTTTCTTTTTTATTCATCTTGACATAGTTATTGTATTTTTGAATTTTATTTAGATTAGGAGTAGCATCACTTGTATCAATAGGAACAGGAGCAATTGGAGTGGTTCTCTCAAATAAACTCACTTTTAATTGATAATGATGAAGCATTGCACAAAGTTGTTGAAAAAAAGTAAATTCAATAAACAAAATCTTATCTCTAATATCCTTTTGCAATTTTCAAATAAACATACATTGAATATCAATATTAGGAATAGGATAGGAAATTTGGGCATGCAAATGCTTAAATATATTAATAAATTTAGTCAATTTTTCTTTAGAATTTTATTTACAATGCATCAAATCATTCAAAGACACTTGTGGGCCAATGTTGTTTTGAAATTATTGAATAAAAGCATTGGCAAGTTGAGGAAATGAAATAATAAAATAAGGAATCAAGGAACAAAACCATTGTAAGGTCTTGTCAAGAAAAGTTTGAGCAAACAACTTAGGTAAAATCCTATGATCATGAGCATAATCACTATAGAGGATTTGAAATATTTTAATATGATGGACATGGTCTCCCTTACCATTATAATTCTCAAGACAAGGTATATTGGCTTGCCAAGGAACGGAAGTAAAAATAATATCCTAGGATAAAGGACTTCCCATGTCACATGTAGGAATATTAAACTAATTTTGAGTCAAGGATGCAAGTTTTTTGTTGTAAAGATGACACATTTTGAGCTAAACTGATAATTGTAGAATCATGAGAGGAAATAGGAGAACTAGAAATATTAGAAACACTAGGTAAATTGTAGGTAGCTATAAGAATAGAAGACAGAACTAGAGGAACACTAGGAACTATAGTTGGCATAGGAGTAGAATAAGTAAAAGGAAAAATATGATAAGAAGGTTGTGATGTGGGAAGGGACATAGGAGGAAAACTTATAGGGATAGAGGGAACCATCACAATAACCAAAGAAGGAGCATAAATAGGAACACTAGGAAGAGGAATAGAAGAAGGTTCTACACTAGTGATAGGAGGAAACAACCCTAAAACTTTAGCTTCTTGAGCTAAAGGTTTAACATTAGAATGTACAAGGTAAGTAGTATCATGCAAAAGATTAAAACCTTTGTTACTATGACAAAGAACTTTCTTAAGAGCCTCAATATCTTGAATAGAATCTTGATTATGTATTTCTTAAAGAAGCCAAATACCCATTTTATCAAGTTAGCTTGAAAGTTTTTGTACTTGTTCAGGAGGAACTCTTAAAGCATCATCCTCATCATGAGATAAGTGAGAAGAGTTTCTCTCCATAAGAGGATTAGAAATAGGAAGAATCAAAGTCTCCTTCAAAATCCTAAGGAAAGGAGAACATGACTCAAGGTCAAAGGTGCCCATAAGTCTACAACTTCATCTAACCCTAAGATTAGAAGTAGGACTAGAAGTAATAAAGCTCATAAACCAACACAATATAAATGAAGTAAACTAAGAAAACATAAAGCATAAATATTTTTATATTTTGAAAAAAAAAATAAAATTGTATTTTTAATTTAAAATGCAAGAGCATAAAGAAAATCTAATCTTAATGCAAGAAAAGATATAACAAATATAAAATGAAATATAACACCAATAATCAAATAGGGCATCTAATTCCATAAAAGAAAAGAGGCTAAGTGTGTTAGGTTCACCAAAATGAATAGAAAGAAAATAGGTTTCCTTTCTTAACCCTAGTTTCCAAAAGGAATGATCCAAATTAATTAAGAAGAAGAAAGTGATCAATGAGAAATGGGTCGAGTAATGGAGAATAGGGAGAAAAGAGGTTCTATGGTCTTTCTATTTTGAGGAGTATGTGCTTAAATCTTGAAATAGGTAAAAGATAAATACTAACATTGAATCTAAAAAGTGTTGTTTTCTAATTTCTATGTACAATTTCAAGGATTTTTACAACCTATTTTGGACTGGAAATGTTGAAACAGAGAAAACCCATAAATCTTTTGTCCTTTTGAAGTGAAGTCAACCTTGACCCTAATAGTAGGGCACAATCTTACCCCGGGGCACAATTTTACCTTGAATATTTGATCTTGACTTGCACTGCTTTGATGAAACTTTTGTTTGTAGATCCCATAAGTTCAAGAAAAAGGATATCCAAATATGCTCTCCAATTTTTTGTTCCACACATGTATCTGCAAGAAAAATGGTTTTTTTTTTGCCTGTATGCAAGGTTTTCCTTGGTCAAACCTGAGTTTGTAATTAACCTTGAAATTGAATTGAAATTGCAATATGTATAAACAAAGTAAATGGAACTATTCATCTTGCTTATATTGAAATCCTTGTGGAGGATTCGAATCCTTGAATCCACAAGTACGAATGCTCCAAATGAATGTAGAAATGTATGTAGGATGTCTCAAATCAATGGCATTAGATCTTCAACACCAATCTTGAATGTATCTTTGTATAGAAGAAGGCTTGAATGTACGGAGATGGAGAAATCTTCAACAAGAGGGCTCCATAGAGATTGAATCCTTCAATAGCTAATAGTGGATCTCCTTGATGAATTGGATGCTTGAACATTTGAATGCTTAAATGCTAGTAGATCTTCACTTCATAGAATAATTAATGCACTTCATAAAGGGTAGTTCCTAGTTCATAGAAAGTGGACGTCAAAATGAGGGAAGAAGTCTTCCTTATATAGAGATCTAGGGCACTAACTCCTAGAGAAGGACAACATGGGAGCATTAAATCCCATGTAACCTTAACCCATAGGAATGGACCTAAATTAGATGTAATTTAAGAGTCTACTATTCCAAAACCCAAAAAAATTGACCCAAAAGTGGGAAAAGAAACTTTCTAAAGCCCAAGATCCCAAAATTTCTAGAAATTGAAAAATGAACCTAGGGTTAGGGACAAGGTTGAACCTACCCTAGGTTAGGGTTGAGGTCATGCTTGACCTAAGTCAGGGTCAAGGTCAACCTTAACCTAAAAGGTTTTCCTTGATCAAGAAGTTAAATTCCTCAGTTTCACATAGTACATTGTTAGAAATAGGCTACAAATAGAGAGAGAGAGAGAGAGAGAGAGAGAGAGAGAGAAGAAAAACAAGGGGAAAATAGCTAGATCCATACAAAGACCCATTCAAGGTGCTTGACATGACCCCATACCACTTACTCAGAGGGTTAAAAACTCTTAATATGAAAGTGCTTCCATTTAAAGATGATAAATGCACAAGATCTTTAGTCAATCACGAAGAGATAATATAATTGGAAAGTACATATTTTTGCATACTTAGTTTGGTGTGAATAAATTTGATTGAATAAAATGATAATTTCTTGTGTTAATTCAAGACATTAATGATTAATTTAATTTATCACTAGTACTATGCAAGTATGTATGTATGCATGTAAATGAGTTCACATAGTGAACTGATTTACATACATACATGTACACATGCATATAATTATCATAATCAATTCTACTTGAATCTGACCAAAGCTATTATATATGAACAAGAGATACATGTTTAGAAGGAAAAGAAAAGAACATTTTCATAGGTTCCTCTTCTCCCCTTGAAGAAAATTTTAGAGCAAGGGCACAAAGATCACAAGGGAACAACAAAAAAATCCTAGATCTCCACTAATATCTACCAACATTCAAAGCTCTACACCATTGTTCAGAGCTTTCCACCCTATTTTGCACATAGCTCTCCACAATCAATCAAAACAAATGGAGAATGATTAATGTCATGTTTTCTTTTCTTTTTTAATTTATAATCCATAATCAATAATCCACAGGATCTCTCTATATACATAGATACATAGATACATATATACATATATACATACATACCATACATACATACATGAAAAAAATAATGCACTTTCTAAGAGTTTACAATTGTTCAACAAAATTGATGTTTTATGAGAAAATGCATCTAAAGAATTGTTAGCTCAAAAGAAAGAACATGGTGTTGAAACAATACAAAAAGTGCTTGGCATGAGAGGTCTACAAGTGAGGGTGTTGACCAATATTGAAAATTTCAATGCTGAAATGAAAGCTATCAATGATCAAACACCTATGCCAAAGTTACAACACACTGTGAAGTTGGTTTTAGATAAGGTAGAGGTGGATGTTCATAAGTTTGATAATCAAAATTTAAGGCATGAGAGTGAAGGAGGAGTGGTTTTAGAAAGAGACTGCATGACAAATATAATAGCTAGGCAACATAGAGGATATTATGGGAGCCACTAGATATAATCTAGGAAAGTGTTGCGGTAGTAACCATGACATTGGAATCAATTTTAAGTGTCTTTGAGAATTTACAATCCAAATATCAAATTCTTATAGGAGTGTTTCAAGTATCAACATAGTCTCCCTATGATGATCCCAAGTATCAAATTTTTATAAGAGTGTTTTAAGGTTAGGAACCACTTCAACATCCTTTCCATTGTTTAGAGGTAATGTCATTGTGCTAGAGGCTTTTGCAAGGGAATGAGCTTCATGATTATGAAATTTACACAGAAGAAGAACTTGCTTCTTTAACTCATTAAACTCAACTCTTCACTGAAGTTATTCTTCAATTCCTTGCATATGCAATTTTATCACCTTGAAAAACTATATTTGATCCTACTAGCTAGGAACAATTAATTTTTCATTTTATTTTACCTAATCTGATGATAGTTCTACATGAATTTGTAATCAACCCAAGTAATTAGAAACTAGATCCATTTAATTGGTTATGGCTAGTTTCTTTCTAAAAATATCTACTATGATATAGTTTTGTAAAATTTCTCATGAACTCTACCCATTTTTCCTAATCTACATTTTTTTATGGAGGATCTTGAGATAAGTCACCTAGCATGGGTTAAGTAAGTTTTATTTTTTTTATTTGGATTCTGGAATATGTATGCAGCTGGATCAATTTTTTTGTTGTGTAGCTAAGATGTAATAAGCACCTTAAAAAGATCTCTAAATATACATGTTCAAAAGGAGATATTAAGAGATACCTATTTAGAAGGAAAAGAAGCCAACATTTACATACCCTTGAAGAAAATCACAAAGCTAGGGCATGGTAACAAAATTACAGAGCAAGGTCACAACATAGAAACAAAATCATAGAGCAAGGGCACAATATGACAACCAAATTATAGATCAAGGACATGACACCAAAATCACAAAGAAATGACACAACAATAAAACACAAATATTACAAGGGCATGACAACCAAATCACAGAGCAATGGTATAACAATGAAATGTAGATCTATATCACAAGAACAAAATACACCAGGCACATATGCATAATCACGAGGCTCATTCCCTTGTAGAAGCCATAACCCAGTTAAACTTACATATATATCAACCCAACCAATCAGAAACTAGACTCATTGAACTTGTTATGGCTTGTTTCATTCTAATAATATGTGTTATGATATGTTTTTGTAAAATTTCTTGCAAACTCGACCCATTTTTTGTGGTCTGCATTATTTTTGTGCAAGATCTTGAGGTAAGTCACTTAGTATGAGTTGATTGAGTTTTATTGTTTTATTATTTGGATTCTAGAATATGTATACAACTAGATCATATATGTAATAAGCACCTTGAAAAATATCTCTCTAAATATATAAAGAGATACATGTTTAGAAGGATATATAAAGACATACATATTTACAAGGAAAAAGAAAAAATATTTACATACACACATCTTCTTGCCCTTGAAGAAAATATTAGACAAAGGGCATGTAGATCACAAGGGCATGACACAAAAATGAAATAACAGAGCAAGGGCACAACATGACAATGAAATTATAGAGAAAGGACATGACACAACAATAAAATCACAAACTAAGGCCATGACAATGAAATGCAAAGATCACAAGGGCACAATAACCAAATGCACAACAATCACAAGGTGCATGACAACATTCATAGCTCTCCACCTCTTTCATGTGCATCTCTCCAAAACCAAAACAAATGGAAAATGATTACCATGTTTCTTTTTTTTTAGTTTTATGCTTATGAGAGCATCGCAATTACAACATAGATGTTAGTATTGTGATGCCATTGGGGAAAATTGCAAAAAAAAAAAACATGAAAACTACATTACACCACAATTGCAAATTATTGTCACAATTTGATCCCAAATGTTGTTGTATGCGGAAAATCTCCCTCAAGAGGCCATAATACTATGTCCTTGGTAAGCTCACATAGAAACTCACCCTCAGAAAAATCATATAGGAACATACCCTTGGATCACCTTACAAGTATTCTCTTTTATTATCTTAGTTTTATGACCCATCAATTCATTTAATTATCACTTATTAGAAGCTTCTTCATGTTTATCTTGTTGAGAACACAACTTGGGGTCATGTGAGAATCCCCTCCACTTGTCTACCCTACATACCCATGCTCATCACATGATGAGTTCTTGTAGGCAATAAATTTTCCCAACCCAACCCTTATGAATATAAATCAATTGACAGCAATTAGGAGTTCAAACCTTGCAAGAATCCAACAAGTGCACACTCGCATGCTCGTGTGTGGGCACACCAACTAAATGAAGATTAAAAATAAGGGTTGGATGAGAAATAATAAAAATACTAAGTATAATAAGACCACTCAGCCATCATATATCTGGGAGTACAAATTTAACATGAATCCCGATGATGCAACAAAACATACATCATAAACTTACTCAACTGACCTAAATTTGGGAGTATGGATTCTACACAAATCCTAGTGTCCATGAATGTCCTATAACCATTATGATTCAATGATCCTAGCAAGGGATATAAGATCTAATCTCTAAATAATCCAAAGAAAGAAATGGGCAAAAATCAAGTAGCATGCAAAATAATATAATGCCAAAATACTTAAAACTAAAACATATTGGAATTTGACAAAATCGAAAACCCATTGATCAAATTTTCCCAAACTAAGGAATATCAAATAAAAATTGACTTCCAAGCAACCATGTAAAAACTACCAACATAACAATACCTAAACTTGTATTTCTAATTTCCTACAAAATAGAAATGCTTGCCCCAATCCAATTGGGTGATATGAATGCATAAAAATGGAGGGGAACACTAGGTCTCCACTCTGTAACATTTAGAAATACGAAAATCAAGCTGAAATGGAATAAAAACCAATAAAACCCAAAAGCCCTACCTTGCAGCCAAGAGGGAAAAATGAGAAATACCACTATAAAATAATAGGGACACTCAGATGAAACCATCAGCTTAGCGGAGCAATCCTAATACGTACCCAACGAGACTGGTCTTGCAATTATCTGTCAAGCCAAACTCCCACGATGAGAAAAATATTTATTTCTCACAAGAGGGCTTGAAGATATTTTCCCCAAAACCATAAAATAGCAAAGTGAGAAGTTAGAATAAACTCACTTTTAACCAATTTATGCACTTTTGCAAAGTAACATATAAATTAGATTATTTAAATTAAATAATCTAATTGGCTTCTTTGACCCAAATTAAATCAGGCAATTCCAATTGAATCAAAATTCAACTACGACAAATTAGCCAATAATAAAATAAAGATTAAATCAAATAATTAAATCATTCTAACCCATTAAACAACATTTAATTTAAATTTTTTTGCGACCATTTTGAAATCCTAAATGCACATACATGCTCATGGGTCTAATCACATAATTCATTATGAGTCCTAATTTACCAATTATCAGAGGATTAAAATAACAATAAAGGATACATCTCTCATACAAGGATGATATTGGCTCAACATGAAAGGTCTAATCACTAATTCCATGTACCATTGCTAGGGATATAAGTCATGCACAATAAATGAACACAATAAAGTATAGATG
This sequence comes from Cupressus sempervirens, assembly GCA_028749045.1. Lineage (NCBI taxonomy): Eukaryota > Viridiplantae > Streptophyta > Pinopsida > Cupressales > Cupressaceae > Cupressus > Cupressus sempervirens. The sequence goes on along the minus strand of CM053784.1, from coordinate 613,318,729 downwards.
CATAACAATAATAGCTGAAGCGACAATTACAAAAAATTATGTAATTAAAACATCTAATTAATTTTATTTACATAATCATTTAAATAGCCCATTTTTCATAAATTATTGGAATGAACAAGGTAATTATCTATAGAACTATAACTAATGAATCCAACAGAGATACTTCATTTCTAATTATTTAAGCATTTAGTAATGGAATTAATAACAGTTGTTCAACAACTTAAATGACACTATGCACATTTAAGTCAACATGGTCAAACACATGAGTAAACACTACTGCAAGAACCTAGTTAAATACAATAAGACAAACAAAAAATAGTGCAACAAATTTTCACATCTGAGGGTAATCACAAAATAACATCATGATACTAAATCAATCCAAGTAACCACTAGCACAAACCTTAGTGAAAACATCTAGTACATCATAATCTCATAAATTAGCCATAACCATAATCAATCCAACTAATGCAATAACATAAATCTAATCACCCCAAGGGTGCTAACCACTCATGAGTCCTAACAGGATCATTCAAAAGGAAGAGCATCAAAGTTTCACCCATTAGGATGCTTTACATAAATTGAATAGGAGAGGCACTATATTCTATTTCTAAAAAATCTACCATTTTGAGTAAATTGGTCATTTGAGCTCAAAATGTTCTACTTTCATACATTGAGGTTCATTTTAGATATAATATCTTTCTAGTTGAACTTTATTACGATACCAAGTGTATTGGTGAAGTTATTAATATTTTTTCGTATAAAGTCTTTGAACTCAAATGTGAAGGCCTTAGAGGCCCCAAAATGATTTACACAATCAAGTTGTAGTTCAAGAGGTATTATTTTTTAAAAGTGATTATCATAGTCAATTGGAGTTACATTTCAAAAGTTACGGTCTCTAGAAGTTGTTCTACCTTAAAGTATAAAAATGAATTTTATGTGTGTCAACTCTAATGTAATAGAATATGAAGAACTAATAATAATATAGGGTTAGTTAGCATCATGGTTTTGGGCTAAAATTTAAGAACCTTCTTGGGAAGTAGAAATTTTCTCATGTAAGAAGGCTCGTTGGATTGTCTAGTGAAGTTTAGGGTTGTCTATTGTGGCTCTGGCTTACAAAATACTATAAGGAAAATCCCCATTTGGCTTTCTATGTTTTATTTCTAAAATTTATAGCTCCATACTTTTGGAGATAATAAGAAGCCCATTTTCTATTCTTGAAAATTGTTTTTATTCCTTTATTTATTGTGAGTGTTTGTATTGATAAGGGGAGTACCCTTCATCAAGTGGCATTAGAGCTAGGATCCTAAGTGTGTACATAGATCATCCACTATGAGGAGATTTTCACTAGGACCATCATTATGGGTTTGAGCAATAAGAACCAACATACCACCACAAAGGAAATGTGATGGAAGAGTTGAAGGAGTGAGAGACTAGGATTTTAATGCCCTTTAGAGGCAAAAGTAAGTATTGCAAGAGGAGATTCGTACAAAAATGAATATTATAGTGAGAGATGAAGTGAAGATGAATTTGAAGAAGAAGAAGGAAATGTTGAATAGGAAGGAGTAGAATAAGCTAGGGATCCTAAGGATGATAGGTTTCTTAGAGCCATTTCTAGGATTGTGAAAAGACTCAAGATTAAAGTCCCCACATTTTTTAGAAATCTTAACTTGGAGGAGCTAATCGACTGGACTAGTTATCTAGAATAATATTTTAAGTATGAAGAAATAAAATATTCAAAGAGGCTCAAGTTTATGAAGGCTAAGCTTAAAGGGAATGCAAATATTTGGTGGTGGAAGATCTATTGAAGAATCTTAACAAGGCCAAAATGTAAACTAGAAAAAGAAGGATGGGGCCCAAAATAGTTAAAATAGAGCAAAAATAATTTCAATCATTTATATGATCATAATAATATGGATTAGAGAGGAAGAGGAAGAGGAAAAGGATTAGAAAGATGATGCTTTCTTGGAACATGCTTTCACTATAGATAAGAAGCTCATAGGGCTTCTGAATGTCCTCAATTTGAAAGGACATATAAGAGAGTTGAAGGATGTGAGAGTTACACATGTAGATGAAGATACCAAGTCACCACATCCTAAATATGTTAAAAGAGGAGAAGTCCTAGTTAACATAACATTATTTTTGAGTGATGAGAATGAATGTAAACAAATGAGGAGCTAGTTTTGTACTACATTTAGGTGTGAGAATAAGTATTCTGATGTGATTGTTAAAAGTGAGAGAACTTAAATTTTTTTGTTAGGGGAGATGATCAAAAAGTTAAATCTCAAGAGAGAGATAGTCACGTCTATACCAGATTACCTGGGTACAAGATGACCACAAGGTCTTGGTCAATGAGATTGGGAGCTACCATGATGATGGATTATGTGACACCATACCCATGGAATCATGTCATAGATTAATTGCAAGGCCACATAAATTTAGAAAGCATTTTGTACATAATGATCAAGTGAATACCTATTTCCTTTTAAAGGATAGAGTGAGACATAAGATAAATCCATTGAAAGACATGTAAGAAAAGGTATGTAGTAATGCCAAGATATGTTTAGTTAACAAAAGAAAGTTCCTATAAGTTATGAGGCATAAGTATGTGGGTTTTACTTCAATTTTAAAAGATGGTAAATAATAAGTAGAATATGTTCCTTCAGAAGTTGTATATGAGTTGGGTGAGTTTTAGGATATTGTATCTAATATTGTGATTAATGGATTGCCACTACTAGGAAATATTAGTCATCAGATGTACATGATTCTAGGAGATAGTTTTCATAAAAAGGAAGCACATAGAATGACACCAACAAAAGTGAAGAGTTGAATAAGAAAGTATATGAGTTTTTGTAGAATAGCTTGATTTGAGAAAGCATGAGTCCATGTGTTGTACTAGTAGTATTAGCACTAAAGAATAATGGAGAATGAAGGATTTTTGCATATTCTAGAGATATCAATAACATCACAATCAAGTATAATGTTCCCTTACCAAGGATGGATAATATTATGGACTATTTGAGTGGATATGTGTATTTCACAAAGATAGATCTAAAGAGTGGATATGACAAGGATTTTATTTAGTGAAAAAATATGTAACTTTGATTTAGGGTAAACACTTAATTTGGATGAGGGTATGGATTTATATATGTTAAGGGTATAAGAAAATTTAAATTAATGTAGAAATATTTTGGAATATATAACAAATTTTTCAATGAAAGGAAGATATTACACTAGGTTGTGCTAGATTTCCCTAAAAGATGAATGTGGTTAGGGAGGCCCTTGTGGAAGGTAAAAAATGGTTTCTATGACCTTGATTAGTAAAATATACTTTAGGTTAGGATGGTGAGAGTGGTCATGGAATTTATCACAATAGATGTTACATTTACCTATTAGAAAGTAAATTCCACCAAGATAACTGAGAGGTGAGGCATAAATCGGTTATCCAATCATTAAAAAATTTATAAACCGTATTAATCCTTAACCATGTGAGAAATATAGCCACTAACCATAAGAAGATATACATACACAATAACACCAAATATTTTAACTAGGGAAACCCTTAATTAGACCCACAAAATGATGTACTAATATAAAATTTCCTTGTAAGAAGATGGACTCTTTTAGAAGCCAATGAAATAAATTTAGCATATATTAGTCCCTATTAAAAGACTTTAAATCCCTATTAGGAATTGTGCCAACCTCGTTTGAAGTTTTAGAAGGCTAAAGGAACCACTATCCCAACATCTTCAAGGGCAATACCATCAAACTCACTATCCAACTAATCTCTATATTATTCCTTGTAGAATAATAGAAATCTATAACCTTGAACTAGTATATCTTCTTGACCAAACCAATCCTCTTCTAATCTCAATACTAGATTTTTGAACTTTGCATCCAATTAATACCTTGGATCACTTACACACATTTATCAACTTCACATATCACTTGTACAATTTGCACTTGCACAATCATTCACATTACTTCACAATTCACCATAAGGAAAATAACCTTCCTTTATACCATTTCCTCAAAATAGTTCCTTGAGTTGGCCTTGAGGATTTCCAAATTAATTATAATAGGACCTCATTAAGATTATACAATCATTTTATAATAACACTTGCCACTTTCAGTTCATAGTCTTTACATCTTCTCACACGTGTGACCTCTAACCTTGTGCACTCAATGATATCATCATTAGGGTATCTATTGTCACTTTCTAACTTTTCTCATCACCATTCTATCACTATTAAGAGATATAATCAAAACATAAGAAACCACTTCTTAGACAATTTATTTGCACACTATCCTCTATAATTCATGAATAACTCTCACGTCTTTACCTCTTTGTATGTGCACTTGTCCACTTCATCAGGACACAATGTAGAACATATCCTTAACTATTCTTGACCTCATCATCAATACATAGTATGTATGACCTTGTTCTCTGGCTGCTACTCTTCTAGTCTTCATAGAAACAATACTATGTTGATATCAATGACAAACATAGTCATGAATGCCACATGTCAATCATGCTAACTATTGAGTGTGCCAATACTTTGGGTTCTCCTTTAACAAGCTCTTTATAACTATGATCAAGTTCTTATTGGTGGAATCAGCCACATTCCCTTGGGGATAGTAATTAGATGAGAACTTGATTATTACATGATTGTTTAATGCCTGTTGAGTAACGAAGATTGACAGAAAATATGACCCATTGTCACATACAAGGAAGAAAGGAATTCTAAATCTTGTAACAATATGCTCCTCCAAGAAATCACTAACTACTTTTACTATGTAATTTTGAAAAGTTTCATCATTTGTCTAACATGTACAATAGTTGGTAGCTATGAGAATGAACATATGTCTTGTAGATGATGATGGGTTTACTGGTCCAATAAAGTCCAACCCCCACTTAGCAAAAGGGTGCACCTCAAATACTGGTTGTAGTGGCATAGCTAGATGTCTCTCTCTATTGGTATGTGTCTGACAAATGTGGCAAGAGCATACATGTTTGAATGTATCCTTGAAGATTATATGCCAAAATTAACCTAATCTCAAAATCACATGGGTCATAGCCTCTATTGATTCATGTCCCATGCCATACTTATCATGATATTGCTCCAATACTTCCTTCACTTCTTCATGTCCCAAACACTTCAAATAAATTCCCTCATAATTTCTTTTATAAAGTTTCTTATCTTGAAACATATAGGATTCACATTTCATCTTGAGTCCTTTGTGTTGGGAACTATTCATCCAATTAGGGTATTAATTATGTAAGAGATAATACACAATATCTTGATACCAAACATCTATGATTATTCCTTGATCAATATCCACCTGAGACACTATGATCTTTTGTTTGTTACTAGTGTTGATTTCATCATCAAATCTAATTTCATTGCGAGTACTACTCTCATTATTAACTATCATCTTAGTCAGTCCTTCTCCTCTCACCATCTTCATTAGTTGAATTTCCAAATTGAACTATTGTAATATAGCCATCCATTTTCCTTGTCTTTCACCTAATTCATTCTACATCAACAATTATTTGACTACGAGATCTCTCACAATAGCATATACTTTACTCCTAATTATTTAATGGCGATATTTTTTGACTGCCTTTATTAAAGAAAAAGGTTGTTTGTCAGGATTGGAGTAGTTTAATTCAACATTATTTATTGGAAAACTCATGAACGTGATAGGTCTCTCATCTTCTTTGTCTTTTTTCTAAATGAGAATCTTGACACCTGAATTTTTTGAAGTAAATGAATAGATTTTGAAAGGCAACTCGTAATTTTGACTTACAAGCATTGTAGCCATAGAGATGACTACTTTGATGTCTTCAAAAGATTTCTTTATTTTAGGGACCCATTTAGTCTTCGCTCCTTTTCAAGAATTCATTAAGAGGACATACTATCTCAACAAATCCACTAATGACCTTACGCACAAAATTAATCTTCCTAAAGAAAGATTTGAGCTCTTTATGACAATAAGGAGGTGAAAACTTTAGAATAGCTTCTACCCTTTCAGGATCAATAGATATCCCTACTTTAGATATTATGTTCCCCAAAAGATTTCCTTTGGTAACCTTGAATGAACACTTCTTAGGATTAAGAGATATGCCATATCTTCAGTATTTGTTGATAACTTGCCTCCAATTTGTAGCATGAGTACTTTGATCTTTTGAAAAGACTATTAGATCATCCATATAGATAACTATACATTTATTAATCAACCCTTTGAATTATTTGTCCATGACCCTTTGAAAGGTAGCTCTTGCATTGATCAATCCAAAAGGAATTCTTCTATATGCAAAAGTTCCCCATTTTGATCTAAATATGGTCTTCAACCTATCTTCTTTATCAACCATCCCTTGGTTGTATCCTAAATATCAATCTAGAAAAGACATCATTTTAGACCCCTTCATAATTTGCAACACTTTATCAAGTGAGGGAAAAGGGTAGTTTTCCTTCTAGGACGCTAGGTTCAAGTTGCGAAAGTCCACACATAGGCAAATGTCTCTAGTCTTTTTTCATATAGTAACCAAATTAGAAACCCATGTAGAATGTTAGATTGGGGAGATAATTTTAGCACCAAGAAATTTTTGGAATTCTTTCATTATCAAAAGCTCAATAATGGATTACTATTCTTGGTCTTTGATGAATTTTTTTGGCATCAGGCTCAACATAATGTCATGAGTGATGATTTCAAGGTCCTATATCTTGATTTTTTCTTAACTGCATGTTATTAATATGACATATTTGTATTTCTTAAGTAATTAAAGCATACTTTCTTGTTCTTCAGGGTTATATGCCTTGCCAATTCTTCCTAACCTAGGATCTTCTTATGTACCTAGATAATATGAATCACATTATTCAACCCCTTTTTCTTCAACGATTCTTTTACTACATATTGATTCATCTCAATTGAATATACATTCCAAGTATACCATCCCCATAGGAATAATATTGGTCTTTAAACTTATAATCCCAAACTCATCTTCTAGCTCATCGTCCTCAGGCTTATCATTTGGAGTATCATCAATCTCTTGTCCTTTGAAAAGGTCATTGCACATGATGAACTTGATAATATGTTGGTCATCTTAGAAAACTTGGAAGTTAATGACGTGATCCAGAATAGATGGGGAAGTAACAAATTCAAGTGAAAATGTAACCTTTTGAGTTTTTTTTTCTTTCAATGGGCTCCAATGCATTGGCTAAAATTGCAAGAGCATCAGATACCATGTTCTTCTTTCTCAAAATGGACCTTATGTTCAGAGCCTCAAAATATTCCATCAAGTCCCAAACTCCTTTTCAGTACACAAGTAGTCTTCTATCTTTTCAAGAGTAGATTGATTTAACCTATCTAATCATTAATTGATAATCTCCTACAATTAGGATAGATTTGACATTTTTCTTTAATGCGAAGAGAAGTTTGTGAATCAAGGCTTCATATTCTAAAACATTAGTAGTACATCTAAATTGTAAATGATATATAGCATAAAAATGATGCAGGAGCATCTAGAGGTATAAGGGCAATCCTGTGTCACCCAAAAAAAAAATTATAATTAGACTTAGTTTCTGTTTCATGTCTTTTCATTTTTGGATACCCATTTGGGTCAAATAAAGGTTCCAACTCTCACAGTTCCACTATCAGTGTGTTTGAAAATCCCAAAAAAATAGGAGCATGCAATTTGGCCATCATTTTGGTGACCTAGAAGGTGTGAATTGGCTAGATGAATATAATTGTGATTTAGAGCATTCTAGAAAAAGAATCAGGTCAAAAGGCCCCACGGTTTGAAAGTTATTGCAGTTTTTCAGGTTTTGGAGACCTCATAAGAATGCTTTGAAGTCAGGTTAGGGGCATTAAATGACCTCAAAAAGGGCTAAAAAATGGGGGACGAGCGTAGCTGGTCCATAGGGCTATAGAGCGCTTTGAGAGCTTTTCGAAAATGTAAACGGTTCGTCAATTGGAGCTACGGTTCAAAAGTTATGCCTCCTGAAAGTTTGGTTACCATTTCTGGATTCTTCTAGATTTACACCGACTTCTAACACAGCTTTCGGAACCTTCTATTTGGTCGGTGGATGCCTACTAGCACTTTCTAGAATGTACTCCTAGTCCTTAACCCTCTGGGGTCTATTTAAGGAGATTTCTAGCATTGTAAAAGGTAGTTCAGAGTGGAGTTTGAGAGGAGGTACTAAAAGGAGAAATTATCTCCAAATTTATGCTATTGTAAGCCCTTATGGCATGTTTTGAAGTTTATTTTCTCTGCACTATTTGTACTAGCTTATTTTCTCAGTTAATATAATTTTCCCTTTCTGTTGTGTCCAATTTGTTCTTGGGTTGTGTCCCCATCAAAAAAGGTCTACCTTTAGGATAAATTATTTCAATACTTGCACGAGATCCTAATTTTCATTTAGAGCTGGAAAACATGAGTGTCCAAATTTGTTGTTCTTTGGGCTTTTTGGATTTTTATTTATTCATTCAAAGGTTTTCTTTTACATAAACTTCAAAGGACTATTTTTTTGGTATCCATTTCAATATTTCACATGGTGGACTTGGTGAATTACCATTGTTTACCTTTGGTCTAGGGGTGGTCTATTTCTCTTATTGATCTTGAAAATCCCCAATCAATTCTATGATTTTTTCAAACTTTGGGTTAGGATAAACAACTACCAAAGTCCAACCTTGACCTTTTAAAAAATGTCATCTCCTTAGTACTTTGTGTTGGAAATATTATGACAAGCTAAGTTACTGAGAGGGGAGGGGTGAATCAATAACTTCTAAAACTTTTATCCCAATTAGCAATCAATCCTTTATATGAATTCTGATCTAACTAAATGCATGAGAAATTGAAAACATGAAAGCATATATAACACTTTAACACAAGATTTGGTAACCCAAAAACCCTCCAAATAGAAAGTAAAATTGAGGTGAGGATGTTATCCACAAGCTTTAGTACTATTATATAAAGATGGCCTATTAAGGCTTACAATGATCATTTCTGATGATCTACCCTATTAGGAGCAATAAGGATTGCTAGTTCCACCTTGCAAAAGGATTTATAAAAATATAATGAAGTATGCACTTAGTAAAGAGATTTACATAAGACTGCTAGGTCTACCTTGTTAAAGGATTTGACTAATCCATTTATTAGGATGAAATAGTAGCTGATCTCTGATATGCAACTTGGTTTGTTGAGTGATATTCCTCTACTTGTACAAATCACATTGCTATGATAGATGAATCTTTGCTACTCCTTATACTATTGTAGACTTTGTAATTTACTCTTCTACACTTCCCTTTAATTATTATATTACTTCTCTATTTGATTAATTTGGATGTGATACAATACATTACATATATATCAATCCAATTTACATAGTTACAAAGTCGACCATAATACAAGTTTACACAAATATTATGAAGTTGGGAAAAGTGTAGAAACTCGAGCTCTGAAGACTAACTCAGTGAGGTTCTGATACTCAACATCCATTGTCAATGCTCGGCATCATCATGCACTTGGTAGATGTAGAAGCTCAGTCCATACTGATCACTTCCAAGTAGTCTTGAACTCAGTCTACACTAATGACTTGGAAAATATAGTGAAACTTGGCATATAAACTAAATCATTTGATTCATGCTATATAGCTCGGTAAACATTGTCACCTCGATCTCAATATAAACTGAGTCTCTTGGTTAACACTATGTACCTTGGTTAACACTAGACTCACATAACATCAACTATGAACTCATTAAGCATTTTCCAACTCAATTTGCACTAGTAAACTTGACATACACTGAGATACTCGGTTTACATTACTTATGATCACCTCTATAGTAATTTCTTGATGCAAACTAAAATCTATCCATATGACTCGGTAGCAACTCTAGAACTTGGTAACAACTAAAATGCTTGGTTAACATTGTTAACTATATAGTATGCTTGGTATAATGAACTCATAATTTGAATAAGTGTATGTCACTAATAACAACCGTGATTGGAATGTCAACAATCTCCCCCTTTGGCATTAGTGACAAAAACACTTATCAATCAAAACTAAATTCAAGAATGTTCAACACCTTTATTCATTACCTTATATCTCCAACTTGGTAGAGTATACTATTTTTGAGATTTTTCAAATTTGGTTTTGTAAAGGATACATTTTGTACATGGTAATGCTCCCCCATACATAATATACAGTATACTATACATACAATATACATTTCTTCTACAATTTGCAATTTTCTTCCAAATTTTTCTCATCTTCTCCCTCTTTTTATCTCCTTACTACATCTTCTTATAGCTTCTCCTCCTTATAGCTTCTCCTTATAACTTGTATTTTTTTCCCTCCTTTTTTGACATTGATGCCAAATATTTATACTATATGTATTTACATAGTAATGCCAAAATGAGACAAGAAGTCTAAATGTACCTTCAGTAGGAGTGCTAAAGTCTTGTCCCAATTCTCTTGCAAGATCCGACATGTGTGCAATGCAACTTGCACTTTTGCTAACAATTCAATCATGTGGTCTACAATAGAGAAATTATTTTCATGGACGAGGGATTTTGAATATGAAATATGCTTTTGCAGTGCATCTATGTCGGGGAGAATCATATTCTAGATATCTATCAACGTAGATCTGATTCTTGCCACTTCTCTGAGTAGTTCTACATGCATATCTATTAGAAATATGATTCTATTGAAGTGAGCAGAGCGAGAACTTGGGTCAAGATACAATTGATGTGCACTTGCCTTTAGATTTTCTCAATTTTTGACAATTTTCCTTTTATTCTTTTCTAAAAATTGATGTGTCACATAACTTGGCAAAAAGTAATGACACATTAATACAAGAAGTTTCTAGAGAGCCCAAAATAGTAGATAACTCTACTTGGTGAATGGAAATATGTTGAGCAATAAGTTCAAAGACCTTATTCTCAAACTTTTTCTTAGCTCTCTATAATAGTTTATCCTGACCATTCAGATCTTCATTATATTTTTGAACTACTTCTGCCAACTGATACAAAATTGGTTGAGAAGTATCAAGCTCTATGCCTATAGCCTCTACTAAAATTTTCTTGGCATCCTCAATTATCTTGAAATCCTTATTCCTTTCTTCTCTTAGCCTTTGTTTCTTGTCTTTCTTTCGTAGAAGTTCACCAAAGGTTTGCATCTGATCTGGAGTTGGATTGAAGATTTCCCATTTTGGAATGACAATCTCCTCATCAAGATCTATATCTTCCTCCTTTTCTTTCCATTTACCCAAAAATTTTATACTTAGTTGAGGCTTGGTCTCAACTATCCTTGCACTTATTGCTTATGTACTCAGAATGGAGATAATAGTAGAAATAGTAGGAATGGCTGTAAAAATTGATACTGCACTCATTGTTGAAATACTAGTGGAAATACCTATTCTAGACAAAATTGATGTAGAGGGTGGAACTTGTAGCTTGGTAGATCAAGTATTTTGCACTTCAATCAATGATGTGCTGAGCTAGACTGGTGCAAAGATTGATTGAATGCTTGTGCTTGCAGTTCTTGTCACAATCAATCCTACTGAAGCTATTTGTACTTCGTGTTTTCAATGTTTTGCTTGGAGAATGAGGAAGTGAGGCTATTACTACTACAATAATCTTAATTGGGTTGGTTTCCTCAACATCTTGTGTACCTTCCTCAGTAGCCTCTTGCTCTTGTTCCTCTTCATCATCCACATTATCAAAATGAGTTACTTCTTCATCATCTTTCTCTTCATCTTTTTCTTTATCATCATCATCATCTTTCTCGCTTATACTAATTGCAAAATCACTTGATTTTTGAAGAAGATAGATATTCTTCCAAGTATTTGTTGTATTCTTCACAACATGCTCTCTTTTATTCAAAAAATTAAAATGAGTATTGAATCTTAAAGTTAATTGTTCTTGATTTTTCTTTAAAGATTCTTTCAATTCCTTATCATTCAGATTTGGCATTATTTGTTTCAATTTTTGCTCATAAATATCTTTTGCAGTTTTCATTTCTTGTTCCCATCTTGGCTTGATTTTGTTTATTAAAGCATTGGGAATGTGCTGAGTGAGTTGATCAGGTGAGTATTTCCATTTACCCATCTTAGTTATCAATATGTCTTCGATATGCTTCTATCCATCAACTATTCTGGTCTCATATTTTAATGCCTTGAAGTTTTTTATTCCAAAACCTGATTCCAATTCCTTCATTCTCTCCTCAAATGTGGGTGGAGACCTTTTGAAAATTATGTCTACCCCTTCTTTGTCTACTTTCTTCCTAGAGGATTTCCTGGTGAATACTATAGTGGATGTTTTGACAGGCTTAGTAATGATTACATTGCCCTTTTTCTTCAATGGCTCCTCTTCCTTTGATTCTTCATCCTCTTCATCATCATCTTCATCTTTTCCCTTGGTCAACAAGAGAATAGAACTTGTTTTCAACTTGGCAATCGTCTTCTTTCCTTTATTAATTGCCTGAGGGAGCTTAATCTCTAGTTCTATTCGGGCCTTAGCCTCATTAAATGTGCCAAAAAATGCAGCCTTGGGATCAACTGGCTCATTTATCAATGCCTCAATTATATCCTTTGTCTCATCAATATTTACCTCATATCCTAGAGGTTTCACCCATGCAATTCTAGGCCTAACTACATGAATGTATACTTTATCACTATCCACCATAAAGCAAACATCATTGTTATAGTCCTCAGCTAGTTTCTTGGGGATTTAGAATCTGTAATTCATTTTCTCCTTGAATGCATCAAAATAATTATCCATAATACTAGTGTAGTTTTCTCTCATCTCAAAAATGTTTTCATTTATTTGATGAAGTATTGGCACATCTTTCCTCCAAACAATAGTACCTTTTGATGGAAAGAATTTTTGAACATAAAAGAATAAACATGTCAAAAGTGATCCAAACCTACATGGATTTTTCTTTGATATCTTGATTCTCTTCATGTTTTTGTTGAACTAATTCTATAGTAGCTTGGTTAGGTCAAGAGATAGGTTATTCTTGACTACCTTGTATGCCAGGTCCATGGCTTCACATGACACACTATTCAACTTGCTCAAACTATAGATTTTGTGTGTAATGACATGAATACTAAACTTCATTTCCATTTCAATTACACTACTTATTTTCATTCCCATACCATCCCACTCAACTAGGGTTTTCTTCTCCAGTTTGACCCGACCTAGGGTTTTAGTCATTTTAGCTTTCACCAACATTGGGAGACCAATGATCCTATAGATCATCTTCTTGGTTAACATAATTGGTTTCTCTAGCCATAGTTGACCATTGTGCACATGACTAAGGATAAACCTAATCCATTTCACTTGGAAGTCTCATGGCATGTGAGGAATATGAGTTAAACCTTTACCCTCGAGATTTTATTGCTTAGGTTTCAATACACCATAATGCATAAATCCTTTAAAAATTCATCCATTTCTATTATACCAATATCCTAAATCACACATTTAAAATGAGAACAAATGTCATTGATCAATAGTACCTTAGGAGGGATTTGATGCTCTTCTTGGATCTAGGATTTTAGCAACTGCAAGAGTGAGCTTGAAGTCTGGTGATTTCCATTCCACACCATGAACCAACATATCTAAACCTTTTTTTTATTTGCTATTGGTAGCTACCATCTTCACTTAGTAGGGTTCGAGAGAATTTCAAAAATTTTGGTAACAATTCTCTTAAATCACTTGAATGGTTTGTAGAAGTTGTGAAAACCAACTTCACAGATCACCAAGGCCACCTGCATGCAAATAACCTAATAAAGAGAAACCAAAGAAGGAAAGGTAGGGGTTCAAGAATCTCAATAGATTGAGAGAAAATATATTCCAATAATGAAAAATGAAATTGTTGTGTAAAAATACAATAGGAGAGCCTATTTATAAAGGCCTCTAGGAAGCTTCTAGAATGAGCTAAAAAGTGCTAGGAGATAAGTATGACAACAAAGCATATGTCCACAAAAGGTGGATTATCCTCCATGTAGATGAGATGATAAGTATGACAAGGTAGGAACAAACTCCTGTGTTGCCAACAAGTCAATACGTAAAAGTATGCTAACTCCTAGATAACAAATAATAAATAATGCATTTATCTAAGTAAACTTAAGTAAAGTGTAAATAGTAATAATTTACACTAACACCCCCCCCCTGCCCCCTTAAGTGAAACTTAGGGGAATTCATTTAAGATCACAAAATATAAGATGAAATGCAGAATGGGTCCTGACAACTAGGCCAAGAAAGTACTCATTTGCAAATGCAAAGAAATGCAACCTCTGAAAATGGGGAAAGAGGGAAAACCATATGGGAAAAACCCTCCCCCAAAAAGAGGTAAGAAAAAACATGCTAAATAAAATGAAGGAAGGAATTCCTCAACAAGACCCCCCATGGATAACATTCGTAATCCCAAACATAGACCAGAAATGGCTTAAGAGACTCTCTCAAAACCATAAGTACAACCAGCCCCCCTAGAATGATGGAGCCCTTGCAAAAATGATCAAACCAATGAAACTCCAATGTGGAAGAAACAAGGTAATAGAACAAGGAAACCCTTGAAGGAGAGGTGAAATTGGAAGACCTAACTGATGCTAAAAGGAGAAAAAATGAGGATCCTAAATGAGAATCCCTAATATAGGTGTGTTAGCACTGTCATGAAAGAGGAGATGAATGTCCTCTATAGAATTTGCAATATGTGCACCTAGAGGCTCGATGAATGGAGCTGGAGGGTCAGAAAATGCTGAAGAAGAATCTTGCTAAAGAGAAAAGACCTTAATTGGATGTGGTGTGGTGATCTAAGGAATAATACAAAGGTTCAAGTGTCTTGACAACACCACATGATGCTCTCAAGGAAGAGAAGAAGTGTGCTCTGATAATGCAGATGGTGGACCAAAGTGTGAGAAGGTGTAGAGATGGGTGGAATGATCAACTATCCCTATAGCAATAAGACCTCCTATTGCACTATCCTGAATGAAGACTAAATCTGTAGTGAACTCTCTGTCTTCCTTGATCCACTATGTGAAATCTGAAAAATTGAGAGAAGGTTTGTAGATAGAGATGGAACATATAATACATCATTGAAGGTACCATCCTAAATGCCAATTGAACCTTTCCCATAGATTTTTAGGTAAGTGTTATTCTCCATGAGAATATGAGGAATGAGAGAAGCCTCAAGAGTAGAGAAGACACCATGAGAAGATGTCATATGGTGAGAAGCACCTAAATCCAATATCCAAGTGACCCAGGAAGGGAATGCAATAGATGCACATAATGCATGACCTTGTCCAAAATCCAATGTAGATGTCAAAGAGATGGAAGAAGAATAAAAGGTAGACTCCTATGTGGTAGAAGAGGATGCAGAGGAAACAATGTTCTTCTAAAGAAGAGCTTGCAAATTTGCAATCTATTTCTCATAACCATCAAATCTCTTCTAAAAAAAAGTGACTCATCATGAGGTCCCTTCTAACAATAGGAATAGGTAGGAATATTAGCATTCTTTTTTGCCTTCTTCTTACAAGAAGTTGGACCAGTAGAGGAATCTGATATCTGCTTCGGCTTCTGCTCTTGTGTATCCTTGGCAAGCAATGCCTATGACTGTGAACCTGTAAGTGAATCCATCTGAGTGATCTTGGACTATTCTAGTGTCAATTGATCAACAAATGTCTCAAAAGATGGCATCTAATGTCTATTACCCAAGGCATCCATAGTGGAGTAGAAAGTGGAAGAGAAGATATGATACTATCCTTACAACTTTGAGAGTATCAAAAAAATACACTTATCGTATATTTTGATTTTCCCACATCCCTGCAAAACTCTATGCAAAGATTTGAACTTCATCAAGAAGTCCTCAATGGTGGGAAAGGTGTCAAATGTCAAATAATTCAACTCTACATCAAGCTGAAGTGCTTAGAACTCATTCATTATGCCAAATAAGTTACAAAACTTGGTCCAAATAGCTCGAGGAGTGGTCAAACCATCAAAGTGAAATAGTAGACTATCATAGATGTTCAGTGCAATCAATCCCATGGCTTCATTCATTTTGTTTCTATGCTAAAGAACCTCAAAAGGGCACTGCAAAATAGGTTGTTTTTCATCCAGACATGACCATAAGCCTTGTGACATGAGAAGCCTAGTCATTTGTGCTTTCCAGGTGTGATAGTGGTGTGGTGTGAGCCAGGTAACAAAAGGATCTGACATTGAGAGAAGAAGACAAAAGAAAAAGGGTCTAGTCTAAAGTAAATTATAGAAAAGGAAATACCCTACCCCCGCACCCCCCCCCACCCACAACATATAAAGATATCCCTCAAATACCAAAGAAACAACTATAGGAAGCACAAAAACTGAGAAAAGAACCTAGATTCTAGATACAAAGAAGGAGGAAACTGAAGCCTCTACTTCAATGCCAAAAATGTTAGCTCAAATAGACTTAGAAAAAAATGAAACTAGCATCATTCTCTTTGTCTCAAAACTAGCTTTTTGGTGCTTCTTTTGGATCGAAAAAAGACCTTCGCATGCTCAAGTTATGGCCAAAATACCAATTGCTACTCTAAAATTAAGCTCTCTGGAAAACTACAGTCATTGCAAAAAATTTGACAGCCATATGGCCATTAAATGACCATCACTTAAAAAAAAAATTGGATGAAAGAAAAAATTCTGACAACCAAAAGTGAGGACTCAGTGATCATAAGGGTACTAGATCTGGGAGTAGAAGCAGATCAAAGTAGACAGAGGTAGCTACTAGTAGAAGGAAGATCGACCACTAGGAAGGCTATAGGAGGTAGATGCAAGGTTGCAAGGTAGCAAAAACACTGGTTGTGGTGGTTTCTATGACCTGTGGCATTTTGATGATCCCTATGAAAAATGAAAAAAAAAAATTAAGGTAAATTTACATTTAAATTTTTTTGGAAATATTTTTTTTGTTAAAAACACACACACACACACACACACACACATATATATATATATACACACACACACACACAAAATTTTCACAAAAAAGAGTAAATAGAAAACCTTTTTTTTTGAAAAAATTTGCTCCAAAAAATGCACTTCCTCCTGATTGAAGAAAAAAACCTCAAACAAACTAGGGTTTGTGTTTCTGAATCACAGGTTCAAAGAAAATTTAACTAGGAAGTAGCAAGGATACTCTAATACCATGTAGAAGTTGTGAAAATCGACTTCATAGATTGCCAAGACCACCTACATGCAAATAACTTGCTGAAGAGAAACCAATGAAGGAAAGGTAGGGCTTGCACAATCTCAACAGAGTGAGAGAAAATATATTCCAACAATGAAAAATGAAATTGTTGTGTAAAAATGCAATAGGAGATCCTGTTTATAAAGGCTTCTAGAAAGTGCTAGGAGATAAGTATGACAACAAAGCATACATCCACAAAAGGTCGATTATCCTCCACATAGATGAGAGGATAAGTATGGCAAGGTAGGAACAAATTCCTATGTTGTCAACAAGTTAATACATAAAAATATGCTAACTCCTAGATAACAACTAATAAATAATGCATTTATCTAAGTAAACTTAAGTAAAGTGTAAATAATAATTATTTACACTAACATGGTTTTGAAGATTTCTCTGTGCAAATAGCTCTTGAAAATTCATGATAAAAATGACTTCTATTTCATTCCTTTTATCAAATTTTTTCATAAATGTCTGGTACGAATGTTAGATCAAAATGACACACTGTCATCCACTTTACTAGCATTGATTACTCTGTAGAGTCTTCTATTATTGGGTAGTCACATAATATTTAGTTACTCCTAACTTCACTCAATAGAGTCTATGACCCAATCTCACTTAGTAAGGAAGATAACTCAGTAGTAACTAGTATTTCTTACTCGATGATCCATTTGCAACTTGAATCTTGATATGGATCTTTTGTCCTGTCAACTGGAATTGATTTAGATCTCTTCTTTAGTTTCCTAGTTCCAATTTGCCTTCTAAGAAATCAAGTGAAAATGGTGGAGGCACCCAATTCTTGAGTGACCTGATCATCGTTGCTTGGACTTGCATTCTCAATAGACTTTGAAACCCATTGTTGTCTCATTTGTTTTTTGATGTTATCAGCTTTTTCCTTCTTTTCACCTTCAATTCTTCTAGTAGTCATACAATTATTGGCAAGATGGCCAAGTTCTATACAAATGAAACATCTTTTGGTATTATCTCTTTTCCTCAAGTTATGCTTTACACTATTCATGCCAATATGTCCAAATTCTCCATAGTAGTGACATCTGCACCAAGTGTTATAGTCCCAACCAAATATAATTTTCACAAATTATTCTACTAGATTCAATATCTTGGTTTTGTAGTCTAATAACTTGTGCCCATGCCTCTTACATTTGTGACATTTTCCTTCAAATTTTGGTTTCTCATTGCATTCATTTGTTCTATGACCACGTTGATTACAATTGTAGCATTTTCCATTGAAATTTCTTTCCCATTGCTCCAATATTTGTTTGAAGTATGACCTATCTTACCATAGTGATTACAAGTAGGTTTTTGATTCCTTTGAGCTCCTTCCTTGGATGTTTCACCTTCTTCTATATATCCAATTCTTGTTTTTCCTTTTTTGTCTCAAATGACTTTTCTCTTTCAACTAATTCATGTCTGCTTGGGATTTCATCATTATTTCATTGGTTTATTTTTCAATGTTTAGATCATTCTACAATCTTTCATTTTCTGATATCAAGTTCATGATTTCTTCATTTGCATTGGTGAGCTAATCAGTGATGTCTACTTGTTGAAGGGATAGGTTTTGAATTTCATTGTTCTTTCCTTCTATCGTGTCTCTTATCTTTTTTTTCTCTTCCATGACTTCACACAATCTTACTGACTAAATTTCTTGCTCTCTTCTTAGTTTTCTTACTTCTTGTTGAAGAGTACTATTCTATTCCAATAGTTCTTTGATTACTTCATCAGCTTCATCTAAATTACTTGAAAGGATATTTTCAATTCTTTTGTCAATGTAGAGTGAATCATTCATCTAGATTGCAAGATCTTTTCTTCTTTTCAAGGACTGAGAGAAGTTGCCCAATGGCCAATTCTAAATTTAGCTTCTAAATGTTAATAGATTTGTCAAGTTTGAATACCTCCATTGCCTTTCATCTTTTCTCATGTTGTTAAACTTTTCTCTAAGAACCACAAAGCTCTGATACCAATTGTTTTAAATATTATGACAAGCTAAGTTATTGAGAGGGGAGGGGTGAATCAGTAACTTCTAAAACTTTTATCCCATAAGAAATTAATCCTTTATATGAATTCTAATCTAACTTCATGCATGAAAAACTAAAAAAATTAAAGCATATACAACACTTTAACATAAGATTCAGTGACCCAGAAACATTCCAAATAGATAGTAAAATTGGGGTAGGGATGATACCCACAAGCTTTAGTACTGCAATATAAAGTTGGCCTGTTAAGGCTTACAATGATCACTTCTGATGATCTACCCTGTTAGGAGCAATAAGGACTACTAGGTCCACCTTGAAAAAGGATATATAAACATACAATGAAGTATACACTTGGTAAAGTAATTTACATAAGATTGTTAGGTCTACTTTGTTAAAGGATTTAAATATTCCACCTATTAGGATGAAATAGTAGTTGATCTCTAATCTACAACTTGGTTTACTAAATGAGATTCCTTTGCTTGTACAAATCACCTTGCTATGATAGATGAATCTTTGCTGCTCCTTATACTATTGTAGCCTTTGTAATTTTCTCTTCTACACTTCTTTTTAATGATTACATTTCTCCTCTATTCAATTAATTTGGATGTGATACAATACATTACATATATATCAATCCAATTTACATAATTACAAAGTAGGCTATAATACAAGTTGACACAAATACTACAAGTCAGCCAAAGTATAAAAGCTCAGACTCTGAAGACTAACTCAATGAGGTTTTGATACTTGGCATCCATTGTCAATGCTCGACATCATCATGTACTCGATAGATGTAGAATCTCGGTCCATACTGATCACTTCCAAGTAGTCTTGAACTTGATCTACACTGGTGACATGGTGAATACTGTGAAACTCGGCATATAAATTGAATTATTTGATTCACACTATATAGCTCTATAAACACTATCACCTCAAGCTCAATATAAACTAAGTCTCTTGGTTAACACTATGTATCTCGGTTAACACTAGACTCACATCACATCAACTATGAACTCAATAAGCACTGTCCAACTCAATTTGCACTGGTAAACTCAACATACACTGAGATGATTGGTTTACACTATTGAACATTATGTCTATAGTAATTGCTCAGTGCAAACTAAAATATGTCCATAGGACTCGGTAGCTACTGTAGAACTCAATAACAACTAAAATGCTTGGTTAGCACTGTTAACTATACAATATGCTTTGTATGAACTCACAATCCAAATAAGTGTATGTCACTAATAAAAAACATGATTGGAATGTCAACACTTTGATCATCCCTAGTGGGGGACAAGATAAACCACCACCATTTGAAGAGGTGTCACTATATGACACATTAAGATCTTCTTTCTACTCTTTAACATTATTCATGACTTCAAATATGCATGTCAAACTTGAATTTTCCTCTCATATCTCCCTTGGAGTTTGACCATTTTTTAATTGCATTATCTGAGTTAGTACCAAAGCAAGTTCTTATTGGAAATGTGAATACTCTAATTTTGAGTGACTTACTTTATGCAGCCTATAAAATCCTAGAAGAAAGAAAATACTTGGGTTTGTTTCTTCGCCTAAGCATCATAAGTTCACAACCATGTTTTCTATGAAATGAGTCATGGCCTCTTCTTTTGGGGCAGGGATCATGTATTTTTTATTTGTATTGTCTAGTTTCTTGGATGAAGTTATGTCAAGAGCCATCACCTTGTAAGAACCTAAATCTTATTGAAAAATGCTACCTCATTTGGTGCATTGTATTCTATGATCATCATCTTCAATTTTGGCTCAATGTCAATCTTGATCTAATTATTCAATCCTTTCCTAGGTAGCCATAGTTGAGTAAAATCAATTGAGAACCATCCTCTTAAGAATTTCTTCCATTTTCTACTTAGCAATAACCTGTATGTTTATGGAATCTCCACTACATGTATATCTATGATGTATTGGATTCTGGGGTCTATAGTCAACTATATTTGAACATCTTTCAATACCCCAATAATAATTACTTCCATATTGTCAAGTTGAATCATTATTCAATTCGTAGGTTGAGGAGTAACTCCCAACCTTTGATTTATCGAAAGTGGCATAACAATACAAGAAGCTCCTAAATCAATGAGACAATTGTGAAGGTTTCTTCTAAATATTCTGATACTAAGAAAGAAAGTGGGCACCTCCACCTTGTCTTTATACATGGTTGGCATAGCCTCAGAAGTGTTGACTTATTGTGATATTGTCTTTTGAGGACCTATGATAGGCACTACCTTTATATGATCAATATTCATTATTAGTGCTTCCCTTTGATTAGGAAACTTTTATAGCATGTCAAACAAGGATATATTGGCCTTCATTAGCTTTAAATCTTCCATTACACTATAATTTTTAGTTGACCAAGTAGGATTCTTAAGTATCATAGGCATTTTTCCTTGATTTTGATTTTGTTTTCCAATATTGGTGCTCTGATATGTACTAGATTGTTATTAGCCCTTGGATCTAGAGGCATTGGTTGTAAAGTGGGAGCAATCCCATCAATCATGGGTTCCCTTTAGTTCTGCAAATTATAAGTATTCTAATTATCATTTCAAAAAGAAAGCATCTCTTCTAGTTAAGGATTTAGTTCTTGATTGAATGGAAAAGTAAATTATTCATTGACTTATTCTTCCATCTCTAAATTCTATGGAAAATAATAATGTTCCAACAACATAATATTGAATTGCATAGGGAGCTCATTGTTATTGCCTTTTGAATTTTGGTTCACTTTGATTTCCATTGAAATATGAATTTTCATTGTTGGGTATATTTTGATTACTATCATAATGATTGATGCCTACAAATTGAGCATTATTGTTTTTATCTATAGGGATGCTTCCATTGTTTGGATGGGTGTTCCATTGTCAAATCTATCTTTGGAAACTATTGTTATGATATAAAGGATTGAAACTCCTCCCTACATTGTTATTTCTACTAAAATTATTGTTGTAATTTTGACCATAGTTGTTGTAAAGGCATTCATTCTTTCTCTAAAGTTATTGTTCTATGCTTGAGATAGCCTAAAACAGGTTAATTTGTTGCTGATTTTATACATGGTCTTCTTCATTTGGCTAATCTCAAATGCAATATTATTTTCTACTTTAGTGAATGTTTCTACCTTTTTCTCAAAGAAAGGAACATTTAGAGGTTCATATCTTGGGTAAGTTATGGATGGAAATGGCACAACTAGTGCCTGTTGTAGTGGAATTGGATTCATTGGAATTAATTGACTAGGCATTACTTTTTCTCTAGTAGGATATGTTGGTACTATTGTAGTAGATTGAGCTAGAACCATTAATCCTCCTTGATTAGGATTGGCTTGTTTAGTAAAGGTAATTTATTCTTTGAAGACCTTTTTCAATGTGTTCATATTTCTAGCAGGTAGTCTCCATAGAAAGATAGCCATGCGATGGTCCATAGCATTGAGATAAATATGGATGCATCTTAAGTTGGTATAGTATAGGGTGTTTCCAACTTATAGTATGGCATGAGAAAGTGATGATTGAAATGTGAAATGGCCTTCGTTGGGTCCCTCTTGATTGATATGAACTAAAGATGTATCACAACTAGGTTAATGAATGTTTCAAATTTTTCTAAGCACAATTCTTCAAAGGTGCCCCAATTCTAGATACATCTTGGTGGAAAATTCATGTACCAATTTAAGGCAACTTCTCCTAATGAGTAGGGGAAAACACGAAGGACCACATTCTCTTGTTGAACCTATTTTCAATTTCATATTTCTTTGAAGCCTTTGATATGGTCTTCAACTATTTGTGTTTCTCAATAGATGAACCTTTGGAAGAATTTCACAAGATTCTTAGGAAGCTCATTAAGTGCACCTTGCAAGTTAATTGGTGAATCTACTACATTAGCAAAGAGGGAAATCATTGGAGGATTTGGTGGAACAATAGGTGGAGGTAAGTTTGGAGGTGGAACTAGAGATGATGAAATTTAGAATGGATGATGGGCATCGAAAAGGTCATCTTTCTAAGTTCATTTTATCTTATTTTTGAACATTTAACTTGTAAGTAGTCATGACTTTATGGTTTCAAGCATATGAACTTATGGGTTTTATATATATGTGAAGACATGAAGTAGGAGTATGGGTAGTTTAAAGATGTTATATTTCCTTGAATTCATGGACAAAATTGGTATAATATAGTTATACATGCTGATAAATATTTCCCCATCTATATTATATTTTGGGTAGTTTTCCTTATGTAGCCATAAGATTTGCAAGAGTGGTAATTTGAACTTTACACCTTTTTCTAATATTGATGATGAAATTAAATATATGTATATGGAGGTTGTGTGCACATTGATTATTTTATAGGTATTTGTCATGGGTATTCAAGAGTCAACATTTTAGAGCTAGAGTAGTTAAAGCCAACCAAATTGTTAGACCTTCACAAGTGGAGAAAATCATTTATTGCTTTCTATTGTTGCAGCGCATGAATGTAGCTTCCACAACTTACTATATTCCTAGAGGATTTATTTGTGGTTAATGTTGTTTCTATTTCAAACTTTATGAGTCTGTAATTAATACTGATTAATGGATTGATCTTAGACTTAGAGAGTTGTATTTTCCTTTTAAAATTACAACTGTTGTAGCTTTAAGTGCAGTCAAGGGGAAGAATAGAGTGAGTTTATTTTCATAGTAGCAAAGTTTGATACTATTTTTCAATCAAGTGTAATCTTTCACCATGAATGAATAGAATGCATAGTTCAAGTTTATATCTCTTATATTGATTGTATTTTCTATTCACTCATCCAAGGGGGGCCACTTGGTGAGTGAACTATTCTCTTAGAATAGATTTCATTTCATTATTGTTTCTAATTAAGGTAGAACTTTGTTTCTACTCCAGCCATTGATAATAGAATCAGTGAGTTGTTCCTTCAACATAGGTGCATAGATAGGTTTACCATTTGCAACATTATCTTAATCTTTAAGATAAGTTGTTGTTTCAATTTTTAGCATAGGTTTCCTTTGGCATTGTCTTTTCTTGAGTTGTAATGACTTAAGAAATAATTAGAGAATATACTTTGTAGTCATCATTTCAAGTTTATGCTCCCAAATTGATAAATCAAATAAAGTTAGTATACCAATTTAAGTAAAACACATGATGCTATGTGACCATAGAATCATTGTGAAAGGATCTCCTATCCTTCATTACTAAGGTATTAAACTAACCAACCATTTTTGGCACCATTGTGGGGGGTGGTGTCAATCTAGTTTGACCCTGAAGTCATTATGTTAGTTTAAATTCTGCATTATTTTGCATGCATAGAAGAAGAGACCTCCTTGGGAGATTTTTTCCTCATAATAATGATGAAGATATTTTTAACCTTGAGCCTAAAGAACCTCATAGTAAGAATGAAGAAGAAGAACCTTTTGAAAATCCATTCCTTGATGCTCAAGAATGAATACCCTCATCCTCTAAAAAATCATTGAATTTGAATGATCTTTTTTTTAACATGAAAACTAAGACAATCCACTTGCCCTTTTTATCTATAAAATACCACTACCAGGTCCTCCTCCAAGAATGGCTCAGTCACAACCTACATTTCCTTTTCCTATGTCTCCTTAGCAAGGTAATCAAAATTTGAAGAATATACCTTTGCTGCACTTCCCAAGTTCTATGGCCTAGTTACTGAAGAGCTTGAAACCTTTCTCTTTGAATTTGGCATCCTTTGCACAAGTTATGACTATACAAATTATGAACTTGTTCCATCCACCCTAAAGGAAGTTTCTCTAAGTTGGTTCATGGAGTTGGGTGCCAATATTGTAGTAGATTGGTTTGTAATGAGCAATTTGTTTCTTATAAAGTATAAAGAATACTATAGGGGTTGAGATTTAAAAGGGGATGAGATTTTCAAAATGTACCAAAAAGAAGATGAAACCTTGGAATACTATGTCTCATGGTTCACATTCAACCTATAGCATAACACATAGCAGTAGCTGAATGAGGAATCAAAGAAACATCTTTTTCTACAAGGTGTAAATGATGGAAGTATTGAGGCTCTAGATATTATGATGAGAGGAGATATCACTCTAAAAAACTAGACTGATATATAGATTATATGTTTGAATTATTCTAGGGCCACTATGAAGAAAGATAGAGGACTTAGAGACCTACCACATAAGTCTAATGGTGGTTCAGGAGTATTTAAGATGGAGCTATCCAATTTTCTATCTAATTTTAAACAAGACATCATTAATGATGTGGCCACTCAACTAGATACCATGCATACAAGAAGGATGAAGGATGAATTTGATGCCATGTTAGTTGAATACTGACCACATTGTAGGGATAATAAAATAAACTATAGATGCAAGTCTATTGCAAGTCTAGAGATATAACTAATGCCTACTAAGTTTAAATCCATTGATGAAAATGGAGATGTTCTCTACATTTCTCAATGAAGGTCATGGGCTCAAAGATAAGGTATGCCACAAGATCCTTTTCAAAATTATAATAGTAAAAATCAATTAAAAAATTCTTAGAATATTGGTTTTAGTGGGCATAATAATTATGAACAATCCCAGCAAGGTTGGAAACAATCTCAACAAGGTTGGCAGGAACCCTAGCAAGGTTGGAAACAACCTCAGCAGGGTTGGCAACAACCCCAAAACCTACTCAACAAGCCTTAATGGCACCACTGTAGCAATAGGCTCTAATGTCCTAAAACACTAATACTCTCCCCAATTAGACTCAAATTCCAGCTCAACCTAATCCTAATCCCAACAATACCAAACAACCAACACAACATGTTATCTCTTTGAATGGTATCCACTTAAAGTTAGGTAATACAATTTCTTCACCAAAAAAACCTATAATAACTAAAGTTGAAGATTCCCCAACTAAACCAATGGATGTGTCAGTTCAATAGACCCCTCCTATAGCCAAAGAAATCGCATTTTGTCATAGGTTGATAGAACAATGCTAGCCTGCAAAAAAGCAAGCAGTAATTAATTTTCTTAATCAATTGAAGCAAATACCAGTAAAAATACCATTACTTGATGCTATCAAGGAAGTTTCCTCCTATACTAAAGGCATCAAGGAAGCATGTATCAAAAAACTAGGAAGAAAAAAGAAGGATCCAAAAACTATTCATGTCTTAGGACAATTGTCTGATTTAATGTTGGAGAAAATAATTGTATGCAAATATTATGACATTGGGAGTCATGTGGTTATTATCACCATTCATGGGATGTAGGTTCAAAATGCTTTAGTTGACCTAGGAGCATCTATAAATTTCATGATAAAGGAGGTATTGTCTCAATTGCATATCATTGGTCTCAAGGAAATACCAACCATATTTCAACTTGCTGATAGTTCTACTATCAAGCCATATGGGATGATAGAAGATGTCATAGTCACCTTAAACTCTTGGAAGTATCTAGTAGACTTTTTTCTCCTTTTCCAAAGGCTAACATGGGTGGATATCCTTTAATTTTAGGGAAACCATGGTTAGCTACTATAGATTCCTATATAGCTTGTCAGTCTAGGAAGATGACAATATCTAACAGTATTCATACTAAGAACATGACTTTATAGTCCTCTACTCAGCCAGTGTTGCTAGATGACAAAGTAATCTAGCTAGACTTGGGTGATGATAATCCAAAGGTCAATTCCATCCATTAGCTAATTATGATAGGTCAAGAATCATTTATAGCTTCTTGAGAAGAAGATGAAATGATCCCATCCATTATCATGAATGAGTATGGAGTAGAGTCTCAAGTGTGTCCTCAAAAGCAATGTATCCTAGAAACCATACTACCACCTTTGAACACACCTTCACATTCAGAACCTTCCCAATTTCTTCACTCATTACCACCTCATGAGGTGGATTCTTCTCTAGTTGACTAGTTATTCATGGTAGATAAGGTCATTAAGATGGAAGTTGGTCCATGAAGAGAGTTGAATGTAAACAATTCCTTATCACCATCCCATTAGAAAATCATATTGCAGTTATTGCAAGAAAATCAAAAAGAATTTTCTTGGAAGTACGTGGACATGAAAGGATTAGATTCTATGCTCTCCACTCACAAGATCTACATCAGTCTTGACTACAAACTTGTCTGACAACCTCAAATGAGAGTTAACCCTATTTTGAGGGATATAGTTAAAAATAATCTCTAGAAACTATTAAGTGATGATTTTATTTATCCTATCTCTGATAGAAAATGGGTCTCACCCCTAGTTATAGTACCAAAGAAGGGAGGAAAATGGGGAGTTTTTTAGATTATAGGGAGCTAAATTCAACCACTAAGAAAGACCACTTCCCCTTGCCATTTATAGATCAAGTTCTTGAAAACCTAGCTAGAAAGAAATATTTTTCTTTTATGGGTGATTTTAGTGGTTACAATAAGATACAAATAGATCTAGAGGACCAAGAAAAAAAAATGCTCACATGCCCATGGGAAACTTTTGCCTACTCAATTTTACCTTTGGGCTTTTGTAATGCCCTAGCCACATTCCAATGAGCTATCATAAGTATCTTTTCTAATATATTTTCTAAAAATATGGAGATCTCCATGGATGATTTTACTATTTATGTGACTACTTTTGAAGAAGCAAAAGAAAATTTAGAGAAGGCACTCAAGAGATTCCAAGACTATAACCTTTCCCTAAATATTGAAAAGAAAAGTATGATTATGGAAGGAGTAGTACTAGGTCATTTCAACTCATCATAAGGCATCCAAGTAGATCCAACAAAGATTGAGGTTATTATTAGCTTGCCTACACTAGAGAAGAAGAAGGATGTGCAAAGTTTCTTTAGACATGCCAGTTATTAAGAAGATTCATCAAGAATTTTAGTCAACCTGCAACACCCCTTTATAACATATTAAAAAAAGATTCTAAATTTTCCTAGGACTTTGAGTGTGCTACATCTTTCCTAAACCTTAAAGAAGTTCTCCCCACAACACCAATTTTGAGAAGGCCCAATTGGGAATTTCCTTTCCACATTCATACTGATGCCTCAGACTATGCTATAGGTGGAGTGCTAGGCCAGAGGGTACAATTAGTTGAACATGCTATTTATCTCATTAGTAAAAATTTGCAAGGTGTAGATTTTAACTATAGAGTCACTGAAAAGGAGCTACTTGTAGTAATCTGTGCACTAAATAAATTTAGGCACTACATTACTGGATTTGAAATATTTGTTCATACAAATAACTTTTCTATAGAGTATCTAATGAATAAGCCTACAATATCAAAAAGATTTGGCTTGCTAGTTTCTACTTATGCAAGAATTTGATATCACCATAGTAGAAAAGGCCGACAAGGCCAATGTGGTAGTTGACTTCCTGTATCGGTTGCATGTTCCTAATGATTCTACAGCCATAGATGACAGTTTTCTAGATGAACATTTCTTTCTGTTATTCGCACACCATGGTATGCAGATATTGTCAATTACCTAACCATGGGAAATATTGTAGTTATTAGCTAAAAAGAGTTCTAACTATTCTGGGATTTCTTGATTTATGCTGTATATTGGTCCTGATCAAGTAATGCATTGGTGCATAAGGGAAGGTGGAACATGTGATATCTTGAGGGTATGTCATGATGACCCATGTGGAGATCATTTTGTAGCCAAGTAGAAAGCCTTTAAAATATTGACAACTAGGAACTATTGGCCAAGTTTACAGAAGGGTGCAACAAGATAGACACGAAATGTGATAACTGTCAATGCATGGGGACACCCACTAAATCATATGAAATGCCCCTACAACCTCAAGTAGTTGTTGCACACTTCGATAAATGGGGGATTGAATTTGTAGGTCCTATTGAACCCTCTTCACAAGTTAAATCCTATATTTTATTTTGCACTGATTATGTAATTAAGTTGGTAGAGGCCAAACCCATGAAACATCCAAGGGATAACAATGTTTCCAAGTTCTTGTATGAATCCATATTTATACAGTTTGGAGTCACTAGGGAGTTGACATCTGATCAAGGAGCTCAATTTATATCTAATCCAATAGCTTCTCTAATGGAGGAATATACCATTTGGCATGGTAAATCATCACTTTACCATCTACAAGCTAATGGCCAAGTAGAAGTTACCAACAGGGAGCTAGAAGTCATTCTCACCAAAAGAGTATTACTACATAGGAAGAATTTAGCCAAACACCTTCCTAAAGCTATTTGGGCTTATAGAACCACCAAGAAATCTATAGTAGGTTTCACTCCTTTAGAGCTTATCTATGGTAGGTCAGTTATAATGCCTTTGGAGTTTGAGTATAAGAAATTGAGGACTTCTTTGGAGCTTGGTATGGAACTTATTATTGCACAAAAAGACAAAATTCTAAGTTTTAATGGCCTTGATGAATGATGCAAATCTACATTGAATAACATTGATCTCATCCAACATCAACAAAAAAAGTCACATGATAAGTTTATCAAACATAAAATGTTTGTTGTAGGGGATTGGACACTTCTTTATGATTCCAAGTATCAATACAATCCAAGAAAGTTTCAAACTTGTTCGTTAGGACTGTATGAAATCATTGTTATATTTTAAAATGGAGTGCTCCAATTGTCTACTATTGATCTTGATTGATTCAAGTTACTTGTTAATGGACATCACCTAAAGCTCTACAACAAACCACTAAATCATGAGGAGTTCTTGCAATAGTTCTAGAACATTGAAGATATACTCAATCATTCAGCCAAAGAGTTTGGGTCTTCTAGCTTGACTTTTGCTAATTCTTGATTCCATTCAAGACTTCCATAATAAATGCTTTGAAATGATTTATTCTTGAAATTTATTTCTATGCCATACACTCCACATCACCCTCTCTCTTCACCATCTTTCCATTCTATCCCATCAATTCATGTGCTCTTTTTTAGAACACTTTTCCTACAACACTTATAAGGTTCAAGCCACATAACCTTGTACATATTTTATATTATTCATTCTTTATTAGGAATTTATGTTATTTAAATTTACTACTCTTGCATATTTTGGCCTAGTTGGACCCATGTTGTTACTTAGTTGGGGGGGGGGGAGAGAATTCATTTCTCAACATTTCAAATCCCATGTATACTTTAAAGTTTTTGTCTTATGAGATGATTTTTGTCATATGTTTGATGACCTGTTCTTCCATGATTGCATCATTAATGAAATTAAGGACATTAGAAGTTGAAGCTTAAATTTTAATGATATATTAGAAACATGTTTGGGATGACAGGCTTGTACATGAGTGAAATATTATTAGACTTGATGCCAGAAAAGATATTTTGATATACTGTGCATTAAAAATATTTAATTTGAAGAAGCACGTAGTAATTGTATGCCATTTTTTTTTGTAACATCTTATGTCATAACATTGAAAATTTTATTAATTCACCATTGTTGAGTTCTGAGAACACCATGATTCTACTAAAATGTGTTGTTCATAACAATGGGTGGTGGTCTTTAGAGATATGAGCCAATTGATCATAGGGTTTTGCTAGGTGACACAGCCAGTTGTGAGATGTTTAGGAGAAGAGGATGGTTAGACTACTACCTCAGTCTTAAGGGGTTCGATGAAGAGGTTTCTCTTCAATTTATGAGCACCTTGAAGGATGGATTTCAATGGTCAAGAGGATAAAAATTGAATTTATAGATGATGTGGTGGTTGAAGTCACTAGGTTACCGTAGGAAGAAAAAAATTGGGTAAAGGATTTTGATTTATGTATGGCTAGGGCACACTTTTGTTTGCATCCTGACCCTCCACTAGAAATAGACAAGAAGCAAGGCACTTCTAGGTTATCCTTTCTCTTGGAGATTATTTAGTGAGTTGCATTTATCATTTAGTACTTTACTTGTGAAGGTCATTACAAGTACCCGCATGCTCTATATTTCAAAGTTTTGGCTCATCTTTGGCATGACTATAGACAAGTAAATCTTCCTAATTTCCTATTTAATATTGTAAAGAAGAAAAGTTCTTTAGTATAGTTTGAAAGGATCAATCTATCTCTCATCATTGTTTGATAAAATTAATTATGGAAAGGGAATTAAACAAATAATCAATTGGAACATGGGAAGAGTTTTTGCAATTGAATGAGGTAGAACCTAGATTGGTCGGCCCTAGAGATTAGGGTGTTGGGTGAAGGGAAAGAACATCCATTGGTTTTTGTAAATTTATTCCTAGGGCAGAAAATGTTCCTAAAGCCTCTCCCTCCAATTCTAGACCAACTAGGAAAATGATTTATAAAGTTGATGCCTCCATTTCTAGAAAAAAGAAAAGCAAGAATAAAGAAACATCTAGTGCCTCCAAGACCCCATTGTCTTTGAAGACTAGGTCTAACATTAGAGAAGGCAGTTGTGGAATAAGAAGAGGAAAAATTAGAGCAACAACCTGATAGTGAAAGTAATATTAATGAAACCCTACAATTGCAAGAGGAAGAAGCTTTAGAAAAAACTCCTAAAGTAGCTATGGTAGGAGTGACTAAAAGCAAGAGGAAATGAAAGAATTCTCCATGCCTATCTACACCCCCTATGACAAGAAGTGCATGACTTTCTAAATTTAATAGGCTATTGAATCTTCTATTCTAATAGTTAACCTAGAGTTTTCTAAATTTGTGAAGGGGTCCTCTTTGGATGGAAAATTTCAACAAAATATGACTAGTGAAAATGAGTGAAATAACTTGAGTCCACAACTAGAAGTTAACCTTAGTGTTAACTATGTACTTGTTGATAGTGATAAGGATTCTAAATAATTTGAAGCATTTGAGGCATTCAAAGAAAATTTTGTTATGCAAGACACTTGTGAGAATTCAGAAAACCTTCCTTCTAAGGACTACCCAAAATTTAGACAAGAAATTGATGAGTAAGTGATAGAAAAATTCAATAAGGATGGACTAGAAATGCTGGCTAAAGTAGCAGCTGAGTCTAGTAAGGAAGAGAATGTGATGAAAATTCTTGTTATAAGGGAGGGAGAATGCTCCAGGTCACAAAGTGCCAACAAAATTCCTCATCCAACATCTAATTGGATAGAGATTCTCAACTAAGAACCTTTACCACCACCTAATTTGTCTACACCCCCATCTGTAGGGATCAATTTGTATCAACAATTGTTGTGGGAAAGAGAACAATGGAAGATGGAAAGATAAAATTGAAACATGTCATTAATGAGAAAAGCCATTAGTTGAAGTAGAATTCAGACCAAAATGAAATTTTACTAAGGAGGATTGAACAAATCACATGCTTGATTACTAAACTTATGGAATGAATACCACCATTATTTTTGTATGTATTATTTCTCAAAGAACAACTTGTACATTTCAAATTCATAAGAATTGTGGAAGGATTTAATCCCTCCATTTCAACTCCTCATGAATTTTATGATGCATTCTAGTCTATTCTAATGCCTTTGAAGAATTTTTTGTGTGAATTATATCTACATAACTCGGTAGTGCCTGATGATATAAAGTGCAAATCACTCCTTTATGTAGGAGATGTGCAATTGAGAGTAGTAATGTCTTGGATGTAGAATGAGATAAGTAGGGAACACCAAGTTGCACCATACAGGGAAAATGAAATGACATCTTCTCTTCTTATGAGACTAGAAGTTCAAAACTCTCAATAGGCATTTCTAGATTAGATTTCTATTCTAGACAACCCAGGGAGAGATAATAAAGTGCACCCAATAAGAGAGAAAACTTTTGTAGATTGGGAACAACATTCATCTTGTGATATTGAAACAAAAATTATTGCATTAAGAATAAGATGGGCACAGATGCCACATGACCCGAAGATAAGGGAACCCCACTCTCCTCAAAATTTAACTCTTGCCACTGTTAAAATTCCATGGTATATCAAATTGGGAAGGATCCTATGCCAATACTGGCTTCTATTAATATTTCAACCTCTCATTCTCCTAAAACCATTAGTAGTAGTGAATGATAATGTAGAGGATTCTGATATGCCAATAGAAGTTTGATGATGGAGAAGGCTTAGGGGAAATTATGGATACTTAGATTATGTTAAGAATGAGTAGGAGAGGACAACTAGTGCTTAGATAGTTCATGCTAGAATAATAAATTTCATGGTTATCGAGGACCAAGAATAGCTCAATTGTGGGGAATGATGGGCCTCCAAAATACCATCTTTCTAAGTTCTTTTTATCAAATAGTTATCTTGCAAACAGTCATGACTTTATGGTTTCAAGAATATGAACTTATGGTTTTTATGTATATGTTATCTGTATATGTGAAGACATGAAGTAGGAATATGTATAGGTTAAAGATGCTACATTTTCTTGAATTCATGGATAGAAATGGTATAATAAAGTAGTTATACATGCTGATACATATTTCCCCTATATGCTATGTTTTGGGTAGTTTTCCTCCTATAGCCATAGGATTTGCAAGAGTGGTAATTTGAACTTTATGCATTTTTCTAAGATTGACAATGAAAATAAATATATGCATATGGAGGTTGTGTGCACATTGATTATTTTGTAGTTATTTTTCACAGGTATTCAAGAGTCAACATTTCAGCACTGGAGTAGTCAAAACCGTCCAGATTGCTAGACTTTCACAAGTAAAGCAAATTATTTATCGGTTTCTATTGTTGCAGCACACAAATATAGCTTCCACAACTTGCTATATTCTTGGAGGATTTATTTTTGGTTAATGTTGTTTCTATTTCAAATTTTATGAGTTTGTAATTGATCCTAATTAATAAAGTGACCTTAGATTTAGGAAGTAGTTATAATTCCCTTTTAAAATAATTACTGTTGTATCTTTGAGCACAGTTGAGGAGAATAATAGAGTGAATTGATTTTCATAGTAGCAAAGTGTGATATTGTTTTTCAATCAAGTGTAATCTTTCAACATGAATGAGTAGAATGCATAGTTCAAGTTTATATCTCTTATCTTCATTGTATTTCCTATTCACTCGTCCAAGGGGGGCCACTTGGTGAGTGAACTATTCTGTTAGATTAGATTTTATTTCCTTTTTATTTCTAAGTAAGCTAAAACTTTGTTTCTCCTGTAGCCATTGATAACAGAATCAGTGAATTGTTACTACAGCATAGGTACATAGATAGGTTTACCATTTGTTGCATTATCTTAATCTTTAAGTTAAGTTTTCGTTTCATTTTTTAGCATAGGTTTCCTTCAACATTTCCTTTCCTTTAGTTGTAATGACTTCAAAGAAGAATTAGAGCATATACTTTGTAGTCACCATTTCAAGTTTACGCTCCCAAATTGATAAATCAAATGAAGTTAGTATACTACTTTAAGTAAAATACATGATGTTGCATGACCATAAAATCATTGTGAAAGGATGTCCAGTCCTTCATTACTAAGGTATTAAATTGACAAACCAATGGAAGTAGTGGAATTCTTGGTAGTCCTTTGTCACAATGAGGCTTGCAAAAATGACTGAATTATAAGAAATCTTGTCCAGCATCTAAAGACCTTAAAGCTTGCTAAAATAAAGATGGTGGATTAGGATCTTCTAGTTTGCATCAATTCTTTAAAAAATTCACCTCTAGAGAAGTGCACCTCTTCAAAATAGCATATCTGCACACCTTTTGACAATTCATAGACTTGAATTTTTTGAAAATCTAAAAATTGTAGAATTTCCAAATAGAAAGTTATTTTTCCTTAACCAAATGGCTTGCAACCCTCCCTCTAGTGCTACTTATGTTGATTTTTTATTGTGCATGATACTGAACAATAGGGATCCTTTTGAAACCCTCTCTTGAAAAGCTAATCAAGGATCAACTCTAAGGTTCCAGACTTATTAGACCATTAAACCCACCATTATCTATAGGACATATCTTCATTCTCATAACTATTGACTATTGCACATGCTAGATAGAAGATGAAACTTTTTGAAATTGCATAGCAAAAGTAGTTACCGATTTCTTGGAGGATCATATTGTTACAATATTTGGAATGTCATTTTTTCCTTGTATGTGACAATGGGTCATCTTTTGTGTCAATCTTCCTTACTCAATGGGCATGAGACAATCATATTGTAATCAAGATCTCATCTAATTACTATTCCCAAGGGAATGGTATGGCTGAGTCCACCAATAAAAAATTCATCATAGTGATAAAGTTCTTGTTAAAAGAGAACCAAAAGGATTGGCACACTCAACTGAAATATGCATTGTGGATGGACAAAGTTAGGATTTAAAATGATTTAACATCCCAATACCTACTCATCTACAAATAGGAACAAGTATTCCCACTCAATCTTAGAATTCTAATATTGAAATTAATGAGAGAATATGCTAAGGATATTGACAAAGTTTAGATTAGATTAATGAATCTCTTGGAGTTGGATGAGAAAATAACAACTTTAGAGCATGTGTCAAAACATCAAGCTATCATCAAATGGTGGTTCAACAAGTGGGCCACAATCAAATCTTTAATTATATCCAACCTTGTTCTCCTATGGTATAAGACAAAAGAAAATCCAAGAAGTCACACTAAGTTTCAATGGTTGTGGATTGACCCTTATCAAATTGTGGAGATTTTGGGGAAAAATACTTTTAGACTATGTTCTCTACAAGGGGAATTGGTCCCATTTCCAGTCAACAACCAGTTCTTGAAACATAATTTTGAGACCTAAAAGTAGAAAAATAAATTTAAATAATACTAATAATTTTTTTTACTTTATGCAAATTTATTTATTTTCAATTGTGTGTTTATTTCAAGTTGTGTATGTATTTTCTTGTGAGTTTGGGGGTTAGGTGCAATCAAGAATCTTTCTTGATGCATCCCATAGATCAATCCTTTTGGTTTCAACTTTAGGGAAGAGGTATTTCTTTACCAAAGAACTCAAATAATTTTCTTTCTTGTACCAATTATAAATGGATATGGCTCACAATTGTGAAGGATTTTCAATCTTAAAATCAAAGTTGTAGATCGAGGGCTCTCCACACTTTACAAACTTTAATGATTGACTATCTTGGTTATTTTTTAATCTAGGTTGATAGTAGTAAGTGATTGTCCAAACTTGTTGGTTCAGACAAAGGATCTCTTCAATTAACTACTAAGATCATTGTTTGGCATGAGATTTTCCCTATAGTTCAATAAGAGAGGAACACAAGAGTTATTAGACCAAAGAAAAAAGCTAGAAAAACAACACCAATGCCTTGGCCACATAGTCTAAGCATGGTCAAGGTACAAAAGAAAGAAAAGAATTGCATATGGTGTTAAAATAAAGATTCTAGAAGATCCAAAAAGGTAATCAAATAAAGGGTATATGTACTACAAAATAGCTATCCAAAAAATATATAAAAATATTCAAGGAAGAATCAAATGGAAACATGCAAGCTCTACAAAGAAATTTGAAGGAGATTACCAAGGACTCAAAATGAAAGAATTCATAACTCATCAAAATCCCTTGGAATGGATTCTCTCATCTGGTCAGACAATGGTTGGCAAACGAGTTTTGCAAGGATTTTTGATAAATGGACTGATGGAACTAAATATTTTCTCCAAGTTCCTAGAAACTCATGATAGACTACTCCTTGAGAATTCAAAGGAAATGAATAAACTAAGCACACATTGAGCTTGAAGATTTAAGATTTTGAATTTTTGTCTATTAAGGGACTTGAAAGATGCTTAAAGTATTTAGAATTTAATCGTCACTTGGAACATGTCAAAAAAATGCTTGTTGATGAAGAAATGCCTTTTGTCATTTCTTCCCTTTTGTTGCGACTATTTGTTGTGGTCTCACAATGCACACCCCATTTCTCCTAGAAATGGGGACCCCATATTGAATTTTTTCATACTAGGCTCCTAGTCCAGAGTCTTGGTCACTTTTGGGTCCTACCCTAACTCTAGGTTAAACCTAGGTACCTAATTGGAGAGGTCCAAAATTTTGAAAAACTAAGAAAATGAGTTTTTTTACACTTTAAGTGCGCACATGCACATGTGCACCAAGTGTGCATATATGCACTTGAATCCCACTCTGAGGATGCACACCTGTGTATGTTCCCAACCCCAAAGGGTGCAAACCTACAAAGGTGCACACCAGTGGGGGTGCAAACTAGGCCCAAGGTCTATATAAGACCCCATACCCCCTTCATCTTTGACACCTAGTGAAGAGTGCACCTCCGCACCCCTTGCACTATACCCCCCTTTTCTCCTTTGCTACTCTCAACTCCCTTCAAAAATAAACTAAGGCAAGGTTATCACCTCCATAATGTGTGCATGTACACACCTTTAAACCTTTTCATATCTAAAATAAAGACCTAACAAAACTAACACAAGGCACTTAGGCCTAATGAAGGTGCACATATGTGTACCTCCACAAGGTGTACAGGTGTGCCCCTTCCAAAACTACTCAACTTAAACAACAAAAAAATGCATTGATTGTTCAAAGGACCATGAAGATACATACATTTGAACCTCCACAATGTGTGCATGTGTGTACCTCTATGCCTACAAAAAGAAAAAATCTTAACTTAGACCCCCCCAGATGCACTCCACATTGTGTATTACACATGTGTGTAGTTGCACATGTGCACACCTCACCAAGGTGCATAGGTGCACAATTGTGACGAAAGGCTATTAAAAGGCCTAAAAAATCACACTTGAGAACTTATAAGGGTACACTGGGTGTGTTGAAGTTCATAAAGGTGATTTTGAGGGGATGGACTTCTTTTTTTCATATTTTGGCCAATTTTGACCTATTTTGGAGTCAATTAGAGTCTACTTTGGATCAAGTTTTAACCTTCCAACTAGTGTTGTCTTCTTTTATGTAGACAACATGAATAATCATCCTCTTCCATGGTGGAGAAAATAGCTTCAAAACTAGTTGTATTCAAATATTAAGGGGTGCCAAAGAAAGCAAGGCTTCGAGATGGACATTTAGACCTTAAAGATATGGAACTTGGACATATAGATTGGCATGTGTTCCTCACAATCTATAACAATCCTAAAGAAAGGCCGACTATGGTATTGGCACTCATCTGAAATCTGGTTAGGTCTTGTGAATCTAGCATCTCACCCAACATCACTCTAATCCTCTGTAGTGATAATGACCCTTGCAAATCATTCTGTGACTAAAGAAAAGGTCATCAAGAGCATCACAAGAGAGATATACATGGACCTCTAACCTAGGAACATTGAGAAGGTATTTCATTTCCCAAGTGTGGATCAATATTTGTAGGTTTTATATGAAGGGGCAGAGATAGTATAGGGAAAATGAGAAAGAGACAAAGGAAAAAGTGCAAGCTTCCTTCCTAATTGATAGAACACTCATAGGCCACTAAGTGGGAAAAGTTTATATGACAAGGGTATACATGAAAGAAAATATTGGATATGAATTTATTCCATTGAAAATATTTATGGGACTCGCAATAGTAGGTCACCTTCAGACTTGGATGGTCTATTTCATTGAAACCATTAGAATGGCAAAGATGTCAATTGATTGGGCTACCATCCTAAGTGCCAACTTGGATGAGAAATTAGTACCTATAAAATTTGATCCATGCTTCTATATGATATCATAAATGGTGTACTTACTGTTGGCAAGAATCACAAATTATCCAAGCCTTTACAAAAAGAGAAGCATGCAGGATGAAAATGCTTGGCCCTATATGGTATATCCATAATTGGTAAACAAGAATCTCCCACTACAAAGTATGTAATATAGAGTGGTGAATGATGGCCTCATTTTTGCAATCATTAGGTTCATTGAAGGTGATTATGCAAAAATAATGTTAGTAGAGGAAACAACTAAGATTACAAAGATTGATGCCTACTACATTATGTTTAAGACCTTTACCTATCTTTGGGTAGCTAGCACTCTACTATTCCTAAAGAACCTCCCAAGGTACCCATCAAATAGGCTCATACTATTGGAGATTTCACACCAACTCACTTCTACATATGATAGAGTGAGAAGACAACACAAGAAGACATGGGTCTAGCCCATCACAATTGGTGCCTACGAGGTGAAACAAAAGCATGGTATTTCCACCTTTGAATTTGAGTGGGATCAATATCCCTTAGAAGAATACAAGTCCCCTCACCCATACTTTGATAACATTGGGATGGTGTAGCACCTGGTAGGGAAAGAGTTGTACATAAAGAAGTGTTGGAAGATCATTGGATGAATGCTATAGATGACTATGATATCTGTATAAGGGATTATTGTAGAATGACTCTATACTTAGCAAAAAAGGTGCTAAAAATAAATATTCCTCTTAATATGACGAAAAATAATATTGAATATAGCATGGATCCTTTATACAATAGGGATAAAATCTATGACCAACCAATAATGAATGCTGAAATGGGAAGGGATGAAAATGCTGATATAATTCATTCTGCAAGGCATATTGTCAAGTTAAAAATTGAATGGATCAAGAAGCCATTTAGAATGGATCTAGTTCCTCAGGCCATACCTCTATAGGCCACAACTAGGCCAATCAAAAGTAAAGGTAAAAAGTTCATCATACCAACCATCCCTACTCAATCTATAGTAAGGCCAAAAATGGTACAACAACATCAAAGGGAGGTTGAGTACTTTTAAATTGATTAGAGAAAGAAAAGGAAGAGAGTAACTTCTAAGGAAAGGAAGAAAAAAATCAAGCTCAAGTGCCTCCACAAGAATAGGTACAACCTCAAAAATCTAAGCCTCAAGTAAAAGAGACTACACAAGTGCCTCCATATCTTGAAAAACTAAAGGAAGAATAGGTAGAGTAGCAGAGGGTACCACTAATAGAAATTGAAGTAAAAGAATCTTCCCCCTTAGGTCCAAATAAGGTGAGACTTGAATAAACTATGGTGAGAACACAAAGGAGGAGACTAAAGTCAAAAAATACTCTATCACCACAATTTCCTAAAACCATCTTGGAAGCAGAGGATGAAGAAGAAGAGGAGAAAATAGAATTTGTCCCCTTGAGCCAAAGAACCCACTCTGCTAAGGCAACAAAAGAAGACAGGAGAAGAATCTTCATAGTGATACCTCTATCTCCTCTATGAGAGCCATCTAGAAGCCAACTACAGAGGATGAACAAATGGATAGACAATATGGAGGGTCAAGAAACTAATGTCTTTGACCTCTTTGATTTTGACTTTATGCCAGTAGGCCCTAAGATGGTGGGAGAGAAAATAAGAGATACTCCCATGAGTGAACACTTAGGAGAGGATTTGAATCAATTTCCACCTCTAAGCATTCCACAACCAACATCTTAGGATTTGGTAGTTTTTGATAGAAGATCAATGACTCCACTTCCCCTAGCTACTGAAGAAGAATAATAAGCTACCAAAGAAGGAGATTTCAAGTAGTTTCATGCTAATGAAGTATTTGAGGAAGGTAAAATACATGAAGAGCCTCAAAAAAACCCTCAAAATATAGAGACTAGGACTTTAGACCGACCGGATATAGTGACTCCAACTGAAGCTCTTTCTTAAAAAGAGAAGACTCTAGAGAAAATTGATAAGGGAAAAAAGCCTATAGTAGGACCAACCTCTTTAGCCAAGTACATGTCTCCCATGGGGACCACACCAACATCGATGAATAGGGAGATTATGTTTTACAAGCAAAGTTATATGGACCTAATAGTCAAGGAGGGATCTAAGGAGTTAGTAAAAGTAGTCAAGAGGCCTAAGCCACCTAAGGGTGATGCATGAAAGTTGGCCTTAATAATGAAAAACCAAGATCAGGACCTACTCGCACATATTTCCATTTCTCCTCCTCATGTTGACACTAAACAATTGACTCCTAAAGAATATCAAATCAAGGAGGTCATGTTGGGAAGACCCATGGTAGATGTAACCAAAGTGATGATCACTACAAGAATGAAAGAGATATTTAGGCACATGTACCAAGATAAGTCAAAGTTGATAACACTGTAAAAGTAGAATAAGCTACCAAGAGGCTATTTGAACCAAGTGTTAGGATAAACCATGGACAGAAATAAAAACTGCATGCAAATATAACCAATAATAGAAAAAAATAGATCACACAGAAATGAACACAAGGCACCAAGATTTAACATGGTTCACCCAATCCTTGGGCTACATCCACCAAAAAACAAGTCCAATCTTATTACAATCCAGTGATTACAACCTGATTACAATCTCTAATACCTTATAGCTCAATACTGCTGCAAGAACCAATTTTGCACCACAACATAATGAAAAATACCCAACCCTAAACCCTTTTATACAGGTATTAAACCACTTTAGGGTTATAACATGTCGGACATAATTAGCCATAACTTTAGTGGCAAATCTACGAATGGTGAATAGTACCAAAATGATTGGCCCACTAATTATGAAGTATGTACAGTACTTTCTTGATCAATCACCACAATCTAACACCAAGTTGTGCACCCCATCAACCTAGAGAATTTAGAGATTGGTATAGTACAATAATTAGAGAGAAAAAGAGCATGAAAAATGCACTTAGATCCATTTTTGGAAGCATGTCAGCAATGGCATGACAATTTTGAGGAGAAAGTTGTGCAGATCATAGAGGTAAATTTGGGCCTATTGCACCACATCCAATCAAGTCCTGACAAGTTGGTTGCCATTGTAAACCAAGATTTTGGATTAATGTATGAAGTACATACCTAGAATAAAGACCTATAGAATTTGAGAGCAATAAAAGGTCAAAGGTATTGTATATTAATGGAGGTATATGTTGTTAAGGAGCTTTATAATCTTGATGATTGGATAGAGAAAATATTAGCAAGTAATCAGGTTATCGAGGGATTTCATGAAGAGATCTAGTCGATTAAAGATAAGACTCAATAGCAATTTTTGGAAGTGGAGAGGTATTATAATGTCACTGGCCTTGATATTTTTAAGGATGAGTCAAAGAAAAAAATTTTTGTGGTGCAATCTGTTGTCTAATAGTTTAGAGGTACATTTGAAGAAGCTTCATCATAAGATGTTACTAGAAAAGCTTTCAAAACCAAAGAAGAACTATTGGAACTAGACACCAAACTTGAGGATTTTGAGGAAACAAGGATTGAAGTAACAAATTACTAGCAAGTAGTAAACAATAAGTATGAGGTTCTCAATTTACTGGAAGCTACTCAAGTGGTTGAAATAATAGAAAAATTTAAGAGTAAACATCTAGACATTGCTTTGGTATAAAGGGGAAGAAAACCTAGATGCTAGAAATTTAGTTTTCACACATGGAAGAGATTTTTATTTTTTGGAACCTGTCACCAAGATGTGTAGGTGCATAGGTGCACCTTTCATAGAGGTGTGTTGATAGTTTTGAAGAAGCAGTACCCCACAATTAACTATCAACTCCTAATTTAGAGCCTTCCATGCACCAAAAATAAATTTTGGCGATAGTTCAACTTCTAGAAATGCCTACAGAAGGCCAAGCTTCAATTTTAGAGCTTCTAGAGGCTTTTAGATCATCTTATAGCTGCATTCTTCTTATCTTCTCATTCTTTTATTCTTTTGTGTCATGTAAAGACTCATGCACCCATTAATTGATATAAACAAGGGTGGAGACCTACTTAGCACCATTTAGAGACATAATCTATATATAATTAGATTTTTTTTATTAGTTTTTAGCATAAGTTGCATTTTAAGAACTCTCTCTCCTAACATAAAGGGAGGGCATGATTTATTATAAATAGATGGATGTAATATGTACTCCAGGTCATTATTTTGATGCAATAATATATGCTATTGATGCTCACATTCTAAATGTAGTTATTCTTGTCAGATTGTGTTATTTTTAATAATGGAGCCAATGGTTTTATTGCATTGTTATGATTGTATGATATTTTAGTTCTAGTTTTTTGCTCATGTTAAAACAAATTTTTTCGACATAATGAATTGGAGAATGGATCATCTTTATTCTTGTATAGCTTCTTGTCTCGCATGAGCACACTTTTTGTGATGCAGGAGCATCCAGAGGTATAAGGGCAATCCTGTGTCACCCAAAAAAATATACTTAGACTTAGTTTCTATTTCATGTGTTTTCATTTTTGGATACCCATTTGGGTCAAATAAAGGTTCCAACTCTCACAGTTCCACTATCAGTGTGTTTGAAAATCCCAAAAAAATAAGAGCATGTAATTGGGCCATCATTTTGGTAAACTAGAAGGTGTGAATTGGCCAGATGAATGTAATCATGATTTAGAGCATTCTAGAAAAAGAATTAGGTCAATAGACCCCACGGTTTGAAAGTTATTGCAAATTTTCGGGTTTTGGAGACCTCCTAAGAATGCTTCAAAGTCAGGTTAGGGGCATTAAATGACCTCAAAAAGGGTTGAAAAATGGGGGACGAGTGAAGCTTGTCCATAGGGCTATAAAGCACTTCGAGAGATTTCTGAAAATGTAAATGGTTCGTCAATCGAAGCTACGATTCAAAAGTTATGCCTCCCGGAAGTTTGGTTACTATTTCTAGATTCTTCTAGATTTGCACCGACTTCTAATGCAGCTTCTAGAACCTTCTATTTGGTCGGTGGATGCCTACTAGCACTTTCTAGAATGTACTCCTAGTCCTTAACCCTTCGAGGTCTATTTAAGGAGATTTTTGGCATTGTAAAAGGCAGTTCGGAGTGGATTTTGAGAGGAGGTACTGAAAGGAGAAATTATCTCCAGATTTATGCTATTGTAAGCCCTTAGGCCATGTTTTGAAGTTTATTTTCTTGTACTGTTGTACTAGCTTATTTTCTCAGTTAATATAATTTTCTCTTTTCTGTTGTGTCCATTTTGTTCTTGGGTTGTGTCCCCATCATTTTGTGGCCTTGAAATTTGATGAATTTTGAAATATTTTCTAGTTTATATTGAGTTACCAATGATGATTGCATTAGTGGAGTTGAGGAAGCACTACTCCTAATTTCATTAGTTTCCTGCCTGATCCCTTTTGATAATTTAATTTGTAGACGTGTTGTTACTATGGTTTATGTCCATTAGGAATTTCCCTTTCAAGTTATTTTCTTTAATCTCTTGTTATGTTATCTATGTTATTTTCTTTTCTAAAAACTTGGTTAAAATAGGAATTCATATAGTTTCATTGATAACTTGTATTCATCATAAAACAAAAAATACAAAAATATATCTTTTTTTGGCAAAAATAGATCAAACAACTTATCTGAAATTGGTTCGAACCA
This sequence comes from Cupressus sempervirens, assembly GCA_028749045.1. Classification (NCBI taxonomy): domain Eukaryota; kingdom Viridiplantae; phylum Streptophyta; class Pinopsida; order Cupressales; family Cupressaceae; genus Cupressus; species Cupressus sempervirens. The sequence goes on along the minus strand of CM053784.1, from coordinate 613,274,435 downwards.
GAAAATGCCTCCTCATCAACATACATATTTATCTTCAATTAAGGGGATTCTAGCAGGTCACAAGATCACCCAAAACCTTGGAGTTGATCCTTGATTAGCTTTTCAAGGGAGTTGTTAGAAAAGATTAATTTCATTCAACATCATGTAAAATGACAACTCAACACTAACCATCTCTCTAATTCTTAAGATACTCGCCTAAGGGAATACCATCAGCATTCATGCTAACATTACCAAGATACATAATTATCAATTTTATAATTTTGAACCACTATAGGCAAGAAAATTTTATTTAATTTTCTTTCTATCTGCCTTCCTCTACTGATGTCAACATTGTAAGAAAACTTGCAAGAAATAATATAACAATTTTCACATAACCCATAATAGATCTGAAATAAATGCAATTGAAATGCATATGCAAGAGAGTAGACAACATACCCACAAAAATGTGACACAAGATATACCCTGGGAAACCCTCATTAAGGGAAAAATCCAGCCTCCAAAAGCATCCATCACCATGTATTATTCAGCAAAAAAGACCATTGCAGTACAACCATGGAAGCCTTCAAAGCAATAGCCACCACTGAGAAAACTATGTAAATAAGCATGAATCCACACATCCCATTGCATGCTTCCAACCTCCACAAATGCTCCCTTGGCTAACCTATCAAGCCTTGTCCCGCTTGACTCTTGCCTTTTCCTGTTCTCACACTACAAAAACTACCTTTGTGGTTGCTTATATAGTAGCAAGTCCCACAAAACCACCAAGTGGTATTACATAAACCATGTGCTACCTAACCCACTGACCCCACATTTAATATTGAAAATTTAATTCTTTTTCCAATATTAAATAATTACATGAAATATTATCACAATGTTACAATACAACTCATCGAGGATATTCCATGGGAATATTTACATGTTGAATGTCTATCTAGGTGCTCCTAGATACAACATTATATGATAAAATAAAATAATTAAATGTAAGCAATATTATGCAATGTGTGCAATGCCCATTATCTCAACAATCTCCCACTTCTTGTATACATTGCATAGGGTCAATCTGTAGCCACATAAATGAACAAGGGAACAATCCCTCCTAGCACATCCACCTTCATGGATCAAAGTACACCAAGTACTCCATCTTGGTACTCGCAACAAAATCAAAGTATCCAGCATCTCAAACATGAATGAAGCCACCTCCTAGTATGCCACTACCACTGGACATAAATAGAATCCATCCAAAGAGAAAACCACCCAACCTATCGCATTAGAAGATCATAAAATTCTATACCAACTGAAATGCCAAGCACAAAAACTTGATCCAAAGGTAATCACATGTATCCATAGTTGTGAAAATATCGATAGCTAAAATAGCACCCACATCAAGTGCTAAACACATCCAACTATCCATACCTCCAAAAGTATATACCAAGAAAATCTCACATCATCAACATATCCAATCTATAACCTGCAATCACAAACCTCAAGAGCAATACCTACCACATATATACCAAGAAGCTCCCACTACAAAAGATAATGTCAAATCTATAACCAATCCAATCACAACATCTCAAAGAAGTGAATCCATGTAGTATCAAGGACATCCACTATACATAAGCCAATAACCTATAAAAAAAATCTCATAACAAGTCTCCAACACTCTCCTAAGTTCTCCACAACCAATAAAGGAAAGAGATAAAGGAAAAACCATGTCATCTCTCACATGACATACATGAGCACAAACCAGTGATCATGATCTCTAACCAATCTCAAATCCAATGTAACCAAAACTAAACATCCAGGAAGATAACTAAGACCAAAGAGAAACCATGCAAATCGTAACCTATGTTATGTGCTTCTACACAGACCTCTAGATGTAAATTGTGCAAGTATGATCTCCTCCATAAAACCCCAACAAGAAGCCTCAACAACACCCAAACCATACCATATAACTCATCATGGATGTAAGCCTCTCATAAGAAGATCAAACTCATAAACCATTCCTAAACCAAGGAATATGCCCAATATAAAACCATCTCCCAAACTCAACCAGCATAACAACATATGCAAATTGAGATAACCAATGCTAAACCATCTTTCAAACAAATCCTCCAGAACTAACTCATGTACCATAGTGCAAGATCCATATCCATGAAAGACAAGCATAAATATAATGCACTTGAGAAAAATAATGGGCTATACCTCTCAAGTAGCAAATTGCCGAGTAGACCAAGAGTGGGGAATGAGAATGCTCATCAAGATATCCAAGACTCAACTAAGAAAAATCTCCTCTCAAGTCCATATCAGGTGACTACCCCTCGGACTTCCTACTGAAAGCATCAACCATCCCAACAAATACTTCTCCAATCTAAGAGAAATCAGCATCACCATTGTCTCTAAGTATCCATGAGCAACTGTAACTAATCAATCCATGACAACTCCAAATGCAACATAGCAATATCATGAAGTATCTAGCTTATGATCAGTGTACTCAATACCGAGAAATTAAACCAAGATCAATGTCAAAGTTCCAACCATGGCCTCAGGAACATAAACACGACAACATGATCTAAATCATCTCAATCAAATAGATAGCATTCTCCACATGAACATACTATAAAATTTCAAAACTCTAAATGTGTATCAAGAGTATATCATGACATAATAATAAAACCATCCTCACACCAAAGATAACATGTCAATAAACCACACCTTTATCAAGAACCCCACTAGTCCTTAAGATGCAACCATTTCCATACACCATGAAGAAAACCATCTCCACATACCATGAAGAACCATCTTCACACAACATGAAGAAAACCAAGAACCCCATGAGTTCTCAAGATCTAACCATCTTCACACACCATGAAGATATCAAGTGCACCATGCAAATGTCAAAGATGCTTCTGCAGCAATAGGATCTAAGACAAACATCCAACATCTACAAAAACTCAATAAATATATCAATTCCAAGACCTCCCACTCAACTGTGGTACCAAGTAACCCATGGCATTATAAAGTCCATCTCCCACATGAAGATCCCCTAGGTCTACACCCACACAACAAAAGTGTTAGCACTAAGTGAAACCAAGATCTCCAAACCAAGAAGATACAAACCAGGAACTAATCCTACACTATCACAAGCTCCTACTAAACCATCTATCCAAGCTATCCGTGACATCATGATGAAAAAATCTATCCTCTAACAATGAGAACCAACTAAGGAATTAAACCATCAAAGAATTCAAAGTGCACATCATGAGCTCCTCAAAAGAAACCAAATAACCATGATCCTCAACTAAGAAGATATACCACCATAACCAAATCAAGAATCCAAGCCAATGAACATCAAGGATGTACCTACATATCTAATCATGTCATGCAAAAATCTATGGCACCATGATCACATCCATGAACCAAGCATCTAACTCTCAATATGTCCAACTTGTTAGCAAAAAATAGTCAACCACAATCTCCAACATGACTGTACCTGGTAACAACATCTCATTCCTTCTACATGAAGAAAAATTAGTAAATTATGTGACTTAAGGCATAGACAACCCAAATCTAAGCCACCAATCTGAATATGAATCAATAATGAAAGATCAATGGGCAAAGATAACCCATATCCAAGCTATAAATGCAACTTATAAGGATAGACTACTTACAATATTGCATAACTTGTAAACCCAACAAGTCATCATACATATCCGAACCAAATACTCATAACCATATCATCATGAGACCAATTTGAAATATGAACTAAGTATAAAATGACATCAAATCTTAAATCTACAAAATATATAATGTCATAAACTCATAATATTACAATAGTCAATATATACCATAAATTGTTTAGATTAATATATCACTAAATAAATCATGTCAAACTTGCACCAAATCTGAACCAATGTATAGAGCTCTCCAAGAGCTTTTCATTGACTACTTGAAGTCTAAATTCTAACACCATATGCCCAAGTTATGCCCTAATCTATGCTTCAGATAAATAACATCTAACTTTCATGCTCTTAAAACCTGACAAAATTTCAAAATCACATAACTAAACCTACACCAAGTTTTAGTGCTTTGAATTAGCTTTCTAATGCCTATAAGAACTTTGAAATCCAATATTCTAAGAGAAAGTTATGGTTGTTTTACTAAGACAATCTTTTTTACCATTTTCACTGCGATTTTTCATTTTTTGTGAAAAAATTCTAATGGGATTAATTTCGGCGGCCATCATGAGCTAAAACTTTAAAAACTCTTTCATTTTCTCTGAACATGGCCAAACTAGGGCATATTATATATCAAAATTTATGAAAACATCAACCTGGATCCAATGGTGAGGTCTATTTTTACCCAAGAGATCATTTTTGCAAGCTACACCCCAAAAACCTCATTTAAATGAAACATTCGAAAAAAAACCCTTTTGTCCAACAATTTCACATGCCCAAAATTTACCAATATCCCATCATAAAAACAAATCCAAAACCCTCAGATCTGCAATAAAAACTCATATATCTTGCCCTTTCTTTTATCCTCTCATACATTCCCATTAATTCAATCTAGGGTCACAATAATAAAACCATAGCTCTAGTACCACTTATAAGGAAACTTCCAAGAAATAATATACCCATTTCAACATAACCCATAATAGATCTGAAATAAATATGCAATTGAAATCCACATGCAAGAGAATAGACAACATACACACAAAAATGTGACACAAGATATACCCTGGGAAACCCTCATCGAGGGAAAAACCCAACCTCCAAAAGCATCCATCACCATTTATTATTCAGCAAAAAATACCATTGCAATACAACCATGGAAGCCTTCAAAGCCATAGCCACCACCAAAAAAACTATATAAACAAGCATGAATCCACACATCTCATGCCATGCTTCCAACCTTCACAAATGCTCCCTTGGCTAACCTGTCAAGCCTTGTCTCACTCGACTCTTTCCTTTTCCTCTTCTCACACTACAACAACTACCCTAGTGGCTACTTATATAGTAAAAAGTCCCACAAAACCACCAAGTGGTATTACATAAACCATGTGCTACCTAACCCACTGACCCCACATTTAATATTGAAAATTTAATTATTTTTTCCAATATTAAATAATTACATGAAATATTATCACAATGTTACAATACAACTCATCAAGAATATTCCATGGGAATCCTTACATGTTGCACTTCCATCTAGGTACTCCTAGATACAACATTACATAATAAAATTAAATAATAAAATGTAAGCAATAATATGCAATGTGTGCAACACCCATTATCCCTTTGTTTGGCATCTCTTGCTCTCTTTCATCCTGATGATGGATCACATAGTGTGATTCAAAATGTTGATGGTAAAAATCTTTACACAATTGAATCTAGAAATAGATCAATATATTTACCCATTATCCCAACAAACATTTACAACCATAAGAAAAATCTACAAAACTTGTCATTTATTAGGGATTACTTGTAGTGTTGTATGAATATTTAAGGACAATGTGTATGATAATCATATTCCTCACATTATGGGTACTATGGAGGAGAATATAACTAATGATGATGGGTCTAATATGGAATTTGGATATGATTTTGAGCATGAAGCCCCAAAGATAGAGAAACCAAAGTATTTGGGTAAAAATGAAAATATGTGCCAAAAATGATGATATATCAAGGAGATGAGGGTAATCACATAAATGATAGTGATGATGATTCTTCCTTCTCTAAGGTGAAGAAAAATCTTAAGGATAATTATAAACCTAAGAAATGGATTTATCAAGGTGGAGGATGATCATATGTTGGCATAATTAAAGACATGATGATGAGAATAAGAAGTAATGATTTGGCTCAATGGTGATTAATTATTGTGTTTGAATAGGATAAAATATGAATAGAGGAAATAAACTAAATGTAGGGGGAAATATGATATGAGGGGGAATATAGGATCTATCCTTAACCCAAATTCCCAAAAGGAATTATTCAAATTGATTAACCACAAGGAAGTGATCAATGAACAAATGAATCAAATGATGAAGAATATGAAGAAAGGAAGAAATCTTATAATCTTCTATAGAAGGTAAGTACTTAAAATATTGAATGATTAAAAGACAAATACTAACCTCAAAATAGGGTGAATCTAGAAAATGTTGATTTTTGATGTCTATGTACATTTTTGGGGAATTCTACGACCTACTCCAAACTTTAAATGTTAAGATGGAGAAAATCCAAAAAAAGTTTATCCTTCTGAGGGTAGTTCAACCTTGACCCAGATAGCAGGGCATAATCTTACCCTAAGGTAGAATTATGCCCCAAAAAGTCAACCTTGACCTATATAGCTTTGACAAAAAAATTGTTTGCAGATCTCACAAGTTTGATGAAAAGGGTATCCAAATTTGCACTTTAACTTGTTGTCTTGCACCTGTACCTGCAAGAAAAATAGTTGTGTTGTTTGGATGAGGAGTTTCCCTTGGTCAAAACCCAAGATGGAATCAACCTCAATAATGGAATTGAAATAGAGAATACTAGCAAGTAGTAGAAGTAAATCTAATAATGAAGCTATAATATTCAATAGATATTCAATTATATTTGAAATGTAAACAAGTATATTGATATGAAAGCTTGAACATAACATTAGTAAATTTAAATCAAAACCTCTATGATTGTATGCTTCAAATCCACCTTGAGAGAAGAATGAATATATCTAGAAGATGAATAAAGGATCTTGAAGGAAGATCACACCACCATGGCTGTTACATCTAGCATTTGAATGATGAATCTTGAATGCTTGAACCAAATCTCTTCAAAGGCTTGAATGCTTAAATCTTTGATCTTCAATGGAAAACTTGAATTCTTGAATGGTAGAATGTGGATGCTTGATCATAGAAATTTATCTCCTTAAAATGTAGGTAGCCACTCATAGATTCGTTCCCAGTCCGTGTATATCAAAATGAGGGAAGAAGGCTTCATTATATAGAGACCTACGGCACAAACTTTTAGACAACGCCAAAATTGGATAATTATATCCCAATTAACCTTAACCCCTAGAAATGGACCTAGATTAAATGAAATTTAAGAGTGTACCATTTTAAAACCTGAAACAGTAGACCCGAAAGCAAGAAAATGAAACTTTCCAAAGCTCGATATCCCAAAACCTCTGGAAATTGAAAATTGAACTTGGGGTCAAGGATGAGGTCAACCCTATCCTAGGTTAGGGTTGAGTTTGACCTTGACCCTTTAGGTCATCCTTGACCCAAAAAGTCAAATTCCTTATTTTCATAGAGAAAGTTGTTAGAAAGAGGCTAGAGAGAGAGAGAGAGAGAGAGAGAGAGAGAGAGAGAGAGAGAGAGAGAGAGAGAGAAGCAAAATAATGGGAAAATAAATAGATCCATGCAAAGACCCATTCAAGGTGCTTTACATGGCCCAAACCACTTACTTGAAGGGCCAAATGCTTTTAACATGAAATTGATTCCATTTGAAGATGATACATTAAGCCCCCACTTTAGTAAGAGTATGGATTCAATGAAAACTCTTGGTAAAGGAGAAGAAAGAAGAGATCCAAGTGGATTTACAATGAGATAAAATAGCACTTAGCTAAGGACACAAGCCCCCAAGCTAAGGATTCTAACTCAACATACATTCATAAGGGTGAAGAACAAAATGAAAACCAAAAACAACAAAAAAGAAGAGTTAGTACTAAACAAACCCAAATCAACTAGCACAAGGAACCTTGGTAAGAAATATTTCTCATACTAATATCATATTTGGAAATATTTCATAAAAGCATAAATTATTACATAAGAAAGACAAGAGAAATACTATAAATAACCTAGCTTCATGATCTAGTCTTGCTAGCATGAAAGCGAAAAGAAAGAAAATAAAAAAGTGATTACCTCGCCCAGTAAGATGCCTAGCTCACCATGAATCACCAAGAGAGAGGGAGAGCCAAACAATCAGCTAAACCTAATAGTGTATGAAACCTAAAATGCTCACCTTGAATATGTGCCCCAGTTTCATAATTTATCTCAAGCTTGAATCGATATTTACATCACCATTTCCTTTGATCAAATTAAATTATTTGAATTATTTAATTAATCATTATTATTTTACATCAGTTTCCTTAATTAGATTGGAGTTAATTTATTAAATTAATTTTAAATAAATGGTTGGATCATCTTGATTTTTGTATTATTTAATTAAAGGAATTTGTTACCTTTTAATTAAATAAAACCCCTCACTTAATTTTATAAGCAAAAATTATTATTTTAAAAGAAATAATTAAATAAATGTCACATACTTTATTTTATAAGAAAAGGGATTATTTTACATTTAAATTAAATAAAAACACCCCTCATCTTATAATTTTTATGGAGTTTTACACTCCACACCTCTTAATTAAATGCTAATTGCACATTCTCTTATGTTGGTCACACCTTTTCATTTAATTTTCATTTTCCCTCCAATTTGGGAATGCCTCTTGGCTTTGGTATATAAGGAGACCTCCTTCCTTCATTTTGGAGGAGGCAATTTTATTATCACCATTATTTGGAGCTTTCATGTGATTTCCTTGAGGACTTGGAGCATTCTTATGAGAAGATCATGACTTTTTATGCTACTGTTATGATAGATATTTTTTGAAGCTTTCTTGGAGACTTGGAGATATCTTGCATGTTCATGATCATTTGAATCTTTCATTCATTGGATGTACTTGTAAAGACCAAGGCTAATGTTCATGTGAGAGCCACCACTTCAAACCTTTGAAGGTCTTTGCACATTGACGATAGGAAGATATGAGTTGATTCTTGAGATCTTGTGCATCCATGGTGTTATTTTGAAGGATTTCAAGTATGAGGATTCATAGAAGTGTGTTTGCATATTTGTCCACATTTTTCACACACATTTTTGGCACCTACTATGGGGAAACCCACCTTTTTCATGTTGGTTTTGGATATTTTTGGAGCTAACCCCTTGTGTAGAGTTGCTTGGAGAAGAAAATCCTATATTTTAAAAGATTTGATCATATCTCCCAAACGGTTTGGTATTTTGATCTAAATTTTTTTTTGCAAGTTGGTGACATATCAAAGAAGCTTTAGTGAAATTTTTAGATTTTTCTAAGGGGTCTCTTTTCTACATTTAGGGTTTTGGATTTGAATTCATATAATATAGGTCCAATCTTGATGACTAGGTCAAAAATTACTAAAAAGGGGCATTTAATGAATAATTTGCATTTAATTTTTATAATGGATCAATGCATAATGTGAGATTTCATTTGAGTTATTTGTTGGTTATTATCACTCTTAAAAATCAGGTTTTCAAATCTAACCCTAGTTTTGCATAAGTTGGATATATATTGCATATCTTGTGTTTTCTTGTTTTGCTTATTGATTTGTTCATTGCGAGTGAGCATTCAAGCATAAATGAAAGGTACAATAGAGAAAAGACACGTTGCAAGGATTACTAGGTATTTAGAAAGATCTCTATAACATTTAGATTTTGAACTAAAATGAACATCTCATGTGTTTGGCTTGAGTTCTTTTACATGATTTCATAGATTCACACTTCATTTGGTGCTCTAAAATTAGATCTAGATTTTTTTTCACGCATCTATGCTTCACATAGTAATTAGGCCCTATTAACACTATTTGGGAGATCTTGAGAGACTAAGCTTCATTCGCTTGTTTTACATGTGAAGCTCCTCTTGATTATAAATACCCTTGTAGGTAGGGAAGGATATTTGTTATTATCTCACTATTCCGCTTGGATTTGTCCTCAACATCCATTAGTACTTTCTCTTTTGAAATTGATGGTGTTTGTTGTTTGATTTTCCAAAAAGTTGGTGAGGTGATTTCAAATTAGCATGTCAAAGAATCTTGTTTGTTATGTTTGGATAAGGTGGAAAGGCTAGAGGAGTATGCTTTACTCCATTTTTGGGCACATCAAAAACTTGGAACCCTTGAATCCAAACCAAGTCCCCATGTGGTACAACTTTGTGAGTCTTCCTTGATTGGAGAGGGCTAAACCGTAGTGTACATTCTCTTTATTGGGTCAACCATGTGGATGAAACCTCAAGAAGTAATAGCCATTTTTGACATGGTAGTAGCAACTGATATAAATGTCCTTGTAGGGGAAATCTTTACGAGTGTATTCTTTTGTTGGGCTATCAAATCTCCTTAGTATCTCTGATTTATTAAATTTCTAGAATATGTCAAAACCTTGGTGCACTAGGATTGGATTTTGCTCACTCTAGATTGCAAAAGCTATAGAGTTGTCCATTACTAAGAACCTTAGTGCTGCCAAATTTTCTTTTCTAGGACTATGTGCATGATTGAAAAATATTTTGAGAACATACACAAAAGTGGTTCTAGGGATTAGATTCATACTATGACACTATTCTTGTTCATGTGCAAGGTTGCTTTATCGCTTGCCCATTGCTTGTAGATGTTTTCTTGAAATCTCTGATTGTTGTTCTATGTACTTGATTATTATTTATAAATTTGAAATTGATCTTAGTTGGTTAAAAAGGGACATTTTATCATTCATCATTTGGACTCTAGGGTAACTGTGTTTTTGTCATTCTTGAGTTGATTTTACCATTGTGGACCTAATCTCAAGCATCTAAACATGTTTTCACTTTGGATCATTGCATCATAGCTATCTTTGAGTTAGTAAGTCTTGTCCTTTCTTGTCACCAACATCAAAACTTGAAAAGTTAGAGATTTCCCTAGTTGAAAAAGTTTTCTTTGAGATTATTTGATTTCATCCTTGGATTGTGGGTATTCACTTGTCTAAACATATCAATTTATCTCATATCATTACATTTTATTACAGAATATTATAACTCTTGGATAATTTCACAATTGTGAGACCAACAATGGCATATTGTGTTAACCAATCGTGAGACCACTATTGGCTGATTAAGTTAATGAGAGTGAAAAAAAAATACATTGTTACACCTTATTTATTGGACAAGTGATTACTTTACTACCCAAGAGTGATACCAATGCTTCTTGGACTCTTCCTATTTACTAGTATTTTCACTCTCATGTTGGTTATGGCTAGGTTTCAAGTGAGTCACAATAAACAACCTCAAGTTAAATTTGGTCAATTACCCTTAGTTCCAACTCATCAAAAACATAAAGGAAAAGAACCTATCTTTGATCAAATACCTAAGGGAAAAACAAAAATTGAGTTTACTCCTCCTAGATATCTTAGTAAATTGAACATACCTAGGCCATCTTCACTTTTTGAGAAAGACATGTTATTCACTGGAAGCAAAGATAAAAGCATGGATGACATGATAAATGATAGATTGTTGAGGCAAAATGGGGTTGAAACTTTGGGATCTCACATAACTCATGAAGATATTGATGGAACTACCTTAGCAAATGATGTTTTTGGAGGAAATCAACACTACTCTCCATTTCTTGCTCCTCCTGGATTATCACCTAAACTTCTCACCCAATGGATGATAAAATTAGATAGAGGAATTGGAAAAGATAACATACTTGGGGAAGTAAGAGAAACAAGTAGCACAAAAAATCAATGAAATTTTGGCTAGGACTCAATAATTTCTCAACAAAACTCCAAGAACCCCTAATGGTCAGTTTAGAAAATTGAGTATGTATATGGAAGCCCAACCTAGAAAAATGGCTAAAGATATGGCTCAAAAAATGGATAACGATATTCTTTCTCAGAGAGGTAATGTTTCTCCACCTCCTATATCTCCTAGAGATGATGAGGAAAGATGTCTTCTACAAGAAAAAAAAGCTTAGATGGATGCATTCATAAAACGTGAGGTAGAAAAGAGAGCTCATGAAATAGCACGTTAGAAACTTTTGCTTGGTGGTGGTAATGTTTCTCCACCTTCTTCTCCTCCTTTAGGAGTTACTAGACATATGTCACCTTCACAATCTTCTAAGGAAAATGGAAGAAAACCATCTCCTCCTCCTAGATATCAGCAAAGGAAAATGTATTCTCCAAGGAATTCACAACAACACCCTCAATTTACTACACATGGTTTTGGTGTGGATTATGATTTATTAGAACAAGACCCATAATTTCACAAGTACATGGATCAATACATTTATATTAATATGGATAAATACTTCATAGATTTAATCAAAAAAGGTGTTCAAGTACCTTATGATTTTGATGTGAATAAGAATATCAGGAGACAAAATCCTTCATTTCAAGAACAAAATGAGAAAAATATGAAGGTGTTAATGGATAAAGTTACACCTAAGAATAAATTTTCTCTATAGAGTGTTTTTCCTCTACCTTTTGAGAGGATTATTATAGAGGTTGAATTCCCTAAGAAGATAGAATTTCCTCATTATGATAAGTATGATGGGGATGGAGTCCCTAGTGATCATGTGAGACAATTTAATATTTTGAGCTTGGCATTTGCACATAAAGATGCTTATCTTATGAGATTGTTCCCTAGGATTTTAAAGGGTCAAGCTATGGAATGGTTCGCTAAGATTACTCCCCCACTTAAGAATTTTGAGGACCTTGTTCAAAAATTTATTCAACACTTCTCTTACAATGTTCAAAAACTAGTTTCTATGTTGTATTTATGCAACCTCAAACAAGATCAAGGAGAACCCTTTCTTACCCTTTTGCAAAGATGAAGAAAGTTATGTTCTCATTACTTTATAGAAATTATAGAAAAAGAGAAAATTGATATGCTTGTGATTAATTTGGTTCCTAAATTGAGAAACAAAATTGATAGATAGGTGTTCGAGACTTTCCAAAATATGGTAGAAACAACTTTTCGTATTAAAGATGTTTTGAAGAATCAAGGAATTATCAAGCATAATAGCAACAAGAATAATAAAAACAATGGAAATAAGAATAGGAGTACTTCTTATAGAGGGAATCAACATGTGGTTAAAGATGGTATGGTTGATGCACCTAAGTTTGATGACCAAGCAGTTTACAAGTTATCAGATAGTGTTCATGCTATGAAACTTCAAGCATCTTCTTAGCAAAATAATAGAGATAATTCTAGATAGAATTATAGAAATCCTCAAGAGAGAAGAACTTTTACAAAGATTGGTAGACCTCATGAGGATGTTTTGGAAGATTTGGTTGATGGCAAGCTATTAAATTTGATTGATAATTGGCAACCACCTCCTATGAAGGGTCCGCATTGGGATGATAATGCCTATTGTAAATATCATCAGAGAAAAATTTGTCATACTATAGAAAATTGTCAAAGGTTAAAACACGATATTCAAAATTTGATTGATAATGGAAAATTAGTAATTAATGGTGCCAATCATGCTACTAATAATGATCATCAAGCTTATAAGGATCCATTTCCTAAGCATGAAAAGGGTGAATCAACTAAGAATGGGAAATATCAAGTGAATTATACTTTTTCTAATCAAAATTATGGATATTCTAATGTAGACAATGTTATCAACATGGTTACAATTAAGGAAAATGATAAGGATTTGAATCATCCACATAATCTTGCCTTACTTATTGAAGTCATGATTCACTAAAATCTTTTTAGACATTTGTTGATAGATGGGGGTGTCATGTTGAATATTTTTCCTTTCAATATACTTGAAAAGTTGGGATACTCAGAACAAGATATTGATACTAGAAAAAAGGATACTATTAGAGCTTATGATGGTAGTGAAAGACAATCTAAAGGATTGGTTGTTTTACCTATTTAGATTGAGTTAGTTGAGAGAGATGCTTTATTTCATGTGGTTGATACTAGTACCCTTTCTTATAACATTTTATTGGGTAGACCTTGGATACATGAAATGAAAGTTGTTCCTTCCACATATCATTGATGTGTTACATTTGCACATAATGAAATTGAGATGTATATTTCAAGAGTTAATACTTTGGCTATCAATAATATTTTAGTAGAATCACATATGCCTTTGGATAGAGTTTCAGATGAGACAGTTGAAGAATCTATAGAATGTGTGACAGAATCTAAGACACTTAATAGTGAAATGGAGGGATGTGAGGTTGTTTCTTTGGTTGAACCTTTACTTCCTATGGAAGAAGTGGAAGAAGGAAGTGTTGTTAGAGATTGGATTTACAAAGAAGATAATGATGATGGACCCATCTTTGATGTTTATGATGATGATGATCATGAGGAAGTGCATATACTTGATCAACAAGACATATGTGATGATTTGATCCCTTTTACTAATCTTCTTTGGGGAGATGGACATGGTTCAGTTAATGAATCTTCTTCAAAAATTCAAAATGATTCAGATATACAAAACAAGGATGAAACAGCATATTCAAATAAGTATGAATTGGATTTATCTTTAGAGCCTTCTACAACTGATTTGGGTATTGATGTGATTCATGCTTATGATTCTCAACCTAGTACATTTAATGAGATTTCAAACTCACATATTTCTCACGAGCTAGATTCTCCAATTATTAGACAACTTTATGATTCAAGAGAAATTGAGAGGAACTTGATAGACTTTGATTCTACAATTGCTAGCAAGGATGTTATTCATATGTACAATATTGAGCCTTTAGAGGATGAGATTTCATCATTGAGAGTTACTCTTAATGGATTAGTGAAAAATAAAGATTATAGAGTTATGAGATTAGAAGAACTTGAGTTACTTGAAGAGAAGAGAAAAAGTGCTTTTGATCACATGAGATTTTATCAGAAAATATTGTCTAAGACTTATGACAAGAAAGTTTTCCCTGGAGAGTTTTTAGTGGGAGATCTTGTTTTGCATGAGAATCCTAAGAATCAGAAAAATAGAGCTCAAAAAGGAAAATTTGAGCCTAATTGGTTGGGTACTTTTATTATTTACAATTTCTTTTCAATGGGGTGCCTATTTTTTGTCTACACCTAAGGGAGATTAGCTCCCTAATCCTATCGATGTGCTTCATTTGAAAAAGTTCTATCCCTAATGTTTGTTCTTGCTGGTGGCATCTGTATATATTTATGGGTCTTGAAAAATACAAAAAAAGTGATATATTCCAAACATACAAAAAAAAAATGGTATTTTTCAATATCAACAATAGTGTTCCTTAAATATCTTAAACACCAAAATAGTGTTTCTTAACACTACTCTGAGAGTCTTGTCTTGATTATCATGCTTTAGTTTATACTTAATTTTTAATTATGCTTTCATCTTTCTTTGTATGATGATTGTTCATTGCTATATATATATATATGTTTACTGCACTATATCTGTATGTTTTTTTTATATTCCCTCCCTAGTCATTTTTGCACTAGGGGCATTTGGTTTTTTTTTTTTTAGTGAGTGATTTGATTAGTATTGATGAGTGTCTCTATGGTTTTCTTTGGGATGCATAGCTAGAGAAGTATGAACCATGAGACACATTTTTGGTTGATTTCTTTCTTGTGTCCATGGTTTTGATCTCAAGACTCACAGTGTTTCTAAACACTACTAGATCCCATTCATATCATCATAGTTTCCTTGGTAACTAGTGATGATTGCGGGAAGATTCTAATCACATTCATTTCTTTATATTACTTTGGTGATTAATGATGATTGTGAGGTCTTTCCGATAGAGTTACATTCATATCTTCATGATTCCAACCAGTGAAGGTTGTATAACTGAGCTCAATGATTAATACTAGGATCTTAATCTTGGCCGAAATGAGTAAGTACATAGAATGGATAGAAACATCATATGGACATGAACATGCATTTTATCCCCTTGTCTTTTTGGAGGTTTTGATTTGTTTGTTTACCTTTTAGAGGTCTCCTTCATCATTTTTTTGCTATCAGCTTTGATCATGATTATGCTTTTTAGTACATGTCACTTGTTTGTGATCTCAATTGAAATGTCATATCTTGCATAGTTGATGGTTTTTGAGGCATTTTCCCTCTTCTTCTTTCCATCTTCTTATCTTTCATTCACCCCCCTTCTTTCCTTTGATTTGGGGCATGCTTTTCACACTTAGTGATTTAACCTTGGTCTTGATCTATATCTTGCTTGTCTTTCATCATGAACCTTTTTTTATGATTTGATCATATCTATCTTGTTCTTTCTTAGGCTTTCCTTCATTTTGATTTCAATCCCAAAGGGGCAAGAACACTCTATTGAGCTTCATTGTTTGTAAAGTTGATTCAAAATATACTCATCTTTATTTGCCTAGCTTGGGGCAGATGTTTATTGTACATGGGGCAAGTCAATGTGTGATTTTTCATTTTCTGGGTGTTGACATTTGTATTTTTCCTTTATATATATTTCATGAATTTTATAGTTGGTAAAAACTCTTTGGGAAGACCTGCAGTAGCATATTGTGTTCTAGGCACTGTAAGACCCCATATGGCATGTTGAGGAAACAAGAGTTGGATGCTTAATCTTTATATATTTTTTACATAAATCAATCTTTATATACACTTTATTTTATAGTTTTTGACTTAATGTGTTTGTCATGTATGTGGACACACATTAGTCAAAGAGGGGCAAATGTGTGCACCCTAAAATGGTCACCTTGACTATGTGCCTCAATTTCATAATTTATCTCAAGCTTGAATCGATATTTACATCACCATTTACTTTGATCAAATTAAATTATTTGAATTATTCAATCTATTTGAATTATTTAATTAATCATTATTATTTTACATCAATTTCTTTGATTAAATTGAGTTAATTTATTTAATTAATTATAAATAAATGGTTCGATCATCTTGATTTTTGTATTATTTAATTAAAGGAATTTTCTCCCTTTTAATTAAATAAAACCCCTCCTCACTTAATTTTATGTGCAACAATTATTATTTTAAAAGAAATAATTAAATAAATGTCACACACTTTATTTTATAAGAAAAGGGATTATTTTACATTTAAATTAAATAAAAACACCCCTCATCTTATATTTTTTAATGGATTTTTACACTCCACCACTCTTAATTAAATGCTAATTTCACATTCTCTTATGTAGGTCACACAGGTTCAATCAATTTTCATTTTCCCTCAAATTTTGGAATGCCTCTTAGCTTTGGTATATAAGGAGATCTCCTTCCTTCATTTTGGAGGAGGCAATTTTGTTATCACCATTATTTGGAGCTTTCATGTGATTTCCTTGAGGACTTGGAGCATTCTTATAAGAATATCATGACTTCTTATGCTACCATTATGATAGACATTTTTTGAAGCTTTCTTGGAGATTTGGAGATATCTTGCATGTTCGTGATCATTTGAAACTTCCATTCATTGGATGTACTTGTGAAGACCAAGGCTGATTTTCATATGAGAGCCACCACTTCAAACCTTTGAAGGTCTTTGCACATTGATGATAGGAAGCTATGAGTCAATTCTTGAGATCTTGCACTTTCATGGTGTTATTTTGAAGGATTTCAAGTATAAGGATTCGTAGAAGTGTGTTTACGTATTTGTCCACATTTTTCAGACATAGATAAATTCACCCATAAACTATACTTGCAATTGTAATGTGTCTTCTAATATCTTTTAGAATACTCATAGATCCATCTTCTTGTATCACTATGAATATGAAATTTGTGTCTCCTCGAGATTTAGAAAGTTATGTGCATTACCTTTGGAAGATTTATCATATTGAGAATTTAAAAATGTGTTCAGGATTTAGCAACTTAGGTGCATTACCTTCAGAGGATTTGGCATATGAAGTGATAATAAATAAATAAATAAATAAAAACTATAGTACAAGGGAGACCTTATATATTCCTCCCTCCTTATAGTAGTTGTCCACTAGACACGATAAGGAAGAGAAAGAGGTTACCCACTTCATAATGTAAGGAGATATCATATTAACAACAATGTACATTATGTTCTTAACGAAGGGTATTGACCCCAATATTCAAGAGCATAGATAACCATGAAAAGGATATGTCACTTATTGAAAAAGGATCCTCAAAGAAAGAGCTCTTATCAACAAGACCCCCACCATAGAGGAGTTCTTTTGGATAAAATATCATCTTTCAAAAAAAACCAAGTGGGAACAAAGATTCAAGCATCAAGCCTCCTCCAACGAAGAGGCAAAGAAATCTTTGGAATGAGGGAAACAACTCTAACACTAAAGATAGGGTAAGATTTTATAATGAACATAGTTTATAACATAAAGAAGAGGTGATGAATTAGGAAAAAAACTTCTAAAAAGAAAATTATCCATTTTCAAAACATCTGTCAATATGAAGAAATAATATTACAATTTAAATAAGTACCACTAAGCTAAGGAAAGCAGTTCCCTGGACAAAGAAAAAAAGAAGGAAGAAGCTTTCCCTCCAGGGAAGAAGACAAGGGACACCTTTGCAAAACAAATTTCTTTCAACATAGGTTTAAATATATATATTTTGGAATTCGTCAACTCAACATACACCTTTTTAGCCACCTCTTAATGAATATCAAGGTTGTCTAAGGTAGGTGTAGGGAGAAGATCGTGAGGAGGAGGAGGATGATTAACATCGCCTACCTTAACTTGAGATTGAAAACAACCAACACCATGAAATATGTTTTAGGGGTTATATGAACTTGATACTTAATACCATGCTAATTACCTTCAAGCCCTAAACCTCTATAACATTGTTTAATTATCATATTATATCTTGTAGTGTACATATCATGTAAAGCATCTATAGGAGGTGATTATTTATTATGTTCATCATTAAATATTGTATAAGGTGGAATAATATTTTTTGAAGAAGTTTCCTTACCCTTTCCTTTAATATCATCATGAATCAGAGGAGAATCAAAGAAGTCTTGCACATCTGCATCTTGAACTATAGCTTGAATTCCATCATAAGTATGGGAAGCACGAGGATTAATAGATGGAGAATTAATCATCAGATTAGGAATGATAGGATTTGGAGGAGGAAAATTAAGATATGGTGTATCATCTACAAAATCCTTCACATAATACAAAAGAATAATAAGTCTACCAAATGAATCTTAAATGAAAGTTTTGAATGTAGGAAGACTAGTATCAGTCAAATTCACAAAAGCATAAGCAAGAATAAAATGAAGGATCATCAACATAATAAAGTGAATCATACTCTCATAAACATCATAAGTATGATAAAGAGATGGTAAAAGAAGGGTAATAAGGAACATAACCACATACCAAAGCATCTTAATAATCTTCATAGTAATGAAATGCAAGAAATGTTTTTGTATTTTTTAATTTAAAATGCAAGAGCATAAAAGGAAAAGATCTAACACAAAAAGAAATAGTTAACTATTGTGGGTTCACCAAAATTAATAGGATAAAATATGAATAGAGGAAAGAAAATTAACATAAGGGGGAATATGATATGAGGGGAAATATAGGATCTATCCTTAACCCAAATTTCCAAAAGGAATGACCCAAATTGATCAACCACAGGGAAGTGATCAATGCACAAATGAATCAAATGATGGAGAATATGAAGAGAGGAAATCCCATAATCTACTATAGGAAGCTATGGGACTCATAATTGAATTCTCATTTTGAGTACTATTCCAAAATTTTGAGTCAATTTGAACCCTTTAAGCACATTTCTTGCATATGTATCCAACCATCATTTTGAGGTCTATGAAGTGTTTAATGTCTCTAACACTTTGAATTTAGTATGTCTATACATCATATAATGATAAAATATCATCCCAAGTCATTCGGTGAAGTTTTTTTTGAGAAATGTTCAATTCTACATTTTTGCCTAAGTGTCAAACAATAGCAGGAAGCCTAGTTTGTATTTGAATATCTTGCATTCAGTTATGTTTTGTGACTCACTTCCTTGGGATATTTTATTATGTATATTAGAGAACCTATGTTTCATTTTTCAATCCTTTTCAACATGTTTTGACTATTATTTGAATCCCTCAAATTTGGTTATTTATTGTTTCCATGATGATGCATATTTCTCAAAATTTTGGGAGGCCTTGTTTGACCGATTATAACTTTGACCTAGTTGACCATACCAAAAAAATTCCTTTTTTATTTCATTCTAGTGGTTAGACACTTGATATATTTTAGAATCTGTTGGATCAGTTTTCAAATGTGATTCCAAATGTAATTTGTGAAGTTTTGCTAGTGCCTAAAAATGCAGATTGATCAGTACCCCTGTTCGGGATGTCATAACTCTGAATCTGTGATAGATGAGATCAAATTGTTTGCACCATTGTATTATACACTAAAAATACTTTAAAGTGTGACAATTTTTGTGTCTTGACCAATCCCTCTGCACACTTTCACAAGTCCATTCTATTTGTGAAAACCATAGTTCTGTTGATGTCCCCAGTCCTATAATTTTGAGTACCCCACTTCATGTGCTTTCCAAATTTTCTATGTTATTCATTATGAGCCCTAATATTAGATTTATATTCTCCTCATGATAATGAACTAATGCCCCAGTTTTCAAACCCCCAAGTATCTTTTTGACCTATTTTTAAAGCTAAAATCAAATGCATTTTATGGTTTTTTGACATATTTGCTTGCAGGTAGTTTCATGAAGGCAACTTTGATAGTCAATTTATTTTGAACTAGGTGTCTTCATGACATGAGGTATGACAAGGTGCATGTATGTGGAAAAAAGAATCAGCATGTCAGTTTTGAAAGCCTGGTTATCTGTTTTAGTCAATTTGTAAGGCCAGTCAGAGGACCCCTAGCATGAAAAGCACAGTTTGCAAGAATAGGGTAAACAAGTTTTAAGTGATGATTCAGTGCTCAAATGTGAATCTTGCCAATTTTAGATGATTGATGGATCAAAATATTAGTCCAGGTGTTTCATTTTGAATTTTTTTTTAGCTAGACCCACTTTGGGGCTCGATTGACTTCACCATACTAGTAAAACATTGAGTGGACTATGTATATTCTGAGAGATCAAAATGAATATGACTTGACTGCATATTTTAAAATGCATCTATTAATTTTTAAGATCAAATAATGTTTGAAGTTACATGCCAGGAGACATAAAGAATGAAATGAAACACACAATTTCCTTCTAAATCATCTAGGCTCTAAAGGTGCTCTGTATCTAAACCATTGTATGGGAAAAATTCTCTGACATTCCGACATGTGAGGAAAATTGATCAATTTTCAATTGAATTCAATACAAAATTAAGAACTCTATTGATAATTTTGAGTCATCTCATTTTTTCTTTGTGAACCATAGTTTTTCAAATAGATGTAATACAAAGTTATGCTTCAAGTTTAAAAGGGAATTCACTTGATTCAAATCAATTAGCTAATTAAGTGAAAAACACATGTGGATCCTATGACATACATACAACTTTAGCTCCATATGCACATGCAAAAGGTGATCCACCAAATATTTCTATGGTTATGAAGATTGCAACATTAGAACAAGCATGTGAATGTTGGTAGCACAAGAGAATTTAAGTATACTCCAAAGGGAATGTACCATCATGAGTTAGATGGGGGAGAGTAGTTTTATGCATTAAGACATGATAGGAGAATAGTAGTTCGTGGAATGAGTAGAGTAATCCACATGGTAGCCAAAATAGGGGAGATTGAACCCCTCAACCTATTGTTGAAAACAAAGGGAACAATCCACAAGATGTTGCAAATATTCATGTAGGAAGGAGATGAGCAAAGTCCATGGCATAGGGAGTAGTCCATAGTGATTGACTTCGACTCATCATAACATTTTGGATTCACATGTGGTAGAGCTCCATGGCACGATAGAGAATAAAGTGAGCTCCATGATAGGATCAAAACACCCACGGCTAAGGCATGACAATAGGTGGCACGTGGTGTGTTGTTTTCAAATAAGGCTTTCCCCCAAAGGTTCCATTGTAGCACATAAAAATAGGAAAAGGTTTTGTTTTCTCCTTCATCATAATCAATTTTTCACCTCATGTTTTCCCTATACAATCATTAGAAACTTTCAAGGTTGATTATCCTACATTTGTGGTGTGACACTTTTGTTTATTCTTTTTAAACAAGGAGGTTCACATGTTAAGGTGTCTTTAAGGCTCCAATCTTTTGAGATGCAAAGCTCAATTAGAAGGGCCCTCCTGTTACCAGCCTAGTGAATAAAAATGAAAATTTTGATGGTCAACGCAAACCATGGGTGACATGTGGCACATTCAAAGTTATCATAAGATCAAGAGTGGAAAAATGAAGACTTTTGATGTTAAGATTGGTGTAGGATTGGAAGACAAAAATTAAAGGTGTGAGATTTTACATCTATCCTAAGGTCATATGTCAAAAATTTAAGAGATACAATGCTACACCAAAAAAAGGCATGTCAGGAGATTGTAAGACTAAAGTTTACAAGTTAAGATGCTATAGGTAGTGTGTGAGATCGAGAGTGTCCAAATGATGTCTTGAGATGATACAAAAGGATCCTATAGTTGAGGAGAGAATTATTAAGCCTTGAGATGCTATGGGAGGCTTCAATTTCATGAGATCGTAATGGAGAAATGTAAATCTTAAGATCTTACAACTGAGGTGTGTGGGTCTTGTAGCTGGGCACTTTGACTAGTGAGAATCTACAACATGGCACCTGGGGAATAAAATAAAAGAAATAAAAATTGTTTCAATTTGACCATCTGAGATTAAAAAGTTGAAATATTTTGATTGAATTTGTGTTATTATATAGTTTCAATCAGATACATTTAAATTTTTTCATTTTAATGCCCAATACATGGCCCAAGGCCTAGGTTTTTAAATCAACTTCAGGGACATTCCTTTTATCAGAAAGATGCAATATAATATACTATCCGAATTGGGAAAGCCTTAATTTTTCATTTCTACAATCAAATTTTACATAGGTCTTCAATGGAAGAAGCTATAGGAAGGTTTCTAATTCTGGGGAATTCTCAGTGATAATGTAGATTTTTTGTTTTTAGATGGATTAGGATCATATTATGATTAGATTGTGATAAGATCAGATGCATTGACAACCATAAAGGATTAATTAAGTGTTTTAGGGATAGTTGCAAGAATAAATATTTTGTTGGCATAGGTAGTTGGAGTTTCACAACTAAGGGAAAATGAAGGTAGGAAATATCAAATTTAAGATCCTATAATTTATGATGGGTATCTAATATACTTTTAGAAGGAGGGTTTTTCAAATTATTCTAAGAAGATATTTCAAACATTTTGTGATAACATCGGTCAATTTTGATTGCTAGTGGATGAGGGAAGAGATAGTTTCTATAGTAGCAGAAGGTAGATGTTCAATTGTACACTTGTCAATATCAAATTTTGATATGGCCTTCTCTTCCTATCTATATCTATTTTCTATTCTCACTGTAAGGGTTCCAGTTCTAGAGAATTTTTTGCAATTGTGATACCATGGTTGGTTCCAATTTTATGACTGTGATAATTCTCAATATTTCTATGTTATGAACAACAATTGTCCCTTGTGTTATCTCTAATTTTTGCATACACTTGATGTATTGATTTCAAGGAATTTAATATAAAGGTTCATTGAAAGGTTCATTCTGAAATTTGTCTCCTTTTTGTGGGTCTGTAGTTTTCTATGATATATGCCCAAAGTGTTTATTGTCCAGTTGTAGCTTGTTTTTGAAGTTGTATGCAACTATGTATCTTTTTTTTGGGTCAAGGACTCGAGTAATTTTTCTAATATGCATTGACAAAATTGCTAAGATCATAGGAGGATTTGATAAGTATGAATTTCATTTGAAGATAGATGCTTGTTTGGAAGATGAATAGATAGATTAGATATCTAAGTATACGAGTATATGTTGGGTATCCATGTGTATGTTCTAATTTAGTTTATGCCCAATGGATAAGAGACTGATCATCTTGGAGATTAAATATTCTTGTTGTTGCATACCTGGGTTATGTTGATTCAAATCTTCAATCAAATATCTTTTCCCTTTATGTTTAGGAGCTGAAAAGAGTTTCCCTCACTTTCTTTATCACATTCATAGATCATGTTAGTAGCTATCTCATGTCTATGATTTTTGCATAAATACAGAAGATTCAAGGGTTTTTATGTGTTATATGCTTTGACACTAGTACCATATAAACAATTTGAGGTACACTCATCTAGGTCTTGTAAATCCTGAAGAGAAGGAGAGTAAATAGCCTTATAGCTAGCCCCAGTATCTTAAAAAGTACATTGAACTTGGGAAATAGTTGCCCCTAGGTGTATGTGTTCTTATCACTAAGTTATTAAAAAACTATTAATTTAGGAGCCAATAGATTGTAAGTACTTAAAATCTTCAATGAGTAAAAGACAAATACTAACTTCAAAACAGTGTGAATCTAGAAAATGTTGATTTCTAATGTTTGTGTACAATTTTAGGGAATTCCACAACCTACTCTGGACTAGAAATGTCAAGATGGAGAAAACCCACAAAATGTTTTTCCTTCAAAGAGTAGGTTGACCTTGACCCAAATAGTGGGGAACAATCTTACCTCAAGGCACAATTGTGCCCCCAAAAGTTGACCTTGACCTGTACAACTCTAACGAAAAAATCGTTTGCAAATCCTGCAAGCTCGAGGAAAAGGGTATCCAAATTTTCACTTTAATTCAATGTCTTGTACCTATACCTTCAAAAAAAATGGTTTTTTTGTTTCGATGAGGCATTTTCCTTGGTCAAACACCAGTTTGGAATCAACCTTAATAATGGAATTGAAATAAAGAATATTTGAAAGTAGTAGAAGTAAATCTAATAATGAAGCTATAATACTCAATAGATATGTAATTATATTTGAAATGTAAACAAGTATGTTGATATGAAAGCTTGAACATAACATTAGCAAATGTAAATCAAAACCTCCATTATTGTATGCTTCAAATCCACCTTGAGAGAAGAATGAATATATCTGGAAGATGAACAAAGGATCTTGAAGGAAGATCACACCACCATGATGGTTAGATCTAGGGTTTGAATGATGAATCTTGAATGCTTGAAACAAATCCCTTCAAAGGCTTGAATGCTTAAAAATATTGATCTTCAATGGAAAACTTGAATGCTTGAAAGGTAGAATTCAAATTCTTGATCATAGAAAGTTATCTCCTTAAAAAGTAGTTAGTCACTCATAGATCTGCTCCTAGTCTATGTATATCAAAATGAGGGAAGAAGGCTTCCTTATATAGAGATCTAGGGTACAAATTTCTAGAGAAGGCCAACATTGGAGAATTAAATCCTAATTAACCTTAACCCCTAGAAATGGACCTCAATTAAATAAAATTTTAGAGTGTACCATTTTAAAACTTGAAATAGCTGACCCAAAAGCAAGAAAATGAAACTTTCCAAAGCCTGATATCCCAAACCCTCCAAAAATTGAAAATTGGACCTAGAGTTAGGGATGAGGTCAACTCTACCCTAGGTCAGGGTTGAGGTCATCCTTGACCTAGTTCAGGGTCAAGGTTGACCTTGACCCTTTAGGTCATCCTTGACCTAGAAAGTCAAAGTCCTCAATTTCATAGAGAAAGTTGTTAGAAAGAGGCTGGAAATATAAAGAGAGAAACAAAATAGGGGGAAAAAAAACCAAATCCATGCAAATACCCATTCAAGGCACTTGAGATCACCCCAGACCAATTACTTGAAGGACTAAATGCTCTTAATGTGGAAGTTCTTCTATTTTAAGACGATACAGTATTATCATTAATGTCAACTATTGACTTAGTGTTCTTTGTATATTGCTAAGAATAAGGACGATGTTAAGTAAGAGATGTGTGTATGATCATATGTTGATTTTCAATGGTTAAGAGAAGAGTATAATAACCTCTGAGGTAACAAAGAAACTAATAGAGTATTTAGTGAGAAATAATAGGTGGTCAATGGAATTTTTTTAGCTATGTTCATTCTCAATTACATCTCTATAGGTATGGTGTACCATCCTCAATTATCACTAATAATAGGGGAAATTTTAAAAATAAAGATTTGAAAGAGCTATGTTCAAAGTTCAAAATTATGCATCATTGGTCTTCCATCTACTACCCCAAGTAATAGACAAGTCCTACATCAAACATTTAACAAGTCAAGAAGGGACTGGCACCTTCAAATCAATTTGACTCTATCGGCTTTTAGAACAAATATTAGAATGCCTATAGGCAACACAACCTTTGATCTAGTATGTGGAGCAGCTTTTGTGCTTCTAATTGAGGTTAAAATTCCTACTCTATGAGTTTCTTTGAAATGTCTCACTACTAATGATGATGATAGAATATCTTGGCTACAAGAGCTAGAACTACTAGATAAACATCAGCAAGTGGTGTTTGATCATCTAAGAGCTTACCAAAATAGAATCTCCATGAGTTACAACAAGTTAGACCACATGTCTTCCAAGTGGGTGACCTTATTTTGATGAAGAACCCTAAGAATAAGCTTCATCGAGTACAAAATAGAAATTTTGAGCCAAATTGGCTTGATCCATAGATCATCACTGTCATGTTAAATTATGCTCTTATCAGCTCTCAACTACTAAACAGGAACTACTCAAGCAGTTGATCAACACCCTTCACCTAAAAAGGTTCTATAGCTAATATTCTTTGAAGCTCTTTGTACATATCTAAATTTCTTACAAAAAACTCCTTAAAAAACTATTATCCTAGTGAAAACCTAGCAACACGTGCCTTGATAATACCAAAAAAATTTGAAAAATATAAAAAAAATAAGAAAAAAAAATCAAATAAGATAAAAGAACAAAAAAATTGAAAAGAAGAAAAAGTGTCATTGATGAAAACCAGACAAATAGGCATCATGGTAGCAAAAGTAGAATCTCTACCAAGAAGTTGAAAACATAGATACAGGTGCCTCTTGTTCCACATGCTCCATTTAGTAGTGCACCTTCTAGCTTCTATGTAGTCTCTTTCATTCTTTGAGTTCTTTCTCCTACTTTCATTTGTTTCTTTCATTTCTCTTAGTTATCTTCAAGACTCTCTTCGTACCCACATGGATTGAAAATGGTAATAGTCTAGGGGAAACCTACCTAGTCTAGGAGGAAATAAACTATATTCTTAGAATATCTCTTTTCTATTAGTCACCAGTTGTCCTAACTATGTCTTCCTACTATCTCTTATTCTATTGATGAAATTCCTCTTGAACAAGACTTCTCTTACATCAATGACCATTTATCCTAACTAATTCTTGTTGAAAATGTAATGATGACCAAGTGACTGAGATGGGGGGGAATTGGGAACCACTTAAAAATTCTTTCTCTTGATTCACTATATTATATTATCTAATCTATTTGCATGCATGGAACATAAAGCAATAAAGTAACAACACCATAACATAATATTTGGTAACCCAAAAACCCTCCAAGTAGAAGGTAAAACTAGGGTGGGGATGACACCCACAATACTTCACTACTGTAGTAATAGAGTTCACGTATTAGGGCATACAATTGATTACTTGTGGTGATATACTCAATTAAGATTAATTGGGACTGTTAGGTTCATGTTGTGAAAGGATTTATACAATACAATTAAGTATGTACTTTGTTAGGACTTTTCTACAAAGGACTATTAGGTCCACCCTTTTAGAGGATTTGACTGATGCACCTATTGGGATGAATCAGTGGATTGATCTTTTTTGTGAAACTTAGTTTGTTGAATAAGATCCTTTTATGTGAACTAATCACCTAATTGTGATAGACGAGTCTTTTCCTTTCCTTGTATATTTCTTTTATCCTTCTAATCAATCTACTCTTCCATTATCCATAATCTCTTATGATAAGAAATTTAACTTATTACTTATATATTTTGAATGAATCAAAGTGTATTCCTTATATATTGATCCAAATAATAACTCTGCATTAGGTCAACTTAAACAACAATACAATAGTTTCAAGAACAATCACCAAGTTAGATCAATGCTCAAACTCAGGTCTAATAGCTTACTTGAGTGATACTATAGACATTCAAGAAACATTGTCAACTTGACTAACTCTAGCACTTGGTTGATATTGGATTCTTCATTCATACTGATCACTTAGAAAACTTAGCTGGCTCAATTTACACTGCTCTACCTACTTCATTCTCATTCTGAAACAAGAATGCTAAACTAACTCATTTTACACTAGATCTTGGTAGATAATGTCAACTTGATTAACACTACAACTTGGTAGATACTGTCAAATTGGTTCATACATTAGCTCAGTTAACATACTTTTGTTTGGTAGCTTGGTCACTACTGTCTTCTCATCATTACTAAGTGTTTTCGCACTAATTGACAATGTGTCTTTACATAAGTTCAACAACCTCCCCCTTTGGCATTAGTGACAAAAACTTTATCATGCACAAAATTTGAAATCAAAATCCTTCAGTGAAATTCCCCCTTTGTGTGTTCTTTATTTTGCAACTCGGTTTGAATTGAAAACTTTGTAACTTGGTTACAACTTTCTATTCTTAATTTTTCAAAATTGTTTTTGTTTGTCTACTTTTTACATATCTTTATGTTATACATATTTTCTCCTTTCTATGCATATTTCCTCTTATATACATATATTTTCTCATTTTATACATATATACATACTTTCCCCCTTGGTTTTGTTACAAATGCCAAAAATTTACAAGGATATGTCAAAATGAGAAAGAAAATCACAATGTGCCTTCAAAATCAAAGACATAGTCTTATCCTAGTTATCTTGCAATGCCTTTAAGATGTGCAAATTAATCTGAATCTTGGCTGATAACTCCAATATGTGTTCTACCACTAAAAGGTTTGTGTCCTTAACTAGTTTCTTTGCATGATCCATTCTCTTTTGGATAATGTCCAAATGGGGAAGCATCATACTCTAGCTGTCTACCAAGTTTTCCCTTATTCGGGCTTCTTCTCTTAATGGTTTTGCCTAAAGATCTGCCAAAAATATAACTTTTCAAAATGATTTAAACTAGAACTTGGGCTAAGTGTCAATTGATTGGAACTAACCTTCAAGCCCATATCAATATTATATAGTTTATCCTTGATTTCCTTAGTAAAGTTTGTTGTATCACTCATATTTATAAATAAAGATACAACATTATTCACAACATTTTCTAATGCAGAAATTAAAGTAGACAATTCTACTTGATCAATAGCTATTTTCTATGCTACAATTTCTAGCACTTTATTTTCAAACTTCCTTTCATCCTTCTCAAGAAGGTTGTCCTATCCATTTGTATCTTCATTATGTTGGCATTATGTTGTATTTTTCATTAGTGACAACACTTATTCAATTTTGTATCCTTATTGAGCTCATCATTCAATCTCCAGTGTTTATCAAGCAATCCAATGATAACCAAGTTTCACAGTTCCCACCGAGCATTCCAGTAGCTACCAAGTGAATATAGATAGTGTGTAGTTCAAGTAGTTATCACCAAGTAGATAGTGGTCACTGAGCTTTACAGTGTCTATCGAGTCATCAATTTGTGTGATGAGAAGCCAGTGTTTACCGAGTAATGGAATGAGTACTATTTATCGATTGCAAGCAAGGTAAACAAAGTATTTAGTATCTACCAAGTAACATATATCTACCAAGTCTCCAATATTTACTAAGTTTGAAGCTACATTGTGTGATTAGTATCGACCAAGCCTCTACTTCTATCGAGTGCATGACAATGTTGAGTAATGTAGTGGACATCGTGTATCAAAAGTTCACCAAGTCAGCTTACAAAACCCAAGTTTCTACTATTTGGCCGACTCAATAATATTTTGTTCACTTGTGTTTTAGCCGACCTTGTAATTGTAAATATTGGAATGGTATATGTAATGTATTGTATCATTTGAAATGTAATGATCGTATGAGTATATGGATGTATAGAAATGTAATGTTTTGAGAAGAGTGAATGTGAATCAGTAGCAGAGCAGAGTATTTAGCAAGGTCTACAAGGAGCAGTGAAGTTATATCTATCACAAGAGGTGATCTGTACTTCAAGGATCTAATCAGCAATCAAGTTGTAAGTTAGATCTACTATTTCATTATAATAGGTGAATCTATTTTCAAAATCCTTTAACAGGGTAGACTTAACAGTCTTTCATGAAATCTCTTAACAGAGTGCATACTTCATTATATGTTTCTAAAACCTCTAACAAGGTGGATCTAGCAGTCCAAATTGCTTTTAACAGGGTAGATCATTAGAAGTGGTCAATGTAAGCCTTAATAGGCTAAATTTATACTGTAGTAGTGAAGTTTTGTGGCTATCATCCCCACCTCAATTTTACTTTCTATTTGGAAGGTTTCTGGGTCACTAAATATTGTGTTCATATGTGTTGAATGTTTATCTTTTCTCATGCTTGTAGTAGATTAGATGAATTAATGGTGAATAGATTATGTTGATTAAGTGTTGAATTAATTTAAAGCTTTTGAGGTTATTGATTCACCCCTCCCCTCTCAATAACCTAGCTAGTCTTGATTATTTCCAACAATTGGTATCAGAGCACTTGTGGTTCTCAAGATAAAGTTTGACAGCTTGAGAAAAGATCAAGGACAATGGAGATATTTAGACTTGACAAAGTTATTGATAATGAAAAGCTAGATTTGGAGATGGCCATAGCTCAACTCAAGGAAGAAAAAGAACATCTTTCCCAATCCCTAAAAAGAAGGAAGGAGCTTGCAAAATAGATGAATGACCTCCAGTATGTTGAAGAAAAGATTGAAGATTTCTTCCCCTCAAGCAATCCATATGAAGCAAATGAGGCAATCAAAGAACTCCTAGAAAAGAATGGCTCTCTGCAAGAAATAATGAAACTCAAAATCAATCCCTTCAGCAAGAAAGTCTTATCAATTAGCTCTCCAATGCAAATGAGGAAATCATGAGTCTGAGATCTAAAAATCAAAGTTTAAGGAATGATTTAATCACTAAAAGGCAAATCAATGAAAGATTGAAAGTTGATCTATTTTCTAAAAAAAACTCAATGAAAGGGTAATGAAATCTCAAGTAGACATGGATCAATTGAATTAGCAAAGTGAGCAAAATCTTTATAGGCAAAAAGGTAAAGCAGGACTTGGATACAAAGAAGAAGGTGAATCTTCCAAACAAGGTGCCCAAAGGAATCAAAGACCTACTTGTAGTCATTGTGGTAAGTTAGGTCATACATCAAATAAATGTTGGAGCAATGGAAAGGAAAAATTCAATGAAAAATGCTACAATTGTAGTCAACATGGTCATAGAGCTAATGAATGCAAGGAGAAACCAAAATTTCAAGGTAAATGTCACAAATGCAAGAAACAAGGTCACAAGGCATCTAAATGCATATCTAAACCATTCAGTCCAGCTAAACAACTTGTAAAGGAAATATTGGTTGAGACTACAATACTTTGTGTAGATGTCATCAATGTGGAGAATATGGACACATTGGCATAAACTGTGCAAGGCATCACTTGAGAAAGAAGGATACTACAATAAGATGTTATACATGCATTGAACTTGGTCATATAGCTAAGAACTACATGAATATAGGTAAAGTTGAAGATGAAAAGAAAGCTAAAGATGATAATATCAAGAAGTAGATGAGACCATAGTAGATTCCCAAATCTACTGAGCAAGATAGTTCAAATGATGGCCATGTCACTCAAGAAGTGGGTGACTCCACCATTTCCAATTAGATTCTTAAAGTAAGAATTGGATATGTATCTTCAAGACATATCTTGAGTAGTTCCAAATGAAAGAAAGAAAAATATCCAAATCAGTATTTCAGATTTAGAGGGATCACAAGAAATTAGAATTTACTGAGCAAGGTTGGTCATAGACTCAACCGAGCTAGGTCAAGGGTCATAAAATATTTGTTCAATCACCAAGTCACAAGCTTCTATAGAGTACAATGAGTGGATGACATTCTATCATGCACTATATCATTATGGTACCAAGCATTAATGGAGATTTTTTATAAAAAAGGGCAGAATTTGACTTCATTTTTCATCACAACTTCATAATACATAGAGCAGAGTGATTTCCAAGTGCATCCAAGCAATATCAAGAAAAATTGCAGCAAAGAATTCTTCAAATAAATTTTCTCTCATTTATCGAGCAACCATGGCATCTAGAAGTAGTAGAAGTAGCAATGCAAAAAGAGGTTCTGAAATGTTGGTAAAAGATGTGGAATGGAAAGCACCAAATTTCAAGTTAGTACCTGCAGTTGCGAAGTCACTCGATCGAAATGGAGGTCAATCACAAATTCCTCCCAAGGTACTTCTCATTAATGATATTCACACTCATTTTAAGTGTTTTGTGCAAGAAATTGGAACCCTAGAGATGGACAGTGCCCTAGGAGAAATGTGTGTTGATGGTTCTTTGAAACCTGAGCATAAGCATCTAGAGACCAAAGGATTAACCCATATCCTGCATATGTCGAGGAGCTTCCAAATTAAGTGGATTAGGTATATTCTGAGCCATGTGCATAATGGTGTGGCTAGAGTAGCCTATGTTGATCACAAAGAAAATGATTCATAAGATTACGGATCTCCCTATTCTGAGCAAGGCCAAAACTACCAAAACCCTAGGTCAAGAAGAGCTTCAAAAGAAAACCATACCCAAGTGAGACAGTAGAGGTCTGAAGATTAGTAATGTATCTGATGTAGAATTAAGGTTTGGTATTCAAGTCATTTATCACAAGATTTATAGCTCCAGTCATTTGAACAGTGTGTCATGTGAAGCAATGGATTTAGCATACAAGGTTGTAAAGAAGAATCTAGAATTTGATCTATCAAATTTACTATTGAAATAGCTAAACAAGAATATGGACAGAATTAGGACATCAAAGAACAACCCTTGTAAAAAAAATTCTCTGCTAACATGTCTTTTATTTTAAGTTCAAAATTTTTTCCCATCAAAAGGATTAGTGGTATGGAGGAAAGATACTCCAATTTGTATCAAATTAATGAATTCATTGCAGAAATGGGTGAAAAATTTTATAGTATTATGGATAATTATTTTCAAGCTTTCAAGGAGAAGATGAACAATAGGTTTAGGATTCCTCCTAAGCTAGTTGAGGATTATAAAGATGATGTATGTTTCATGGTTGATTGTGATAGAGTGTATATTCAGGCAATCGGGCCTAGAATTGCATGGGTGAAACCTCTTCCATTTGAGGTTAACATTGATGAAACTAAAGACATTATTGAAGCCCTAGTGAATGAGCTAGTAGATCCAAAGCTACCTATCTTTGGAACTTATGAAGAAGCCAAAGCCAAAATTCAGCTTGAAATCAAGCTACCCCAAGCTATAGGCAAAGGCAAGAGGAAGGTAGCCAAGTTAAAAACTACAAGTGGCCCTCTCATGCTTACCAAGGGAAAAGGAGAGGATGAAGAAGAATTAGAAGAAGAAGAGCAAGAATATGAGAAGGAGCCAGAGCCTATAAAAAAGAAGGGTAGGGTAATTATTACCAAGCCACCCAATGCCTCCACAGCTATATTTACAAGGAGATCAAAGAAGAAAGTGGTAGTGAAGTTGTGTTTAGTAATCCCCCACTCACCTTCCAAGAAAGGTTGAAACAAATGAAAGAAGGTGCAGGCATCAAAAACTTTAAGGCACTAAAATTTGAAACTAGAACTAATGTTGAGAAGATGCAAATTGAGGAGCTAGTACTCAATAAAATGGGAAAATGGAAATATTCCCTTGATCAAATTGCCCCTCAAATTTTAGATGAATTGTTGGCAAGATTGAAGCCAAGGTGGGAATTAGCTGTACAAACAACAAAAGGCATATATGAGAAATCACTGAAGCAATTGCTACTGAGTATTTCAAATGCAGAAGTTAAGGTAGCCATGAAACACAATAAACGTAAAATGATAATTAGATTCCATACATGTTTAATTTTGATCAAAGACATTGAGCATGTGGTTAGGGATGCTACAAACATGTGGAAAAACATCTATCATTTACACAAGCCTAGTGAAGATCTAGTAGAGATCAAGGATGATGATGATGACAGTGATAATGAGGAAGAAGATAACACTCCATGTGTCACTATTGATGCTAAGGATTATTAGGAAGTGATGAAGGATGATGAAGAAGAGAAAGAGGAAGAAGCTGATGAGGAAGATAAGGAAGGAGATGAAGAGAATGATCTAGTAAGAATAGCAACATAAGTCATAGCCTCTCTTCCTCATTCTCCACCAAAGATTGCTACATCATCTGGGTTGAAGATAGCTTCAACAAATGTGATTGCAACTACAATAGACACATCATCTATTTAGTCACTATTTGCTACCTCTCAGCTCTAGGTGTCAATAATGGAAGTGTCTACCACTTCATCTACTGAGTTACAGACCTCCTCTTCATTAGCTCCTGAGTCTACTAAATCAGCAGTATGTGAAGCATCCAGTTCTACAATTTTGTCAACTTTAGTTTTGCATACACTTGTAAGTACATCACTTGTAAATATTTCTACTAGTGCTCCTATTATATGTGCTCCAAGAAGTGTTCCACCTATTATCACTTCAATTTTGGGTAGCACATCAGTTTTGGATTTAGTTAGCACTTCTTTCAATTTTCCTTCAATTGGTCCTATTAAAGTTTTCACTGCAAGTCTAGCTATCTCTACAATTTTTTCTGTTTCTAAGTCCAAGGAAGTAAGGTTAGAAGTAGAACCAAGGACACCCTTAAAAATTCTACTTGCTAGTAAGGAAATTGATGATGATATTGATCTAGACAAATAAATTGCAATTCCTAAGTTGGATCTAGATACTACTACAATTGATGAAATGAGAGTAGTTAGTTAGCTTTTGGAATAGAAGGCAAAGTAGAAACAACTTAGAGAAGAAAGAGATCGAGAGTTTAGAATAATTGAAAATGTAAAGAATATAATAATAGAGGCTATAGGTGTTGATGTGGATTTATCTCAACACATTTTGCTACAGTTGGAAGAAGTAGTCAATTAGTTCAAAGAGGACACATCTGGTCAGGAAAAGCTAATTGAAAAGGCAGACAAAAAGTTTGATAATAAAGTGCTTGAGCACATTGCTCAGTACATTGCCATAAACTAGGTAAAACTATCCTCAATTTTAAGCAATCTTGAACATTCTTTCACCAATGTGACATCACTTTTTTCTAAGCTTTTTGATGTTACTAAGTTTACCAAGGAGATAAAAGAGAAATTAAATAAGATTGATGTAGATATGAAGGCCAATGCTCAAAGGCTACAGCTTCACCCCATCTCAAGCTCACCACATCACATCAAGGTGAGATTTTTGTTAGATATGTAAGCATAATTGTTGGGAGAAGAAGCAAGGATCATGTCCACATTGATACATATCCAAAATATGATCCTTCCAGTTATAGACACAATGCAGAAACATATTGCATATTCAAAGTCATTGGTCCAAGATAACGATTTTTCTATTGCAGATCATATGATTGAACTTTTAGTAAAAGTTCAAGTGGCACTCTCCACCTACAAAATTTTACAAGACAAATGAGATAAGATATTAGCTCTCATTCTCAAGGTATATTCTAAGTTTCTCTCACATTTTGGTGTCTCTATTTGAATATATTGCATGACTCTTTGGCAATATTGTCAAAGTGGGGGAGTAAGAGATATGTAGAGACAAAGGAGGAGAGAATATATTGATATATGTATAGAGTAAATGGAAGAGATTCTATGTATATATTATGTCTTATGTATGGGGGAGATATGTACAAATGTATATACAAGAGCTTTACAAAGATAAATTTTGAAAAATCAAAAATTAGTATGTCAGTATACATAAGTCTTGGCTTATAAGTTTTTTTGTCACTAAAGCCAAAAGGGGAGATTGTTGGAATTATGTTTTTTTTTCATTAGTGACAACACTTATTCAATTTTGTATGGTTACCGAGCTCATCATTCAATCTTTAGTGTTTACCAAGCAATCCAATGATAACAAGGTTTCACAGTTCACACTGAGCATTCCAGTAGCTACTAAGTGAATATAGATAGTGTGCAGTTCAAGTAGTTATCATTGAGTAGATAGTGGTCATCGAGCTTCATAGTGTCTATCGAGTCATCAATTTGTGTGATGAGAAGCCAGTGTTTACTGAGTGCAAGCAAGGCAAACAAAGTATTTAGTATCTACCGAGTAACACTATATCTATCAAGTCTCCAATGGTTACCATGTTCAAATCTATGTTGTGTGATTAGTATGGACTAAGCCTCTACTTCTACCAAGTGCATGGTGATGCCAAGTAATGCAGTGGATGCCATGTATTAGAAGTTCACCAAGTCAGCTTACAAAACCTGACTATCTACTATTTGGCTGACTTAGTAATATTTTGTTCACTTGTGTTTTAGCTGACCTTGTAATTGTAAATATTGGAATGGTATATATGTAATGTATTGTATCATTTGCAATGTAATGAGCATATGAGTATATGGATGTATGGAAATGTAATGTTTTGAGAAGAGTGAATGTGAATCATGAGCAGAGCAAAGTATTCAGCAAGGTCTACAAGGAGCAGTGAAGTTATATCTATCACAAGAGGTGATCTATACTTCAAGGATCTAATCAAAAATAAATTTGTAAGTTAGATCTCTACTATTTCATCCTAATAGGTGAATCAATTTTCTAAATCATTTAATAGGGTAGACTTAACAGTCTTTCTTGATATCTCTGAACAGAGTGCATACTTCATTGTATGTTTGTAAAACCTATAACAAGGTGGATCTAACAATCCAAATTTCTCTTAATAGGGAAGATCATTAGAAGTGGTCAATGTAAGCCTTAACAGGCCAATTTTATACTGTAGTAGTGAAGTTTTGTGGGTATCATCCACACCCCAGTTTTACTTTCTATTTGGAAGGTTTCTGGGTCACCAAATATTGTGTTCATATGTGTTGAATGTTCATCTTTTCTCATTATTATAGTAGATTAGATGAATTAATGGTGAATGGATTATGTTGATTAAGTGCTAAATTAATTTAAAGCTTTTCAGGTTACTGATTCACCCCTCCCCTCTTAGTAACCTAGCTAGTCTTGATTATTTCCAACACATTGAACATATGTATAACTTCAACTAACTATTCAATGACAGGTTCTTTTTCATTTACCTCAATAGATAGTGCATTCAAAAAAATATTTCTTTGATATCCTCAAGGACTTTGGTTTTGTCCCTTTTTTCCCTTAGCATCTATTGCTTTACTCTTTTCTTTCATAGTTCTCCCAATATGTCCATTTTCTTGGCAGATAGATTAGATTGGTCCCAATTTTGAATTGTGATCTCTTCATCCATATCAATATCATCAATAATCTTTCCCTTACCTTTGACCTTGGCCCCTAATGAAGGTATGAATTCATTTCCTTTATCAACCAAATCCTTCCTTGGTTAATATCTTGGGAACCTATTGCTCGATTATTGGAGAGGAACTCGGTAAAGATTTTATAATCTTCACTTCACTGTTTGGTTGAGCTGGGTTCACCTCAGTAGGCTATACCTCTAGTGCTAACTCAGGAGGAGTGGTTGTGAGAGATGCCATGACCTCTACTACAATTTTCTCAAGATTAGACTCTTCAATAGTCTAAACCTCTAGTATGTCTCCCTCTTCTTTAATATCAAAAAAGGTTTCCAAATATTAGATGTGGACTATACAACATCCTTTGTTTTATTTGATAGAATTTGAAAATTTTTGAATGTAGGAGTCTATTTTTTTTCATATTTAGATATAGCCTCCTTTAATTCCTTCTTAGGGAAGTTTGGCATTAGCTTTCTTAGAGTCTATTTTCTAATGTCCTCTGTCTTGATTGAATTTTCCACTAACATTTGGTCCTAAATTGCAATGGCCACCCATTTCCCATTTAACAGAATCATGAAATGGTTCCAATCAGATGGGTGTTGGACTTTTACTATCACAAATTATAATGGAAATGGTGTTCATAAAAATTGTGATGGATAAAATTGTCATAACTTGGAAGCATGAAGGGGAAAGAGTTCACGTTGACATCATTGCAATTGCAACACTAGGCCATTGTAATTATGATGTCTTAAGCTTCTAGTTCTTCATCACAATTTCAAAATCCATGTGATAGCTATGATGTGAAAGCCACATTGATCTATCAGATGTAGCTATCATAATTGTGATAGTTTCATGACAACTGTACTATGTAAGTGATAGCTAGTATGGCTAGCCATATTATCATCACAATTAATATGGCTAGCCAAATTATTTTTAAAAATGTTGCTTAATGTTTAATATTTAATTATATGTATCCAAAGATGAACAATTTTGTGACTTTTTTGTTTAAGGTAGTTTGGTCCTTTTTCATCTTGACCTATCTCTTTTACAATTTTTGTTTCTAAAATAGTGGTTAGTGATCTCTTTTGGATGTATATACAATATTCCATTAATATTGACTTGTTATGGCACTTCATTTTGGATTTTCAATGGTGTGTTTCTAAAAGTAAACAAAGAAACAATGAATATTTGCATCGAGTTGAGCCATATGTGACCTTTGTGTATGTTTTTGGTCAGTTACAAGCATTATCTAGATCAAATTTTTCTTATTTCAAAGATTCTTGTGTCTATTGTTATTCAATTCTCTTGCTTAATTATTTCTAGATATCCAAGTTTAAAAGCATAAGAGAGCTAATTTACAATAGAGGTTATGGAAAGTCTGATAAGCAACAAATTCCTAATACATTTTTGTGTTAGTAAATATGCTTTTCTAGTGCTTATTATTCCTACATTGTTGCTTGTGAACATGTTTTAGGTAAATATGGCATAATTTGTATTAAAGATCTTATTGACAAGATTGTTACTATTGGCCCCAACTTCATGAAAGTGAACAAATTTTTGTTTCTATTTAAACTCTATCATTGCAAAGGTATATGTGTTCATGACATGTTTTTGTGTTAGTCAATATGCTTTCCTAGTGCTTATTATTTCTACCTTTTTTCTTGTGAACAAGTCTCAGGTGAATATGGCATAATTTGTATTAAAGATTTTATCCATGAGATTATTACTGGTGGCCCCCAACTTCATGAAAGTGAACAAATTTTTGTGGCTATTTAAACTCAACGCTCCATCTGTCGACTAAAGAAGAAACACAACCACTATATTAAAGATGGCAATGCTAGCAATTGTGAAAAGTCATACATTATGATTAGACTGGTTAACAAATACTATTCCATTTGGAATGCAATCTCTCTTGGCCTCCTTTCCTCTAACTAAAAAATTCTTAACAAACCCTATTCCCTTGTCAATCTCAAATAGTTCAGGCTTAGTAGAATTGGCCCTTTATAGAAATATCTTGACTACTACAAGCCCACTAAAATTGGGCAAGCTCTATAGCCTTGAGTTTCTATATCTATAGGCCAATAAGCTAAAAGGTACCATCCTAGCCACTATTTCCAGTTGTCTCCAACTAGGTAGACTTGATTTGTCTTTCAATCATCTTAGTGGAATAGTACCATTAGAGTTCAATGGGATTTCAATTCTTCAAATGTTGATTCCTTCATCTAATCAACTCATCAGTGGGAGCATTATCACAATCCCCATTCTTACAACCATCCAAAATTGTACAAGTCAATCAATTATAGATTGATCACAATAATTTGATTGGATACTTTCTAGAGAAGCTTCCTAGCAATATGAGGTACCCTAATTTATCTTCTAATATCCTTTTAAACCACATCCCATCCTCTATAAGAAACCTTGAATAAGTTGCAAAGCCTCTTGCTAGATAACAACTGGCTATAAGGAAACATACCCAATGAGATTGGAGAAATTAAAATCCTTAGGAAGCTAGCAATGAGTCATAATTTTCTTTCTAGAGAGATCCCTTAGACAATTGTTGCCTTCAATAGTTAACACATCTTGTGCTCAACCACAATCAATTCTCTAGGAACATCCTTGCAAATGAGGGGAAATGCTACAAATTAAAATTATTGGACCTCTCCAACAATAAGTTTAGTGGATGTATCCCCCATGAAGTAGGTAGTCTTTCTAATTTGTAGATATATTTAATTTGATAAAAAAATATTTGCAAGGACCCCTGAGGAAAGATGATTCATGTTCAAGTCACTAATGCTTTAGTTAATAGATTAGAAGGTTGAGTTCCAACCACTCTAGGAAGCTATGAACAACTTGAATATCTAAAGCTTTCATCAAATGAATTGGAATGTCCAATGCCAAATTCTCTTAGTAATCCAAAGAGTCTTATGAACATGGATTTGTCTTCCAACAAATATTCAATTTTGAGTGGAGAGATCCTCAAAGATGGCATATTTTAAAATATTATACCTGCATCATTTAAGGAAAATTTGGGTCTATGTGGAGAATTTATCCAATTACCTCCATTCTCTATGAATAGAGAAATAAAGGAAGGGGATAGAAGTCTAGGCTGCATGGTGGAGAAGCAAAAGGAAAAGAATTTCATATCACAAGGAGCTTCAGGAAACATGTGTCCTACAATGACATGACAAAAAGGAAAAAATTAATCTCTGCTACCATGGGATATTAAGGGTCTTCAAGGTATATATATTTTATCTTTAACTATAAGCTTCACTAACCTTGAAAGACCGGTTTGTCTAGCCAACATATGCTTATCTGAATCTATAGGATACCTATAGTTAAGAGCACATAGATTACAATGTTTAAGAGTTTTCAAGGCCTTGTTTTCATAAATTTTTGACTTAAAAGGTTGGGCTATGTTAACATTAGTAAACAACTAATGTACCTCACAAAATTAGTAAGATCTTTCTTACCTATCAAATTCTACTATATATTACTGAAAATAAAAATCTTTCTAGCAAATTAAGAATACTTCTCTTTTTCTAATCAGTAAATTAGATTAATATGACTTGTCTATTTCTAATAAGTAAATTAAAGAATATCTATATGTTTAGATGCACCTATCGAATTATATTCAAGCTTAACACATAATAATTATTGGTCTTGAGTTCCAGTCACTTTTCTTCTTGAGATCTCTTATAACAATGAATCCAAAATGTTGAACTAATGTTCTTAACATAATAACTATTCTAAATAAATAATAAATCTATACTTTGACCTATAAATCTACAATCCTACCTACTAAATTATGTACCCATTAGATTAGAGTTTGGTCTCTTGGATTGCAATTAAATATGATGGTTTATTGGGTAAAATTACCTCAAGTTGGGAGTGTAAGAAATGGGGAATCTTTCTTGTTCACCGTACACTTTGGGGTCCAATACATGGAGCTCACTTAGATCAGCAGGGAATTTAACTCTCCATTTCTAACTAGTAGCCACAATTATCATTCCCTACATTAAATAGGGAAATAATATTTTGATCCAAACATACTATGTCAAACAAAACAAAAACAAACAAAAATAGAAAATGTACGATAGAATCAGTTGTAACAAATTTATAAGTTAGAACATTTCAATCCAAACATACTTAGAAGATGGAATGCAATCACACGATTAGAAAGATACCCAATTCAGGAATAGGAAAACATTTACACGCTAAACTCAAAGCATGAGATGGGTTAAATAAAGTCTTAGAATTTTTTTTGTTCCAGTAAAATAACTTTCTTCTAACTAAACAAATATGATCACAATAGAAGAAACATCTATTGGTAAGACTAGTTAGTCGAGGAAAATATACTTACTAGTTAACATAATCTCACCAAAATGATCTAGATATGTCACATGACCTACCTTAGCAGATTCAACTCTAACCAGTTCAATTATATTATAAAAAATCATCTTCATTAATTGAGAAATTTGGAATTTTAGGATAGTAGAACATACCAATTTCCATGAGAAAAACACATGGCATGATCATAGACTCAAACATGATATAATGATGACTTCGTACAGTCAAAACTACACTATTTCTCCACATTGAAACATTTCCATTTATATGTTGAACATACATTTTGAACTTTTTGATACTGGTGCTACAAAATTGGCTATATATTTGCAATTTTTTCTTTCTATTTTGCCATGCTATGGTTGAAAGTTTTCTTCTTGGAAATAGCTTGAACTTTCCTCTAATCAATCCTGATATGTCAATACCTTGACAATATTCTCATTCACCTCTTGTGTGTGGACATAGATACAAACTTTCACTTTATTTTAACTAACCTTATACAAAAAATTTGTTGTGTTGTTCTAAACTTAACATATTGTATAGCCACCTGGATTGCAAATGCAAAATCTAATGGAATAGAGGAACCAGCCCACACAACCAAAGAGATTGCACATAGTAGGAGCTAACAAATATAACCAATAGATATAATCTACCATAAAAAGATCACATATCTATCACCAACATGATGCCATTCAGATTTTTGAACAAAGGTTGGGGTGATTTATGTGCTATATATACAAGTATATAAATACATGAAAAAATGATAAATGCCCAGTACCCTCCCCAATGAGAATCTACAATATATGCTCCAGGAATAAGAGTGATCCAAATTTCTCTAGCCCAATTGGTTACATTCCTTGAGGAATTCATTGTACCCTCATGAAGTTTACTTGTCAAATAGATCACTAAATTTGAGGCAATCCCATAGAAAGTTATTCTTTCAAATACTTCATACACTACAACAAAATTTCAAAAATCAATGAGTTTTACTTTAAAAAGTACACATGAATTCTAATAATAATATTATAATTTGACACAACTCAAAGAATATCATCTACTTATCATGAATCTATCAATTAAATCTCTACAAAATACATTACAATTAACTAAACTTGCTAATGTAAAATTATAGATGTGAATTACATCATACTACTGATTTGATAAACTTGTGAATACCACTTTGAATTGAGAATGCATGTGCAGCTGCATTCTATATGCATGGACAATAGGTAGAGCTGAAAAAACCCATAGCATTTACATTTATTTAATAGGTCTATTAAGTTTTTAAAATTATAGACCATCACGAACATGAGAACTCTAGATGCTATGGACAAGAGAATATCCTTAGCAAGCCAACACATACAAAGTCTTGATTTTCTTTCAAGATGAGGACATTACCCTTTCCTATAAGAGTCAAAGTAACAATGTTTGTGATGATCTATAACTTAAAATACCTAATTAAATACCTCTAACAAAAATGTAAACCAATTGGGTTTTTTTAGCTCCACTTGATATTGTATGCATATGAATTTAGATTGCATATTGAACTATGGTATCCTTCTGCATTGTCTAAAACCAAGAGATTCACATAGTTAGTTGTCATGTAATCATAGGTTAATGTTGAGCTTCACTTGGTTTCAAGAATAGTTTAATATTCTCTACTAATCAGGGCCAACGACATGAAGGTGGAAGCTCATTTGCCCCCACCTTCCCTTCTCCCCCCCCCCCCCCCCCCCCCCAATCTAAATTTTCCATTAACATCTAAAATTAATTCATTCTATTAATGAAATATAACATTCATGAATTATCACACAATAAAATTCATTAACACGTAAGTTTCATTAGAACATTCACATTAAAATTAAAACATGAGATTAATTAGAACATTCATATGAACATTCAATAGAACATAAATAAAACATCTAGACATAAACATCAGTCATTATCAAAAAAGTTATATAAGTTCACATGAATCATTTTTTTTTGTCATTCCCTATATTGTTGTAGAGGCTTATCCATGTCATCATTGATATTTCTTCTCACCCATGGATTTGATCTCACTATCTTTTGCAAAGGTGGGTCCTCTACAATAACGAATAAAAGGGTTAAATTCAAAAAAATTGAAACTTTAGATATTTTAAAAGAACATTGTAGTGCTCTTTACCTTGTCTAACCACATCATCTTGCTCCCTGGCTTGGAACTCAATACGCTCATTAGGAACAACCTTTGCATCCCCGACAACTACAATACAAGTTATTTTCTTAATCGCAACACATATTATAGTTAAATTTATATTACTACAGCAAATTCAATTTAAAATGTTTACTTGTATTAATAATTCAGAAATAAAAAATTATATAGAAAATATATACCTTCAATACAATGATCCACATTTGAATCAACACCTCCATGGTTCTTGGCTTGTGTATCAATATTGATAGGTTGCAATCCAATGTAAATAATTAGTACATTTTATATAAATACAAGACAAATACTAAGAAATGTTAATCATTCATTTTGATACATATAAATATATTCACTTTAAGGTTTTAAACAAATATATAATCATTATTTCCTTACTTAAAACAAATATAACGACTTATGTTTTTGGAACTTAACATCAAATACAGTAATTGCTACAGTATTCAATTTAAAATTAAAATAAATTGACTTATTTACCTCATTGATAGATCAAGTAGAAGAACCATGCACACTCATTTCTTAGAGTTGTTCAACCATGACTATATAGCCTTGCCTATAGGTTAATTTCTTGTCCTCTTTAGAAGTTCTTTTTGTGTACTCCATGGCCTACATTTTTGCTTGGTATCATGAATTTTTTTTGTAATCAATTTCATAAAGATCAAATTTTTTACAATTTATAAATACTTGCATATAATTTTTCAATTACTTTTGTACTTAAAATTTGTGTAGCAAGTTTTGAATATCCACTCGAACTAAGCTTGTGTTTCCTATGCTGTTGTTTTATTGCTTCGGTTGCCTTTGATGTGTTAGGAAACCTATGTGAAGTTTGAAATATGTTAGATCACATAAGTATTAAGAGTAATTATTACATAATTTCATTCTTAATATAATGACATACCTTCTTTCCTTGG
The DNA here is from genome assembly GCA_028749045.1 of Cupressus sempervirens. NCBI lineage: Eukaryota > Viridiplantae > Streptophyta > Pinopsida > Cupressales > Cupressaceae > Cupressus > Cupressus sempervirens. The sequence continues at coordinate 613,229,898 of CM053784.1, read as the reverse complement.
GTGGTACAATTTCTCCACCATCTCTTGTTATTTTTTCAATAGCATCCTTTTTAAGATTCTCCCACTCAATAATAGGAATATAGGGAGCCCTCTCATAATAAGGGTTATTTTTCATTTAGATCTTGTAGTTGTACCTAATATAATTCAAATCTTGTCTTTCTTTCTCAAGGAGCCTAAGTCTTTGAAAGACATTGGGTATAACAAGTGTTGTCATGGCATTGATGAGTTTATCCTATAACTCTTTAGTTTACAATATCCATTGTTTAAGAAAAGAAAAAACTGTTAGATTCATAAATTAATTGAAGATACCTTTAATTTTATTTGAAGAAATTGATCAGCGAAAACATGATCTAGCAATGAAATCAAAATATGATACCCTATGTGTATGGTGGGCCCAAACATATGCAAATATTCATCATTAAGTTTATTATAAAATAGATTACTCCCTACAAAATAATAATGGGATTAGTAGTTATTACAAGGGACTGCATGGGAGGTTAGTGCATTTGATTACGAGTATAAAAATGTATAATAATAAAAATGATCAATCTTTAAAGTACCTAGAAGTTGGGCTACTCTTAGGGGAAGACCATATTCATTTCTCACAAGAAATTTATCACAATTCTTTAGTGTTCTTGTAAATCTAACACAAGTACACCCAAGAATGTCCCCATTGCCTCCTACTCAAAATGAATCCAATATTACAAAATGCCCCCTAATAAATAATAGTTCAAGCAAGATAAACACATGAAAAATGAGAGAGAGAAAGAGGAAACTACTTATGAATAGGTTCTTCTATCACATCTATGGTCATGCTACTTGTTGCCAAATTTGCAATTAGTATTACCTCTTTAGTTTTGTTCCTTGTAGTAGGTGGCGTAGTGCACACAAGATCAATGATAGGAGGTAAAAAATGAGATTGTTAGATCACAATCAAACAAGATTGTTAGAACTATTTAAAAATATTTTTCAAGCAAAACACAAGTGTAGGATAGAACATGCAATGTACTTGAACCACCTGAAGTATCATCCTTTGGGGCATTGTCCTTGAACCTCTTCAGCATCCTCTATAAAAATAACACATATGCATTTTATTTAATGACATAAATAAAAGAGTATACTATAAAAAATGTTCTTGAACTTTTGTTATAAATAAAAACTACATTAATACTTATTGTATATGTCTCAAATAGGTGCATCAACTCATCCTCTATCTATTATATTTCAAGATTCTGAGGTTGATTTGATGCCAATTTCTTTAACCTTCCTGCTAAATCACAAAGCACCTTTTGCACTACAACCACAAGATTAGCAGCTAATGCAAATCAATTATGAATTTATGATGCTCATCGTGTGAATAGTCATGGACTACTTTTTCCTTTCCCTTTTGTTGACCAAAACTCATTTGCAAGAACAATATTATTAGCATTATATTTAAAATCAATCCAAAATAGTAGTGAAGAATAAAACATAATTAAAAATATGCATTAACATATTTCTTGTATCTAATTTATATAATAACAATGAGTTTACCTATCAGGAAGAAGAAGTCATGTGAGAACCATTACCGCCATGTGTATTCTGTGGTTGTTGATCCATACTATAGCCCTATATTTCAAAAAAAAAATGGTGAGACATGTTATAACACGTGTTATTATGAGAAGTTAGCAAAAAAAAATTTAAAAATTATGTGTTGGATTCATTGATTAGAATTGATTTTAAATGTGCATAGTATGTACCACCACGCCCATGCTACTGACTTTGTTTGTATCTATGCAATTCAAATTCTAATCAATAAGAATATCTTCACCTCCACATATTGATTTTATCACACATACAAATATATGATTTCCCTTGTGCACCTCAAATATGCAATTGGCCACTTCTTAGCTCATGCAGGTTGTGTACTATTTATAAAACCTGTAACATTCCTTAATTCTTTTGGTCTTTTGTCAATGTATATACCTACTATTTTACTTTGTTAAGTAAATTATTTTGTATATAATTTTCTGCAAGTGCACACCTACACATTTTTTTTTATATCTAGCAATTCACATTCAATTTTTGTAATCATAGCAAGGTCTGACATACTCCATCAATTCAACAACCTTGTTGTAAGAGACATTTATGTCATCCATGGAAAATTGGCCCAAACCATGTAATGAGGATGGTGTTATGCGATATATCCTCTCTCCAACATAAAGATTAGTGTCTATTGGAGGAGGTTCATCGGGGACCCATTTTTTCTATAGATGTTTGTACCTAAAGGGCACATTGAAATCCCCTTCACTCTCATCATCATAAGAACATGACCCCCCTTGAGCAAGGAAAAATTTCATGCACTTATTGAATTTCTTTCTAATATTTTGACCTCGAGTTGATCTCCTTGATTTAGAGATAATAAATATCTCACTTTCTTCTTCCATTCCTACATTTCACTTGCTCGAGGAAGAAAAATCTAACATATACCTATTTTCTAGTACCTATGCTCCATGAAATAAGAGAGATAGGCAGAAATGAGAGAGATATTTTACAAATGGTAAAAGAAATTATTCTCTATGGGGTGTATTGACTTATACTTGATGCTACATAAGAATGTGTGGGATACTCTTGCAAGAGATTTAGGTTTTTGCATAAGTAAATCAATTGTCTTATGTTAGATAAAAAAATTCATGATATTTATACTCAAAATTAGATCGAATATTTGCATCATATATGAATTATAAATAGTAAAAGGTACATGACAAGTTAATCAAATTAATTATTGATCTATCAAGAACTCAATAGTGAATAGAATAGGCATTGATCATATAGTTGTACATTTCATTCTTGTCATTGGTAATCAAACCCCCTTCGATGTTATCTAATCAACCCCCTTGTCATTGACATTGTTCTTCATCAATCACATCATCAGGATCACCGTCATTGTCAACATTATCACCACCACTATCATGGTGGTACTCATCATCATCATCATCATTAGTAACATATGTTGACAATTGGCTAATGGAGATATGTAATTGTTGTCATTTATGGAAACACATGATGTACATGTTTATAGGACACCTCATAAATAAAGATACTTAGCTTTTGGTACTCAAAAATTATCTAAGTATGAATTTGGTATACAATAATGTATTGTTTTGTTTGTAACTTGTTGTTCATGTCATATTATGACTAGCAAAGCTAGATTGAGATTATATACATGTTGATGATGATGTGTATAACCTTGGAAGTTAGTATGGATTGTACAAAAAAGAGATATTTGTGTTTTAAGAGAAACAAGATGACAAAATTAAAGGAAAGGAAATATTTTGTTTACAAAATAATTACTTGTCCAATTAGGGCCAACATCCTAGATATTTACTCTATGTTGGAAAAGTGCATTATGGTCTTAGCTGACCTAGCAGTAATTGTGTAAAGGCATGGTATTTATGTAAAGGACATCTTGTGAATTCAAATGTGTCATCTTGGAGAAATTGTGTTGAGCAATTACATGTGAACTTTATGAAAGTGATATATGCAAAGTTTTGTAAATCTATTTTGTGATATGAGATCGAGCTAAAGATTAGAGATGAGTTGACAAAGAAGTTATAGTACCTGTATTCCAAAAGTCTAATTACTTGTTTGGGTAGTGAGCTCTTCTTGTAATTGGAAGTGCATGCTTGGGCAGTGGGCTCATCTTGCATCTACTATACTACAACTTCTAATAGGGTTGGTATAACTCATAACAAGGTTGGAATCTCCTAACAGGGATTCAAAGTCTCTTAGCAGGAACTCTCCATGCTGAATTTTCTCATTGACTCCTAATAGGGTCTATCCTCTAACAAGAAACTTATATATTAGTATATTATCTAGTGGGTATCATCCCCCCCCTTGGGGTTTTCCCTTGGCTAGGGTTTCCCTAGTTAACAAAAATATGGTGTTATGAGTTATCTTTGTGCATGGTTACTATTAAAGTTCAACATTACTTTATTACTTTGTTATGTATGGTTTAAAGTAATAAATAATATCTAGTTGGTGACTAAAGTTTGTAGATTACTGATTCATCCCCCCACCCTCTCACTAATACCTATTTCTAACAATTGGTATCAGAGCACAGTTATTTAGAAGAGGCTTAACAACTTGAGTAAGATCCTTATGGATATGGAACAATTAATGAAGAACTTTGAAGAAGCACTTGAAAAAATGATCTCCTTACTAAAGAAAGAGATAAGTTGAAGGACAGATATGAAGACTTCAAAGTATACATTAGACAATTGAAGGAAAAGATTGAACCTCTTAAATCCAAGCCTGAATCTACTAAATTTGAAACTAGTGATGATGATTATTCAAAGTTGAAGACAGAGTACAAGATCTTGAATCATGAATTGAAGATTGCAAATCTAAGGTTGACTTTGAGGAATGATCCTAGCAAAGTTGTATCTAATTTGAAGATTGAGAATACAGATCTTAGAGCATGTCTAGCAAAAAAAGACATTTGAATTTGAAACATTGAAAGAAGATCATGAAGAACTTCACAATTACAATACTATTGTGAAAGGTGAACTAACTCAGTGCAAGAAACAACTTGAGAAGCTTTATTCTAGTAGAGAAAAGATCAACGATTCAATGTCAATACAGAGACCTACTTACGATAAGACTAGTCTTGGTTATCTAATTAACATTTCTACAAAGAAACCTAAGATTAGATCAGATCCAAAAGAAAAAGAAAAACCTAATGATAAGATTGAATCTAGTTAATCTTCTAATAAACCTAAAGAAGTTGGACAAGACAAGGAAGTTGAGATATTAGATGAACAAAAGCAAGTGTTATCTCCTAAGGAAACTAGATATGAATTTAAATAAGTATTTTTCATGCAATGAAATAGGTCATATGAAAAGAGATTATAAAAATAAGTCATTTAATCATGTTAAGGATTTTTATTTTCATAATTTTCATGGTATGGGTCATAACACAATTGATTGTAGGAAACCTAAATATAATAATGATAGAAGGAATAGTAAAATGTCTAGAAATACTAACCATATAAATAGAAGAAGATCCAATGAAAGGACATCAAGAGAAGGAAGACCTTATGAAGAAAGAAGATAAATCGTGTGTTATAATTTTAACAACTTTGGACACATAGCTCAGAATAGCCATGCACCTAATGATCAATAGAATCCTAGAACCAGAACACTAGTATGTTAGTTATGCAACAACTTCAGACATATAGAAAAGTATTGCAGAATGGAAAAAAACTTTAGATATAGAAGGAAAAATGGAAGAAGCTTTGGTAATAGAAGGAATGATGGAAGAAATGTAGGAAATGATAGAAGGAACCATGAGAAGAACTCGAGAACTAAAAAAGACAATATGGAACAAAGAAATGTAGTTAGTGAACTTTGAGAAGAACTCAATGAGGCATTTGTAAAAGGATTAGACATCTCAAGAGATAAGTTGGATGATGGTGAAATAGAAAGATCAAAGTTAGTTATCAAGTTTAATTCAATTAAGTTGAATTAAGCTTGTTTATTGCACAAGAATTTGAAAACTTCATTTAGAGATTGAATTAGAGGTAGTGAAGTTGGGAAAAGGTGTGTCAAGATAAGTTTAGATGGTACCTAAGCTTTCTTGTAATTTGGAACTTATTTAAACAAGTTATGAAGGAATTAAAAGTTACTGTCATTACAAAAAAGTTAATTCTGTAGCAGAAGATGAAAACATCATTTTTGTAGAGAGTTTTGTGAAGAAAAGTCTTGAGGAGTATTTTCATGATGGGAGGAAGCTATAGTCAACCTCAGGTAGCATCTACAAATTAGATGGAAGATCTTGAGCAGCTATTTGACTTCAAAATGCAATTGAAAACTTTTTCATGTTCACAAAGTATGCAATTAATGCAAGTTCAAGCTGATGGAATAAATGGAGTACAAACTTGATTTTCACTTCATTGTGATCACATTAGAAGCAAGAGGCATTCAGAAGTGACTTGTTAAAGTGATTTCAAATCAAACCCTATTTTCGGAAAGAGGTATTTTATCATTTTTCTATAGAATTTATTTAATAAAAGTTCATATACTAAGTAGAATATATGATGGAAAACTATGGATGCAAGATATTGTAGTTGATATCTCAGTCAACCTTATTCATGAGGTAACTGGCCTTTATAAACAAGGAAGTGTACCTATAGGTGAGAAAATGGTTTTTTTTTTTTAAGTTGAGAGCTACATAAAGGTAGTCTATAATGGAAAAGTCATGGTGATCAGCACCATTAAGCAAGATGATGTAAGATTCTTGAGTAGAATCATTGCCTACTTTATATGTGCAAGTTCAAAGATTGATGAATTATTAGCTGGATTCATCTATGCAGCATATAAGATATATGTTGAGAAGGAATGAGTTAATCTTAGTGAAATTCTAAGCATGCAACTTCTTGAGAATCTAGAGAAGATCAAAAGGACTAAGTTCAGTCACTAATTAATCACATATTATGTGGTGTGCTTAAAAGATTTCCATATTTATTAGTGATAGAGATTATGAGCAGTGAGAGGTGTACAATGGACAAGGTCACACAAGTATGTAGAAGACATCCAATAGATAAAATATTGGATAGTGGAAACTTGATAATGAAAACATTTCAGAATGAAATGAGGCAAAGATTCAGAATTGCACCTACAATTTTAGATAGATTTAAGGAAGATATTTGTGTTATGGTTGATATAGATTTTACTTATATTCAAGTAGTAGAACCTTGGGAAACATTTCTTGATCCCTTAGGTTATGAATTGAGAGATGAAACGACAATTGGATATATTGATTTACTATTGAAATCAAAGAAGGACAAAGCTGAATAAAAATTTGGAACTTATGATGAGATTACCCAATCAACTCATCAGGCATCCTTGGAGAAGGCATCTCCCAAGAAAATAGAAACTATAATGAAGAAAGCTTTATTAGAGGCTAGTATGACTGAGAGTGAGTCATAAGCAATTAGGCAAACCATGAAGAAAGGTATACTAAATGTGCAACCTTTGTTAGTATCCATTGCAAAGACATCTTTAAAATAGAGCATTCTATATAAAACAGTGTCAAATGTTCAAAAAAGTGAGCCAAAAAGGAAATCTGAGATATTAGTGGAAGCTATGACCATAAAGACTAAAAGGGTCAAGCAACAAGCCACTGGACCAGGAAAGAGACAAAAAACATTGTTAACAATTGTTAAGTCTAGCAAAGAAGAAGAAAAAGAACAAGAAGCCAAACAGAAAGAGGAGGTAACCACTTCAAAGTAGTTAGCAAGAAAAGCTCAGCAACCCTAGAAGTTGAAGATAGAGAAGATAAACTCATCTATTGCTAATGAAGGCAACTTTATTTAGATGAACAAATTCTATGATTTGTATAACAAGTTTGAGAAATATCAAATTGATATCTCTACTATGAGATACATTATAGCCAACAATCTAACAATGAAGGATATTGAAGGCATAGTAAACCAGAAGGTCTATGATAGACTCATACAAAAGAAGGCTCTAGCAAGAGACGAGGACTTAGAACTTCAAAAGTCTATGTTAAGAACAATATGCAAGATTGATAACAAAGAAGAAATCAAGAGATTATTGAACAATCTTGCACCTTACTTGAAAAATAAAGTAAGACCATTTTTGTTTATGGTGGGTGAGAAAGACAAGATAAGAAGTGAGATTACAATAGCAATAAGTTAGATGATGATAGAGTTCAAGGCAACATCCTCACCAATACCCAGAACCTCAGAAGTGTCAGTGAGAAGTGACATAATGCAAATAGATTAGACCAATGTTAACATTAACATTGATGATACAAATCTATTTGAAGGTTTTGAACAGAATGAATCTCACACCGAAGATATTGAAGATAAATTGAGACAAATTAAAGAAAAGAAAAGAGTAGTTGAAGAAGAAATGAAAAATAAAATTGAAGAAGATGAGAAGAAGAGATTAGAAGAGGAAGAGAAGAAAGAAAAAGAAAGAAAGGAAAAAGAAAAGAAAAAGGAAGAAGAAAGAAGAGTCAATGAGGAAACTAAAAAGAAGCAAAGGGAAGATGACACTAAACCTTCTAGTTGATCTACTCTACTTTCACTTGCTAGTCTAGCAATTGATGATGATGATCAAACTAACTTGATCTCATCCCTATCAAAGCTTATTCAAAAGAACAAGGCAATGAAGAGCCTATAGAGAACTTTAATGGAGGTTTCTTATAGATTAAATAGTACTCTAGCAATATAGCACATAGAAGTAGATCTAGAATAGAGGGCAGGGGCAATACTAAAGTCTTTTGATGAAGAATTCACAAATTTGTTGAATGTTGCATAATTTGTTGAATGTTGAATGTTGTCAAAATATTAAGAATGATTTGATAAGTCTTGATACTTGTATCAAGGATCTTCAGAAGTGTCAACAAAATGGCAAGATATTGTACATTAAGTGTACTCTATATCACAAACTGACTAAGGATATGGACAGTCAGATTGGAGGAAAGATGAGTGAGCTAGAAGCTCTATCTAGTCAATTACAACATATAGCTAGTAAGATTGATGATTTTGAAGGACAAGTGGCCAGTATTCAGAGTGATATCAAGAAATTGGAACTTCAAAGGAACAAATTTTGAAGAGAGTATCGAATTCAAGAGAGTCTATTTCTCTAAAAATATCTTTTGTTGAGAAACAATTGGAGGAATGTGTTAAGGCCAAGGATATTTATTCTAACTTTTTATACTCGACTTGAATACAGTTGAGATTGCATCATATGCCCTATGTACAATTCTCACCTCTACTGAATCTACCAAGGAGACATGGACTACAGGTATAGATAGTTTCAAAGAAAATTTTGATGATTGCATGAAGATACTATTAGTTTAAGGTGGATGTTTACAAAGATTTTGATAGCAAATGGACAGTTTTTGGATAGTGTTTGACATCTTAACCTTTGTCATTGATGTCAAAAGGGGAGAAGATACAATAGAAAATTCCAAGTAAATTATGTAAAGAGGAGATAATAATATTGTAAAGTATATTGTAAGGGGAAACATATGTAAAGATGGACAATTTGTAAGAATATGTTAATGTGTTATTTATTTTAAGTTTTTGATACTTAGCCAATTTTCCCTATTTTGTTGCCAACAATGCCAAAGGGGGAGATTGTTGACAATTGGCTAATGGAGACATGTAATTGTTGTAATTTATGGCAACACATGATGTACATGCTTACGAGAAACCTCAAAAATAAAGATACTTAGCTTTTGGTACACAGAAATTGTCTAAGTATGAATTTGGTATACAATAGTGTATTTTTTTGTTTGTAACTTGTTGCTAACATCATATTATGACTAGAAAAGTTAGATAGAGATTGTATACATGTTGATGATGACATTTATAACCTTAGAAGTCAGTACATACTATATGGAAAAGAGATATTCATTTTTTAAGAAAAATAGGGCAGTGGATTAAAGGAAAGGAATTATTTGTTTACAAAATAATTATTTGTCCAATTAGGGATGACATCCTAGATGTTTACTCTAAGTTGGAAAAGTGTATTGTGGTCTTAGCTGACCTAGTAGCAATTTATGTAAAGGCATGGTATTCATGTAAAGGACATCTTGTGAATTAAAATGTGCTATCTTGGAGAAATTGTGTTGAGCAATTGTATGTGAACTTTTATGAAAGCGATATATGTGAAGTCTTGTAAAGCTATTTTGTAATCTGAGATCAAGCTGAAGACCATAGATCAGTTGAGAAAGAAGTTACAATACCTATATTCCAGAAGTTTGATTACTTATTTGGGCAATGAGCTTTTCTTGTAATTGGAAGTGCATGTTTTGGCAATGGGATCATCTTGCATCTACTATACTACAACTCCTAATAGGGTTGGCACAACTTCTAACAAGGTCAGAATCTCCTAACAAGAATTCAAAGTCTCCTAACATGGGATCTCTATACTAAATTTTCTCATTGACTCCTAATAGGGTCCATCCTCTAACAAGGAACTTATATATCAATATATTATCTAGTGGGTATCATCCCCACTAAGGTTTCCCCTTGGCCATGGTTTCCCTAGTTAACAAAATATGGTGTTACGAGTTATCTTTATGCATGATTATTGTTACTATTCAACATTACTTTATTACTTTGTTATATATGGTTTAAAATAAGAAATAATATCTAGTTGGTGACTAAAGTTTGTAGATTATTGATTCACCCCCCCCCCCCCCTAGTAATCCCTATTTCTAAAAGCATCATCATCATCATCATCATCATCACCATCACCATCACCATCATCATCATCATCATGATTAGTAGCAACATCATTTGCATTAGGAGCATCATTGACTAACTCTCGATTGTGATCCACTTCTTTCTCTTTCTTGGTATCTTCTTCTTCCATCTCATTATATTTTATCAGCCTTCCTCTAGGATCATGTTGAGAAAAAAATAACCAACCTAGTTTATGTGGAATCTCTAAGTAAAATACCTACTCAAATTGGCTTGGAAGAACATAGGGCTCATCCTCAACTAGCTCAAACAACCTTGTATTGATCATTGGAAATCCATTCTCATGCTCAATAATAGTTCTATCATGATCATTTTAATTAAGTCATAGTTTATACTATTTGATGGTAAAGAGAACTAATTTGAAGGAATTAAAGTCACAGTCAAGTACATCAACCAAAATGCCATAGTATCAATTTTGAGATTCTCAAGGATGTAAGTCATTTCTAGATGAAATATTGGTCACCTAAAACACTACACTTATCCTAGAATCACAAGTTCTCTTCATGTCATCAAAATATTTGATGTGAAATTTATAACCATTGTATAACATAGCCTTGTGGTGTTTCACCTACAATAATGTCAAACATGTGTAAATTATTTCATCACGAGTTCAAAAACATATAGTCGATTAACAAACGTATAAGTACTTAGAGATTTTTTAAACCATATGCTAAATCTATTTCATTTTGTGTAACATTAGGATCTCCATTACAATGAGCTTGTTTAACCAATTGAGACACAGACTCCCATTTTAACCTATGACTAGAATTATGACATTGCTCAATCCATACTGTCATCCAATCTTGATTGTTTGCAATAAACAAATGTATTGCATCCCACTCTTTAGCAGCTGTACAAAAGTAAATAGATGACTTACAAAAAATTTATTTTGAAGATTAAGAATTAATTAACTACAATAAAATCTCATAATTGACCTTTCACTTTCCTAAATCTAGTGTTTCCCACCAAGTACTCCCCTTCAAATTTTCAATGGATTTGAGATCCCAAATGTAATCTATATGGGTTTGTGTGGCAAGAATAGGAAGATATTAAGTAACATACACCATCATCTAGTATACCATATATAACCCAATCATAGAACCCTCAAGATGTTCTCTTTGTTGAACCAAACTCTTCAAAAATTTCAAGTGTCTCTCAACCATCCACATTGACCTAAGTTGTACGAGTCCACACAATTCAATCTCCTCAACTTGGTGTATGAGGTAGTGTTCTCAAACTTGTGTCAATTAAGGAGGAGAAGAACTTTGAATAGGAATACTTTTATGGCATCTTGTTGAGACAATCATGATGCATCTAGTTTCCAGTTCTTTGAATCTAGACTATCTTGATGTTTCACCTATACTAAATAATAGTATGTCAAGGAACTACTAATGATTCTGGTTCCAAAAATTTCATTTGTTTGAGTGATTATAGAACACATGGTATATAAGAGATGGAAGATATTTATATTATTCTATAACATGCAAAGTTCATAATTAAAAATGTTAGATATGTTCCAAATATAAACAAAAACCTTATGTATTAGTCAAATCATTGCAAATCCAAGAATCATTGAGAAGTTTTGTGGAAAGAAGTTTATTGTCACTAACATTAGTAGGTGGGAATATTTTCCTAAGGTATTGTGCAAGCCTAACTAGTTTAATCCATAAAACTAACAAGTGGGGAAATAATATTGGCATGTCTCATGGCTTTGTAATGGATGACTAACTTCACTTAAGAAGAAAAAGTGATTTGAAATCATAACTAGAAAAAAACTAAGGCATGTGAGATACAACTCACCTTTAGGCCTAAAGTGAGTGGAAAATATTACATCATAAATTTTGATGAGAATTGGACAAACATGCTCCCACAAGATTCCCCAACTTCCACCCCAAAATTTGATGAATATTTTTAATGCTACACTTATGTGGATCCTAGAACTTTTCAAAATAGGGTGTATGTAATAGGATTCTCAAGGTTTAGCTATGATGTAGAGCCTTGAGGATCAAATAAACAACCCACTCAATTGACTTTATAGGCACAATATTTTATCAAGGCTTAATACATAATATTGGGCAACTTTATGTTTGCATTATTGTTCATTAGGCTTGACCAAGGAAGTGATGACCTGAAAAGGTCAATCTACTTTGGATCAGTAAGGAATATTCCAACTATTTTTCAAAATAGCAATCTAATACATACATATGCCACTACTAACACATGGGCATAACAAGCCTTATGTGCCTTGGCCTAGGTCACCAACTTTATCATTGGAACTCAAAACAAGTAAAAAAGCATCCAATCCTTTGACTTGGTTTTTAATTGCATATTTATTTATTAGACTTTTTTTTGGTAACAAAACCCTACCAAATCATATTTCAAGTCATTGTAATGATCAGACTTCAAAATTCTTTATAGGTTCACTTTTCTTTGGTCACCTACAACATCAATTATAATAGGACTTCCAAGAATCTCCTTGGATGATATATATTACATACAATAGTTACAAAAATCCCTTACAAGTAATGGACACCCAAAACATTGAAAATAATCAAATTTTGAATGAGTTGTTGTTAAAGAAAAAATGGACTGTCATGATTTACTATGAAAAATCAGTTTTGCAAGATCTGTTTCATTAATGGTTATTAACATGTGTGAAGAATCCATATCTATTAAAGGGTAGAAATGAACATTTTGACATATATTACATGTCTTTTAGAATGATTGCAATTTAAGAGATAACTTCAATGACAAATGAAAACTTTCTAGCTGTAGCAATCCCTATTTAATGACAATTTGACAATATTCTCAAAATCATGTGTTTAAAGAAAAATAAAATCTTTTTCATGCACTAGGAAATGAAGAGTTAGATCCTCTACAACCTTTATTAAATAAAATATTAGGTTTTATGATTAGATCCAAAACATTCATTGAATCTATCCACCTTCTTGTTTTTCTTCTAAATTCTCAACACTTCTAGAAACATCTCTTCAAATCTTATCCTTAGATCTCTCAACTAATCATTTCCATGCATTAAATAATATAGCTCATAAATCCTTATCATTAGTGCATTTTTCTTATTCCAAGATTTCAACTATGTCGGCCACAAATCTTGATTCTTTCACAAACTGTTCTTTTATTGTTACTCGGTAATCATTATGTTCTTCTCGGTCTTCACTGGATCACTCAGTCATTGCTAAATTGCCTTGCTCAATCATCACTATACAATTCAATCGACATTGTCACTTGGAAATCATTATAATTTTGCCAATATTGTTCTTCTTGATAATGCTTAGTTTCCTTAATCTTCTTCTTCAACTCCTTCATTGACCATGCAACACTGATACTTGGTCAAGCTTATCAATATGACTTGTTTCAACTCTAAACTTCATCCAACTATCACCTTCATGTCATTTCTTGATTAAGTAACAAATTGTCTTGTTAAGTCCTAACTTATCAAGTCCCCATTGTAATTACATGTCACTTAAACATCTCATCTCAACTCAAATCCTCTTCATCAATAAATAGATATGGCACTCTACACTATCAGTGAATATCTCTCTAGTGGGTTAGACACTTGTCTTACCAATAGGTTTGACATCAGTGAAAATATAACAATTGTTCCAATTAAGCTCTCAACAATTGTAGATCCAACAAATTTAATTTCTCTCCCAATTATTGACTCAAGCGCCCATTGCGATGGTGTGTCACCCTTGTGAGGTTATGATGTGTTCTTATAGGAGTCATGAGTGTAGTGTATTTGTGGTGACTATCTTTAGTTCGTAAATAATTTGAATTTGAATTCTTCTAGTTGTTCCTTAGCCCTATCTCCTATCACTATTAAATGCAATATCAATTACACTCTTACCCACTACATGACTAGGTAGTCAAAAGTATCTTGATTTGTGCTCATCATATTGAGTAACCTTGCTATTCTATCTATTGTTTCTGTCACTTGGATTTCTTCTACTTTAGTGGTCTTCATTTAACATGCTTTGTCCAGTTGGATTACTTTTTCATCACTTCCACTAGGCATGTCATCTTTCTTGATTTCTTTTGAGTGTTAGGGTTGCATGTTGATGTGCTTTGCTAGTTGTGCCAATCTACCAGCCATTAACCATTCACTTGTGTTGCCAGCAATGACAACACTTTTGATGATGAGGTCTACTGATTAGTTCTAAATACTTAGGCCAACAAACTATAATACCCCAAAATTGGCTCATAGACATCTTAACCAATTCTGCTCTATTTCTGATCAATCCTAAAACCTATTCTAATAGGCAATTCTCATTCTGTTACTCACTACTTCACTTAACTGTCAAATGCAGAAAACCTAAATCTGCATTCATCATATTTCTTATTTAATTCCTATAGTACATACTCATATTAGTCACATTAAACCTACTTGATTTAATTATAATTTAATTATTAAGTATTTATACTTTAATTAAATTAAATTATATCCTAAGGCTAATGTACTATGGAATTAAATTTATTTAATTTAATAAATACGCCTATCTTGATTAATTAAATGTAATTATTTAATTAGATGAGAAAGGTATTTCTAATTAATTAAACGAAATTATTTAATTAAATGGAGTACTTACTTCTAATTAATTAAACAAAGTTATTTAATTAAATAGGAAGCCATTCCTAATTAATTAAATGAAGTTATTTAATTAAATAAGAAAAGTGTCTCTAATTAATTAAAATATTATTTAATTAAATAGAAAAGGCAATTATGAGAGCATATCTCATTTTATTAAATTAAATATCTCACCAAAATCTCTCTTCAGTTCAAAAAAGGGAAATTTCCAGTTCATTATTGATCAAAAATGAGTTAAATCAGCTAACTCCTTTTTCTACTCAAATTGAATCAGTTAACTCCTTATTTTACTCAAATTAAATCTATTAACTCCCTTTAATTTGGGAATCTCCCTTTATGACTGAACTTCACCTTTAATCCTGATCGTTGGTTGAAATCCATCTCAACCGTTGATGGATTCCAGGAACATCTATTTAAGAGACCCTCATCTCTTCATTTTGGCAGGATGAATTTGTAGAATTTTGCATCGAATCGCTACTGGAATTCATACTCACATTTGCTCATATTTTTACATACATCTTGCATTCTTAGTTTAGATTCATCTAGCTTAATAATGCATACATTTTTAGTTTAATGTCTTTTATTTCTTAGATTAATTGCTTGTACTTCATCTAGATTACTTACACATTCATATAGCTTGAATTGCATTCAAATCCTTCGTTCTTACAGGGTCTGGTTGCTTAAACACCTCAAATTTGAGGATATCTGAAAAGGAATTCCCTTTAGATAGAAGGCAACAGGTCGCTTTGCAGGCTAATTTTCGGATAAACAATCCAATGTTCATTCCGGGATGAATCTGCATACAAAGACCATGTTGAAGTGTGTGTGTTAGCAGAGGCCACATATTCACGCATACATTTTTGGAGGGAGTGGGTTCCTAGTGAAACTCCTCTCTAAGACGGATTCCTTGTAGGTGGGGAGGATACTTTGAGCATCTCGCAGATAGATGAATCTTCAACTTGTTGATTAAGGCATCCTTTCTCCGGAGAGGTTGATAGATCACTAGGAGATGACATCATAGATCTTTAAGAGATAATCTTAGTTTAGCATGTTGGATTAATCTATCTAATTTGATTGGGATAAAGGTGAAAAAGTGTCAAAACTTTGAATCTGGAAGCTAAGTCCCCTTGTGGTACACTGTTGTGAGTCGGTCACCTTTAGAGAAGGTTAACCGTAGCAGACAATCCCTCTACAGGGAAAACTGTGATGATGAAACCTCAAGCGGTAATAGCCATTTTCACCATGGTAGTGACAATCGCTATATAAATGTCCTCGTGGAAGAAATCTCCACGGGTGTGGTTCATTGTGGGATGTCAAATCTCCCTAGCAGCTCTTGAAGATTAAGTTCTCAGACTGTGTCAAAACCTCGACGCGCCGGGATTGGAGGTCACCCCTGTGAGTCACAAAATTTGCAGAGTCAAACCATTACTAAATACCTTAGAGAGGCCAACTTTTATTTTCTAGAGATGTATGCGTGATTGTAAAACTCTTTGAAAACATACACAAATAGCTCTCTTAGGGATTAGCACAAACTAAGTCACTTGATTGTTCATGCGCAAGGTTGCTTTTTCCCTTGCTCATTGTTTCCAGACATGCTTGAAATCACTTGCTTGCTATTCTATGTGCCTGTTCATTTGTCTGGTTATTGGAACGATCAAAAATTTTGTTAAAATCAGTCGTTGTTGTGAAATTGTTCTGCCCTTTTGCGCGAAATCATTTGGTCTCACACGAAATCATTTGGCACTTGCGCGAAGCCATTTTGTCCTCACGTGAAATTAAATTCCTATTGTGTATCTTCGTGCGATCTGTGAACACTTTCGCACAAAATTAAACCACTATTACTGACCTTCGCGCGAGACAAAAACATCTTCGCGCGGCCTATAAAACTTCTTTGTGTGACCCGTAAAGTTTTTTCGCACGAGACTTTGTATCAGCATTAACAATTTGGGTCTATTCTAGCTATCTGCAGCTTGCACGCTATCCTTTTTTGTGTTTGTTTATCGCTCTCTATTTGCAAACAGTCCTGAAATAGCGACACTTCGCTTAGCTGAAGACTTGTGTCTTATACCTTGACTAGTCTCATCTCATAAGTAATTGTGGTCCTTGTCTTAATGCTTGTCATACTTTGTGTCATAGTGGTCATAATCTCTGGCTATTCTAGCCTTTAAATCAAACCATTTGTGCCTTAGTGAACAATATTCTTGCTATTATCTTGTCCTTTTTGAGACTTAGTCTTAGTATAGTCCTTGTCCAGGTTCTAGCTTCTTGTCCTTGCCTATGATTGTCACAACCAGAAGCGGCAACATGTTTTATCCTGATAACCTTAGACGTGGTCATGCTAGGGGTTGTAATCATGGAAGAGGTAGCTTACCTTTCACTATGCAATATGTATCTAGTTTGGCTAGTGAGGCGTCTTCACGGTCTTCCTCACCTGCAAGGTCATCTCAAGTTCAACGAACATTTTTAAGTTTGGAATAAATTAGGAATCCTTTTTACCAAGAGGATACTGAAATAGGTAGAGGTCCTACATTCTCAAATACAATGTATGATCCTTTCTCTGTAGACCCTTTTGAAACACAATGTACAGAAACTGAACACGTTCCTATAATGACTAATCATGAACCTGGACAGGGTAGTCATAGTCGATATCAAGAACAACCTAGGGATGACAAGGAGAAAGAGAAAGAATATGACACTGATGAGGAATAGGAAGAGGTGGAAATCCTTCCTGAACACATAGCAAAATATCGAAGAGACAAAAACTTTCAGAAGGTCATGGGAATCCTACTCAACGAAGAGAAAGAAAAGTACTTTCTCAAACTTGCCCAAGAGGGAGCTAAACTGCCCACACATTTCAATATGGAGACATTATCACACGTGAAGAAGAAACTGAGACCGCTAAACTCCAAAAACAACTGAAAATTATGCAAGACCAATTGGCTCAGATGATGCATGAGAAAGAGAAACCCACAAAGACATACACATTGGACGCTCTTTGTTCATTCCCATTTGACAAAAGTATAAACATGCCACCTTTCCCACGAGGCATAGAACTACCCAGATATGACAAGTACTTTGGTACTACTAATCCCCAAGATCACTTGCGAGAATTTGGTGCTTTGTCTATGGAGTTTATACACAATCAAATGTACCTCATGCGTTTATTCCCTAGAAGCCTAGGTGGTCAGGCTTTGGAGTGGTTCTCACATTTACCTCCTGGTATCAAGATGTTTGACAAAATTGCTAATTCATTTGTTCAGCAATATTCTCATAACATTCAACATCCTATAAATATTCGAGATCTATGCAACCTTAAATAGAAGGTTGGTGAGCCTTTTCTCACTTTCCTCCAACGGTGGAGACAATTATACACTAAGTATTCCCATAAAATCCAAGAAACAAAGAAGCTTGACATTTTCATTGATAACCTCTTACTTGATTTCGGGTATAGAGTCCAACTACAAGGTCCACGTACCTTTGAAGACATGATCACATAGGCTATCCATATCAAAGAATTTATGGTCAAGAAAGGTGAGCTCACTCTTTAGAGAGACACAAAATAAGGTTCCACTTCCAACAGGGATAAAACCAAACATGTCAACAAGAACTGAGAAATTGTACATGATGGGGTTGTTGATAATGTCACACCAAAACCTACTAAAGCAGCATTTAATCTCACAAACTGCCTCAAAGCGGCCAAAAATGTTGAGAAGCCTCCTCCTAAAAATAAGGCATTTGGGAACAAATCGAGAAACTCATGGGCAACACGACCCAAGCGAGAGTATATGCATTTGGGAGAACCTTTGGATGTGGTTTACAAAACATTGCTACAACACAAGCTTATCTCACCAATGGATAACCCTCGTCCCTATGATCCACAACCACGTCCACCATGGTGGAATGAGACCTCATTTTGTGAGTATCACCAAAACAAGGGACACAAAGCCAACAACTATATAAACTTGCGTCATAAAGTCCAAGACATGATTGATGTTGGTGAACTTATGGTAGATGGACATAAAAAAAACTCGGACCACAAGGCATTCAAAGAGCCTTTCCTAGCTTATGAAAAAGGAGAGACTTCAAAACTAGAACCCTACAATAAGGTCAACTATACGTATTCTAATGATGACAATGTCATTCACATGGTTGAACCTATAGATTTTGAATACTGCGATGTTATTACCATAAAGGGGAAGCAAGATAACGACAAACCCAAGACACCATTTGTCTTAAGAGGACCTACTTCAAATAACATGGATAATGCGTCTTTGCAACATTGTGCGAATGTTGTTACTCGCTCTCATGCAAAGTTGGTGCTCAAAGGCCCTACACCTCCTATTTCAAATCTTAAACAACACAAGGACAAAACCCTTGCTGGTCCATCTGGTAAAGGTGCAAAACACACAACGAACTTGACTGCAAATAGTTATAGTGTTCTAGATTAGTTGAAATGAACCAATGCTCACATTTCCATATTTGAGCTGCTTAAAATCTCACCTGCCATAGGCAAATTCTAGACAAAGCCCTCACTAAGGAAAATGTTCCTCAAGATCTTAATCTTGAGTGATTTCAATCCATGGTAGGTCACCTGACCTCACCTCATCTTATGACCTTCTCTGAGGAGGATGACACTCACTAAATCACCCACACAATCAGCCTCTACTCATTGAGGTTATGATCCACTAGACACATGTTCGTCGGGTACTCATTGACAATGGCGCTGGCCTAAATATTGTTTCTGTTGCTCTGCTTAGACAATTGGATTATTCTGAGGACTCTGTTGATCCTCGATGAAAGATCACTATTAAAGCGTACAATGAAGTAGAACAAAAGTCACTAGGTCTTGTGACTTTACCAATTCGCGTCGGTCCTGTCGAAAGGGTGTCACCTATCAGGTGCTTGACATTCCCTTAGCCTACAATATTCTATTGGGATGGCCATGGATACATGAGTTGTGCGTTGTGCCATCCATATACCACCAATGCATTAAATTCCCATTTCATGGCTTTGAAGTTACTATTCCTACCACTACTAGCTACACCTGCAACATGCTCAAAACTGCTAATTCTTTTGTCCTTGCTAACCGTGAGTCTACCCTTTTGTCACAACAATAAGCTGAAACAAATTGAGAAGTCATTTAAATTGAAAGAAACTGGTATGGGAGAGTACCACATGGAACCATTACTATCATGAACATCTATTCCAGAGTCCCCTTGACATTTTGGGAGACCCTCAGAAGCAAAGAAGTTGTTCATGTTAACACCTCAGACCAAGTTTAATGGCTCTTTTGTCAAAGCTACAGTTCCCTTAGAAGATGAAAGCGAAAATAGAGCCATTGTTGCATGGCTTTACAAAGAAGAGGCTCTAGTAGATCTAACAAAAAAAGCTCAAGAAATCACTCCTAAGAAGTATGGACTTGGTCTTAAGCTTATGAAGCATTTTGGTTATAAGGGAACCAGCCTTATTGGGTGCAATACAATGGTTTAATAGATCTTATCAAAGAAACAACTCGAAGCAACAATAACACAAATAGCCTAGGGTTTAAGAAGGTCCCTTTCCATTTGGGATCCAATAAATTCATACCCATAACTGAGAGTTCATCTAAAAATGAGTCACAATCCGAGTCAAGTACTCGAGAGGAAGAATCTGATGATGAGGATTCTTACCCTCATCCTATTCCTTATGATCTTGCTAAATTCTTTGCTGAGCTAGATGACTTTGTGCCACATGTTAGCACTGTGGATGATACTAGTGATTCTTCTTAGGACAATGCTGAGAAACTCAAATATCATTCAAAAAAGGGAGAATCTAGTCAGTCATGCCATATTGAATATTTGTGTAAGAATCCAGAGGCTGAAGGAGAGTATGTCCCTATCACTGTTGGGGAGTTCTATAGTCTCTCACCATGTAGCACTGATTCTCATGAATATGAATTTGACAATCTTTCAGAAGTGACTACTGATAAAGACAATGACCAAGTTCATGTCTATGAAAATCAAATCGAAGTGAGTGAAACGTCTAGGGTTAGGTCACGGGGATCTGATTCAACTAGTGTCCTAGATTCATCAATTACTAACATTCGTACTCTGAGGCGTTTGAATACACCTGTGGATGAGGTCATCGTAGGTCTCAAATTTCTAGTCCATGCACTTAATGACTATACTATGAACGCAATTGAACCAGCCACTACTCTCTCACTCACACATCTCGAGCTTATAGAGTGGAACCCCAATGCATCTAACGAAGTCTCCACATTCCAGAATGACTATGCTCTTGCCTATTACTTAAATGCTATTGAACCTGTAATGTCTTCCACCAATGAGCAGAGTATATCAACATGACTAAGGCCAACATCAAATATCTCAGTCACATAATTAAAAAGAAAAATGCAAGAGGTCTGATGGTGAAAACCACATTGTGGCAGTGTCGGATCCCAAAAAAGTAAAAACAAAAGACGTATCCAAGGGTGAAAACCTCTCTGAGGCACCCGCGGATGAGGTATTTGATGTCCTTCCCAATCACTTTTAGGAGAGATCATCAGTGTTAATAGAGCCGACACAGCTAATTAACCTAGGTACAGAAGAACATCCTCATGTGATACATCTGGCGCAGTCATTGTCGCCTAAAGAGAAGGAACAATTCATTGCCTTTTTCAAAGGAAAGAAAATAAATTTTGCCTGGACATATTTTGACATGCCAGGATTGGATCTTGATCTCATCATGCATCACTTGTCCATAGCACCAGGCATCAAACCAGTTAAACAGAAGCTTCGAAAAATGCATCCTCATGTTGCATTGCTAGTCAAAGCAGAATTGGAGAAACTTCTAAAGGTTGGTTTCATCTGTGCAATTGATTATGCTAAATGGATATCCAATGTTGTTCTTGTTTCCAAGCACGATAAATCTATCAGAGTTTGTACAGACTTTCGTGATCTTAACTTGGCATGTCCTAAAGATGACTTTCCGCTCCCTAATATAGATATGATCATGGACATGACAACTGGCTATGAGATGTACTCACTTATGGATGGTTTTTTTGGATACAATTAGATAAAAATTGGACCAGAAGATCAAGAGAAAATAGCTTTCACATGTGCATGGGGAACCTTTTGTTGGAATGTGATGCCATTTGGTTTAAAGAATGCTAAAGCTACATATCAACGAGTTGTTACTACAATTTGCCATGACATGATGCATAGAACCATGGAGGACTATGTTGATGATACCTTGGTCAAAAGTGCTAAATGCAATACTCATTTGCACGATTTGGGACCAATCCTAGATCTATGGAAATATTTAGTCTTCGGCTCAATCCTAAGAAATGCGCATTTGGTGTCACATCAGGAAAATTGTTAGGATATATTGTTTCTGCAAAGGGAATTGAAGTAGATCCAAAAAAAGTACAAGCAATAATGGACATGCCACCACCTCGAAACATCAGTCAGATGAGAGGACTACAGGGAAGGCTTCAATCTATTTGCAGGTTTATTTCACAATTGGCAGATAAATCACAACCCTTCACAAAGACATTACATACGGGTGTGAAATTCAATTGGAGCCAGGATTGTGAGCAAAGCTTAACACAGATCAAACAATATCTTGTCAATCCACCAATCCTGGTGCCTCCTATGCATGGGAAGCCTTTGCTTTTATACATTTCAGCCACTGAAACATCTTTGGGAATCTTGTTGGCTCAGGAAGACAATGACAACAAAGAAAGAGCTATTTATTACTTGAGCCGAACATTGGTCTCTTATGAGAAAAACTACAGCATTATTGAGAAAGCTTGCTTGGCAGTTGTCTTTGCTTCCCAAAAGTTGAGACACTACATGCTTGCCCAAACTACATGGCTTGTGGCTAAAATAGATCCATTAAAGTACTTGCTCAGTAAGGCAGCTCTCACAGGAAGATTGGCTAAATGGGTCATGATACTAAGTGAGTTTGACATCAAATATGTTGAACGCAAAGCTATAAAGGGACATGCAATTGCAGACCAACTGGCCGAGGCACCCATACAGAGTCTTCTACCAATAAACATTGATTTTCTAGATGAGTCAATTCTAACACTCACTCACCATACATGGGTTATGTTCTTCGATGGGTCCTTCACACAACAAGGATCAGGTGCTGGATTACTTTTCATTACACCACAGAGATACTCATTGCCCAAAGCATAAAAGATTTTGTTTCCTTGTACAAATAACATTGCTGAATATGAAGCTTTGATCAATGGTATGAAAATTGCAGCTGAATGGAGAGTAGATCAGTTGGATATCTTCGGTGACTCTCAGCTTGTCATCAACCAAGTAAATGATGTGTATCAAACAAAGGATGAAAAAATAATTCCTTACAAACACATGGTTGATGACTTGACAAAATATTTTGCACACATCACCTTCCAACAAGTTCCATGCGCAGATAATAAAGCGGCTAACGCCATGGTCACTTTGTCCTCCCTTCTACAAATGCCAAAAAATGATCTACGACACAAGTTCTTGGTGGAAGCGTTACACTACCCAGCCTATGACACACCTGATTCCAGGATGATCTATTCTATTATAGGACAAGAATCATCCTGCTACCATCACATCTATTCCTACCTTCATAATAAAGCCATTCCAGAAGGTCTGACCCAGAATGAGAAATGTTACCTAATCTGTAACGCTTCACATTATGTCATTATTGCTAACGATCTGTATAGGAGAGGTCTCGACGGAACACTCCTTAGGTGTTTGGAACCTGACGAGTCTAAACATGCACTAATTGACATTCACGAAGGAATTTGCGGATCTCATTCCAATGGCCTGACGCTAGCTCGCAAACTCCTTCGTGGTGGTTACTACTGGCCTAAAATGGATCAAGAAGTTGTTAAATATGCTAGGTCCTGCAAGCAGTGTCAGTTACATGGGAATCTCATTCACGCTCCAACCAGAGAGCTGATTCCCTTTACTACAACATGGCCATTTCAACAATGGGCCTTTGACTTGGTGGGGTAGATTCACCCAACCTCTTCCAATGGACATAAGTTCATTATCACCACTACAAATTATTTCACAAAATGGGTAGAGTCAGTCCCTCTCACAATTGTTGATGGCAAAACTGTAGCGCTTTTTATCACAAACTACATCATCTGTAGATATGGTATACCATCCTCAATCATTACTGATAATGGAGGACTATTCAAAAATAAAGACCTCAAGGAACTATGCAAGAAATTCAAGATTACACAACATTGGTCTTCCATTTATTACCCTCAGGGTAATGGCCAAGCTAAGGCATCCAATAAGGCGATCCTCAAAATTTTTCATCGCACAGTCAATAAGTCAGGGAGAGACTGGCATCTCCAGATCAATCTAGCCCTGTGGGCATATAGGACAAGCATTAGAACTCCAACAGGCACAACTCCTTTTGTGTTGGTGTATGGGGTAGATGTTGTGCTTCCAATAGAGGTTGAGATTCCTACCTTGAGAAATTCCATGAAAGGCCTTATCACTGATGATGACTACAGGATAGCTCAGCTTCAAGAGCTTGTGTTACTAGATGAACGACGACAAGTGGCATGTGATCATCTACAAGCATATCAACAAAGAATGGCACGAAGCTACAATAGGAGAATTAGGCCACGTGACTTCCAGCTGGGTGACCTCGTCCTGAGAGAGAACCCTAAGAATCAACAACAACGAATGCAAAAGGGAAAGTTTGAACCAAACTGGCTAGGTCCTTACATCATTACTGCAGTATATGGATCTGGTGCCTATCAGCTTTCCACAATCGAAGGAGAAGTGCTTAAAGAGCCTATGAACACTCTTCACCTGAAGCAGTTTTACAGTTGATTTAATCTCAGCAAGCTCTCTGTACATATCTAAATGTCCTGAAAAAAATCTAAAAATCAGAAAAAGTCCTGAATAAAATTTTAAAAATAAAAAATAAAATAAAATAAAGAGAAAACTTGCCAAGAAGGTGAAAACTTGGTAAACAGGCGCCTCTTGTCCCCTATGCTTCACCTTGTAGCATATCTTCTGGCTATTCTGTACAGTCGCTTTCATGCTTTTGCTTTCCTACTTCTTGCTCATGTATCCATGGATTGAGTCTTGTCACAGCTCGGGGGCATTCCCCCTTAGTTTCACTCTTTTTGAGATTCTCATAGAATCTCCTTCATGATAGTCACCAGTCATTCTGACTACATCTGCCTATTGTAGCTAGTGTCACTCTTTTCAAGATTCTCCTCATAGAATCTTCTTCGCGATAGTCACCAATCATTCTGACTGTGTCTACCTACTATCGCTAGTGTCACTCTTTCCGAGATTCTCCTCATAGAATCTCTTACGCAATGGTCACCAGTTGTTTAAGCTGTGTCTGCCTACCATTGCTCAGGTCATGTCTCAAGATTCTTTTGTGGAAGATCTCTTTTGTGTCAGTCACCAGTCGTCTTGGCTATGTCTGTCTACTATCGCTTAGTCCTTCTTAGGTTCTTCATCGTAAAGATTCCTCTTTGACCTCAGTCACCAGTCATTCTAACTACGTCTGCCTACTGTTGTCACCATACTGAAGATATTTCTTTTGAATATATTCTAGACATTAGCACTTGACATCAATCCCAAAGCATTGAACTCAAAAATGATATACTTGTTTGGATATGCTGAGCATTTTCTTTATTTGCTTTGTTTTTCTTTATCATATCCCTTCAAGCAACTCGATGATGTCATCTTCAACTAGAGAAGTAATGACTGGGGGCATGATCTTTTTCTTTCCTTTCTGTTTGCAGTTTAGTTCCAATAAGTTGATCTATTCCTATAAGAGGGGTGTCCACTATAAGAGCCTCCATCTCGTATTGGATGGTCGTGTGTACCTTGACTCCTTTTATATGAATATGCCAATAACTTTTGATGACGAGGTCTACCGATTAGTTCTAAATACTTAGGCCAACAAACTATAATACCCCAAAATTGGCTCATAGACATCTTAACCAATTCTAGTCTATTTCTGATCAATCCTAAAACCTATTCTAATAGGCAATTCTCATTCTGTTACTTGCTACTTGACTTAATTGTCAAATGCAGAAAACCTAAATCTGCATTCATCATATTTCTTATTTAATTCCTATAGTACATACTCATATTAGTCACATTAAACCTACTTGATTTAATTATAATTTAATTATTAAGTATTTATACTTTAATTAAATTAAATTATATCCTAAGGCTAATGTACTATGGAATTAAATTTATTTAATTTAATAAATATGCCTATCTTGATTAATTAAATGTAATTATTTAATTAAATGGGAAAGGTATTTCTAATTAATTAAACAAAATTATTTAATTAAATGGAGTACTTACTTCTAATTAATTAAACAAAGTTATTTAATTAAATAGGAAGCCATTCCTAATTAATTAAATGAAGTTATTTAATTAAATAAGAAAAGTGTCTCTAATTAATTAAAAGATTATTTAATTAAATAGAAAAGGCAATTATGAGAGCATATCTCATTTTATTAAATTAAATATCTCACCAAAATGTCTCTTCAGTTCAAAAAAGGGAAATTTCCAGTTCATTATTGATCAAAAATGAGTTAAATCAGTTAACTCCTTTTTCTACTCAAATTGAATCAGTTAACTCCTTATTTTACTCAAATTAAATCTATTAACTCCCTTTAATTTGGGAATCTCCCTTTATGACTGAACTTCACCTTTAATCCTGATCATTGGTTGAAATCGATCTCAACCATTCATGGATTCCAGGAACATCTATTTAAGAGACCCTCATCTCTTCATTTTGGCAGGATGAATTTGTAGAATTTTGCATCGAATCGCTACTGGAATTCATACTCACATTTGCTCATATTTTTACATACATCTTGCATTCTTAGTTTAGATTCATCTAGCTTAATAATGCATACATTTTTAGTTTAATGTCTTTTATTTCTTAGATTAATTTCTTGTACTTCATCTAGATTACTTGCACATTCAATAGCTTAAATTGCATTCAAATCCTTTGTTCTTACAAGGTCTGGTTTCTTAAACACCTCGAATCTGAGGATATCTGAAAAGCAATTCCCTTTAGATAGAAGGCAACAGGTCGCTTTGCAGGCTGATTTTCGGATAAACAATCCAATGTTCATTTCGGGATGAATCCGCATACAAAGACCATGTTGAAGTGTGTGTGTTAGCAGAGGCCACATATTCACGCATACACAAACCACAAAACTCTTATCCATACAAGCATAGTATTCAACCAATAAAATCTTCTAATAACTTACATGGAAAACCAAGAGACACTAACCTAGGAATGTCTTTTATATATATATATATATATATATATATATACACACACACACATACAATTAGAGTACATATCCTAAATACATTGAAATATTTTATTCATATTAAAATTATTAAGCCAATAGGATTTTATGTGGGAGCTTTGCTCCCTATTTTTACTTATTTCCACCGATAAATTGCCAACCTTGCCAGTCGAAAATTAAAACAAGAACTAGAAATCAAAAGAAGAAATATTTCTATTTTTTTCCCTCCTCCGTAGGCTTTGCTTACTACTTCCTTTTCCATTTTGAGCCTTTTTTCCTTCCCATCTTTAAAAATGGACAGTGCAGTGCAGGGATGGTTCAATTTGGGGTTTTATGTGTTAATGGCCATCGTTCAAAGAGAACCATCTGCTAAAGTAAAGGTATGCCAACTTTGGTTGCGGTCATGTTTTTTTTGTCTATACTTTTCTTTGAAATGCATTTGTGGGTTTTATGATTCACTACTTTCACTTTGTATTTAGTTATTTTAGCTTCTTCTCTAAATATGACCCTACATTTGAATGTCTCTGATGAAAATCTTCAATTCATGATCATTTATACCATATAATAGTTTGTATCTTTAACAATTTCCTCGCTATGAGCTTCTATTCCAAATTTTACTTCAGGCTTTGATATCTAAGCTTAATATTAAGTCATCTTTTGACAATAGCAAGAAGGAAACAATTTTTAGGAGTTAATGTACTTTCTTGTGTGAGTACTTTTTTAGTCACCCACTCTATAAATATCATAGATCCATACAGCAACACAATTTCTACTTAACTTAGTCTAAAAATCTTGGAAAAAATCCATTACATAGTACTTCTCCATCATCATACCTTACCAAAAAAAAAAATTCAACTACATCCAATCCAGAAAATTTTGAGAAACCCCAATTCAATTCATTGAATTTCGTCCAAGTTCTAGATTTGTTGAACTTACCTGCCATATGTCATAGCGATAGAGCTTAGAATTGGAGGGCATAAGTGGTAGGCACTTATGCTTGCTAGCAAGCTTGTTAGCCTGGTGCATGTTCACATCGCATTTTGCACACGACACTGCATATGACCACAGTGGGCTTGTCCTCGCACACATCACACTAAATCCTCATGGTCAATAGAACAAATAGAGAAAGAGGGAGTTTTATTTAGTGAAGGATAAAAGGTACAAATCTAAAGCCCTGAAACACTCTCTAAGAACTTGATTTATAGGCAACACTATCTATCTACATTGTCCTGCTACTAAGTCTAAAAAAGCCACAAATCTGAGGAAAGTAGAAGATTCAGAGAGTGTTGATTATATAGAAAAAGGGTATAATTTGTCAAAATGAATGTGAGCCACAAATGTGGTTAGCAGTAAATGTTGGAGTTAATGGAAGAACATGTGATTAGCAAGCAATGTAACCTTATCTCCATGGGATGTTATCTTGAGATTAGACTTCAGTTTTGCTCTAGGCTTTGTAGTTGGGAGGGTAGATTTGCCTAAACTTTTCACTGATTTTTTTAACAAATGTGGAATAGTTCCTTTTAAAATATCAAAGATTTTAGTCAAATGATATTATGGCAACCAGAAATGTGTCATTTGAACAACTTTTCACTATTTTTTAACAAATGTGGAATAGTTCCTTTTAAAATATCAAAGATTTTAGTCAAATGATATCATGGCAGCCAGAAATGTGTCATTCAAACTATTCATGTTAATGTTGAATATATTGAAAAATTGAGCATATGTTAAAATTTGTCTTTATAAGATCAAGATTCTCCTATGTGTTTGGCCTTTTTTTTGGGTACTTATTTGTTCTCTGTATTGGTCTTTGATTTGTACTTGTCTAAGTAATATGTGAGAGATTTTTTGATTTTGGGAAGGACAAATTCTTAAATATCAAAATTTGAATTTTTGGAAGGTTTTATAATTTTCAGTTTTTATAATTTTCATCTTTTCTTGTTTATTATGTTAAACTAGAATTAGTAGATTAGTTAAATTTTTCTATTTTAATATTTATATATTTGATATATAGTATATTTAAATAGAATTTGGAGAAGTTTATATATGTTTTGGTGTATTTTAGAATATTTCTAGATTTAATTGTGTCACAGTTTTTAAATCAACATCTAGTTTTACACTCTGTGATATACCATTCAAAGATGAAAGATAGAGAACATGAATCAATTATGTCACTATTTTTTACATTGATTTTTATGATCTCAATGAAAAATAGACAATATCCCACTATTTAGCCAATGTGGTCAATATAATATTGTACTCAATGATCTAATAATATTTTTATAAGAGAACAATTCTTAATATCAAATATTTCTAGGTTAAAGTAATTTAAGTAAATATTAGGATGGGTCGTTATTATTTCTTGTGTTGAGTACTTGTTAACATTAAAGTAGAGTTGGTGAGAAGATTTATGTTTACTTTTCAATTTTTACTAATAATATTTGTGAACTTAACTTTATTATAAATATATTTATTATCATATATGGTATGGTACAATCTTTTCCTCAATCTTTTGTGTAAGTCTATTGTACGCAACATTTCATTCAAACTATTTTAGCAAAATTAAACAATTTCTTTCTTCATTCATTTCAATCGAATTTCTGTCCAAATGTGTGCTTTCCCATGTTTGAAGAAGTCCTTACCACATTCATCATTTGTAATCGCCCAAAATATCCAATCTATAAATAGTAAATACAACATTAATAGACATGACTAAATGAATGATTATGCCTTTTAGATTTAATAGTATCGATTTCAATATCTTTTCGAGAAGGATATTGCATTTTTCATCTCAATGAAGCTTAAATTTTGTATTTACATTCTGCACTAGCAAACCATTTGGCTAGGCATGTAAAACTATTAAAAGAGTATACAATTAGGCTAATTTGAGTCACAGTTTGGGATATTGTTTGTTACTACATAGGTGTGATGTCATTCAAAGAAATTGTAGCAATGAGGGCCATCATTCATAGAGAACTGTCTGCTAAAGTAATGGCATGGGATGTCTTTTAAGTCCCTGCCAGGTATACTTTCAACATATTTTTTCCCCTGTTATTTATAATTATCCACTCATTTCACATCTCTTTCTTTTCTTTATATGGAATAGTTTATATACTTATGTATAAGTTGTGAATTATTTCTCCAAATTGAAAATAATTGTCTCTTGTAAACTATGAATCGTCTCCTTTCGTAATTGTTATCTGTGTGCTGCAAATAAGGGAAACATACCTTTGATTTCAAGTGGATTTTTTTCCTATTTATAAATTCCTTCTTTGTTGTTACAAATCCCATATTCTTTAATTTCTGAAACTAATATTCATCTTTCTTACTTGTTTGATGTCATGCCCAAAATATAGGGCAAAAACACACCAATTTTTTTTTAAGTGATAATAGGATTAAATGTAATACATAAGTATTTGAATAGAATTACTTAACTTCCTCATACACATGTATAATTACAAAATTTAAGTACTAGCCAAATACAAAATTTCAAGATGTGATTTTCATTTATGCAACTTCAAATTTACTTGACATAATTTGAATTTAAACTGCTTAATTATATACCATCATTTTATTCAATTAACATAAATCAAGTGAATGAAATTTCAAAGTGTATAATGCCACAGCAAGGTAAAACATCATCACATAAAATTTGAAGTAAACATATGCAAAAAAACTAAAAAACTATAAGACTCATATGCAAGAACATTACTCAATTTTCTTTTTCTATTGAACCACATGATTCAAAAGCTCCACCAAGAAAGAACCAGGAAGAAAACTTGACATCGTTGCCATTTCAACAATAAGTTTAAATAACATTTTACATGGGATTCCAATCCTGAGGAGAAATCTCCCAACATAACTAAATCCATTAACCATTTTGAATTTCCTTATTGGCCCTTAACAAGGGATCCATTACGAACTCTACAATACATCACGGTGATCATGGAGAGAACCAAAACTAACTAGAAGACAGTCAATCATAACATGAAGACAAAATTAGACATTCACTCCCATCCCGAGTTTGCACAATAGGTTCAACATTGAACCAAGCTAGGGAGAAGGTGGATTTTTCCAACAAGAGATGTCGACCACAACACCATAACATATGCCCTTTCAGGGCTAAAATCTCAAGAACTTTTGTTCTTCCATAAATGCCCTTTCGAGGCTGATATCACATTGACTTTTCTTCTTTCACTTCTCAAATTTCAAAACTCAAAACATGGTTTGTGCTGACGAGTAGGGGCCCATAACACCCTACTCTCTTTCCCTCTTCTCGTCCTAAGAAGAGACTCTACACTGTTGGAGTCCAACTAAAGCCCTCCTCCCATACATGGCCACTTCAGCCCTATCCAAGGGTGAGTAATTCCAATACACCCATACAATCCCTTCGAAAAAAAAAAGCAAAAATACAAAGGAAAACCATTTAAGAAAACTTATTTCAATCCCTCCCATACATATTCAACACACACATGAACATACATATGCAAACATAATAACTTAAGTATGAAATAAAACATGACCAACATGAGCTGAGGGATTCCTACCTTTGAAATCAGGTTATGGAAAATGAAAAAATTTGAAATGAGCATTCCCTTCCTTCTCCTTCTCCTTCAATCCTGAATTTCACTCTAAAACTAGAGGTTGGGTGAACACTCCAAACCCTCTCAAAATTGCCTCTAAGAAAGATCCTAAACTCAACCACTCCCAAAAGCAATAACTCCCCCACTTGCCTAAAGTTCTAGAGGCTTCTAACTCAACTAGACCTAAGGCTAACCTCAAGGTGTAATTAAAGTTATCCAACTCATGATGAAAACATTCAATTTTCGCAATAAAGAAAAAATGGAATTTTTGAGTGACCATAAAAGTCAACAAAAGGGGCTAGGGGGGTGGAAAATGCCCCCAACCCATACCCATACCCCTTGGCTACTTAGATTTCATGATTTTAGGCCTTAAGGATTAATTAGGGACCTATCAAAAGCTAGGAAATTTTAGGACTTACCAACAACCTTCAAAATGCAAATTACTCACTAATCCTGATTAGGGTAATTAATCTCAATTACTAACTAATTAGTAAAAAGGTACCTAACCTAATCTAACTTAAATCTTTAGGTTACTCGGGTAACCCTAACTTTTGTGCTAGAATGCATATACAATTCACGAGTGTCAAGTGACACTATAAAATCACTATTATGAAACATTAACATTTAAGATTACAAAATGATACATTCATTCAATCCACAATACAAATAAAATACAAACAACAGGGTTTGCATCTTTCATTAGATTTAACCCTGGTTTCCACAATTGATACATGGGGTTCAGTTCCATTTCTCTGTTAGATTTCTCGACTAAAATATCCTGCACACTCATTACACACATCAATAGCTCAAGAAAATCTCATATATATATATATATATATATATATATATATATATAACTTATCAGGGAAATCACATAAAGTAAAACATGAATCATTCATATAACTAACTGTTTAATTCATTTCTACTCACATTTAATCATCAAAAATCACATAATCAATATAACATAGCTTATTCATTAATTTAGATTAGAATACTAGAATAATCATCATTAGGCATGCATATACCTAACATCATAAATATCACCAGTTGAGAAATACTAAACTATCTAAAAGTGTAAAACTTAAACATCGAGGTACCAAAATCAACACCCTTATCATCAAGTGAAAATGCCCCATATCATCGTTAGTGAAATTTTAATGTTTAAATAGTGGAGATAATGTAGTGGTTCTCGAATCACTGAGTATTAAAACATGGATGTATCAACTACTCTAAATTTCATTAGGACATTCACAACACAAAATATTACTTCATAGTTGTTCTAACCTCCTACAATAGATTTGATAGAGGAATTGGTATTTAACAAGTACATACAAGGAGGGATCTTACATTTGACATTTAATAAATGTTTCTTTTAGCAAAATAGCAAATTTAGAAATTGATTTCATAGCAGAATTTGAAATTTCCTTTAAATTTCTTAGGGCATTAAGTAAGGGATTTTATGACTGATCTTTTATAATGTCCATTATAATTTGTTTCCAGTTTCAAGCAATGAAAAACAAAACAGAGCTCCTTGTATTCCACAACTATGAATATTATGATAACATAAAAATATTGTCATTAACTATGTTTCTATTACAAATGCTTCAGTTGTCTTTGTCATTAACATGGTTTTGCATTAACACCATTTTAGATTAATTAATTACACTGCTAATTCATGTTAATCCAGAATGATGAAATAATATAATTAACATAGTTTGTATATCCAGAATAACATGATTATTGGTTAAATAAATGATTTTGTATTTAATATGATTAACATGATTTTGGATTTTCAAGATATCATCTTTTAAAAAATTAGAATGAAAATAATTGTCTTTCTATTTTGTTGAAAAAATGATTTTGATTTGTTAGCGAAATGCTTTCCTATCGAATAGAACTTTCTAAATTCTTTTTCTAAGTTTTAATAGAATGACATTTTATTTCTATCATTTGCATGTCCAAATACAATGGATGCATGTTACTTTTCTAAGTTTTAATAGAATGAATTATTTTTCTATAGTTTGCATGTCCACATATAATGGATACATTGATTTAACTAATTTAATGAATATAAATTAATTTAGATTTAAAAGTAATAATTTTATATTAATATGTTATAAAATGAAATGCTAAATTATGAAATTAAATAAATCTACAAATAGAAGTATTGAGTTTTACGATTAAAGAAATTTATTATTTTTTGTTACAATTTAAAATTGTAATTCTTTTACTTGACATAAAAATTTCAAAATGAGATCTTTGGATATTAAAAGTGAACTATATGTTATAAATACTAACACATAGCAGCAATTTTTTTATAAAATGTGGATATTAACTATACTAGGGTTGATTTATGAATATTTATGTAATTATATATATAATATTCAACTATATTACAATATTTATATGTAAGAATAAGATGGGGATTCATACGATTTTATTTTGATTATGAAATATTTTTTTCTATTTTCTCTTAAGACTAAACGTCTATTCATTTCATCAAAACCTTTGTATTAATTATACTCACTTTCCTTTCCAACAAATATATTACGCTATACCTTTGGTTTGAAGATATCACCCTATATCACTCTTATGGATTTTTAATTCATAGCTACATTATCGGCTTATCATTGCAATCAATCATTGCAATTTTTTATTTTTAAATTGCTAAAAAAAATTGACTCATCTAAAAATGTGACTATTTTTAAAATTCATAGTTTCATTATCAATTTACACGACACTTTGTTAAACATAATGGCATCTCCAAATTCTCAAACACGACGAGATAACAGTGCATCTCCTCCCTACTAGCAAAGGAGATTTGTCAATTTGGTATGTACACCTTCCTTTACCTCTTTTCATTGACTCTCTCTCTCTCTCTCTCTCTCTCTCTCTCTCTCTCTCTCTCTACATATGTTTATAATTTCATACATTCATGTGTTTAAACTATTTCTTTACCAACATGCAAATTTTTCCTTCAATGTTTTAAAAATAAATGTCCTAAAATGTATTTTGTAGGAGACTACTTCAAACAAATTGGCATCCCCAACGTCTCCACAATGGGTACCTAACCAAGCATCTCCACCTTATCAACAATCACTAAATGTGAATTTTGTATGTTAACATCTACCTTTATCTCTCTATTGCATGTTATTCTACTTATATTTACCTATATTGTTAGATAGTATATTTCAATCTTTCTTCATAAAAAAATCATTTTCATGACTCTACAATATAGCTATTCTCCTTATTCATACCTACATTGTCATTGAACAGGACACTAGATCAACCATACTCAGCTCTCCACAATTTGAACATGGGGTAACTATGAGTGCATCTCCACCCTATCAACAATGAAGAATAGAGTATATTGTATGTTCAACTTCCATTATTTGACTATGTCTCTTTATATTTATACGCATCTATAAAATTATATGCTTAAATCATAAAATGGCACTTATGTTTCAAACACAACTATTCAAACAACTTTCTTGGGACTATGTAGGAAACTTCTTCAAATGTATTTCCTTCTTCACAACCTAAACTAATGAAAACTACCAACAAAGTTCCAGAACTTCAGGAATTAGAGGATTCCACTGTGGTAAGTGCAACTAACTTTAACTTGTTCATTGTGCCTCTCTCTATTCCTCTCGCTAAAATCATATATGCATCTCTCCATTTGTAAGTTTTTTATTCTTAAAATGAGCATGAAATACATATATTTGTCATATTACTATCTACATGAATCTGTATTACCTTACTACTTTCCTCTAAATTAATTCCCTAATTAATTTCTACAATATTCTCTAAAATGAGTTTCATTACATTATTGAAGGCTAACTTCCTACTATCATGCCTGTTAAGAATACACATATAGTTGTACACATGTATAACCATGTCAATCTATATAAGTAACTGCTACTTTATGTAACCTTACTGTTATCATATTTTCTAAAATTTATTATTTCATAAACTCATAGCCATCCTTACTACAAACATATGCTAAACTATGTTTTCTTTCGAGGCCACTAAAGCTGAAGTTCTATTGACTACCAATGTGATTTGTTCCAGCAATATTGGAGACTATGTTACAGCACCTGTACTCCAGATGTTATCTTTCAAAAAGATAACTACTATTGAACATGAAATGGACCGATATAAGATTGTCTTGCCTGATGGAAATTACATGCAACTAGCAATGCTACCTCAAAAATGCAATGACCTTCTCTTCTCTAATAAGCTGAAAATAAAATCTATAATATCATTGACAAAATATATTTGTCAACCCACTTCATATTCTAGGTAGGCCATGATATTTTCCATCTATAATGACATTCTTACAAGTCCTTAACTTTCACTTCATATATATGCCTAATTTTGTTCTTTTTCTCAAATTTAGGATCATAATCATCTTCAACCTTGACATCATTCATGAACAGTACAAAATTATTGGGAGGCCTAAGTACCTATACAAATGTCAGGAAGAACATATGAAAGAAGACAAACCAATTGTGTCACCCATGAAAATCACTAAATATGGTATCCATGTACCTCGCAAGGAATTACCATTGCCCCAAACTATAAGCCCAATCAAGGATTTGAATCCTTACCAAACTAGGTGGACAATCAAAGGGAGGGTTATAACAAAAAAGGAAATGAGACAATTTAATAACTAGCTAGGTAGTGGACAAGTTTTCAAGTTTGACATTTTGGACAATGAAGGCACAGAGACTAGGATTGTTTGTTATAATGAGGTAGCTAAATTGCACTATGATAAAGTGCATATAGGTGTTGCCTATACCATTTCAAAGGGTTCTATAAAAGATGCAAATATTAAATACAACAAGCTGAACAGCTGCATTGAAATCACTCTTGACCACACATCTATTTTGAAATGTTGCGATGATGAATTGCCTACTGGGAATGTTCACTACAACTTTAAGCCAATTAATGAAATTGCAAACATCAGAAATAATACTTTGGTTGACATTATTGAAGTGGTTGTTAGTGTTGGAGACATTTCAATGATAAGATGAAGGGATGGAACTAATGTCCTCCGCAGGACTCTAAAGTTAATCAACATATCACTCTCATGTATTGATGTTACTTTATGAGGACCCATTTGTCATAAAGAGGAAGATGAAATCAAACTACTAAAAGAATCCAAAAAGGTACTCGTCATTGCTATTAGAAATCGTCGTGTTGGTGAATTTAAAGGAAAGGTCATAAATAGTACAACAACAGTTGTATTCACCATTGAACCATCTATATTAGAAACTAAATCCCTCAAATCAAAGATAAAAGCAGATTGAATTAACACACTTTCATTGCCAATTCTTTCAACAAAAACTAATTTGTCAACCACTTCAGTCACTATCTCTACAATCTTTAAAGATTGTAAAACAATTGAAAATTCAATTGAGGTTACAATAAAGGCAACTATCAAATTCATTAGGGATGATTCTTTTTGCTACCCAACATGCCCACTTCAAGTGGATGGGAAAGAATCCAAGAAAAAATGTGTTGAAAATCAAGATAAGACGTGGTTTTGTTCAAGATGTTGCACAAATTTTCTAGACTACAACTACAAGTACCTCTTGCAGGTTAAACTACAAGATCATACAAGTTCCATTTGGACTGTTGCTTTTGATGAAGTTGGTAGTCATCTTCTACAATTTTCAGCAAAGGATTTCTACATGATGCAGTATGATAGAACAGTTGACACAACTCCCAAATTCATCCTCAAGTTTATGTGTTTCAATAGTTTCATTTTTATGTTGTCATTAATGACTGAGATCTACAACTCAGAAAGTAGAGTAAAGGCTACCATTGCAAACACTGAGAAAATAAATTTCCAAACAGTGAATGAGTATATGCTTTCTAAAATTTCAAAACTGTTTATCTGGAACCTTCTTTTTAGCCATCATTCATCCTTTCTTAGAACTGTTTCAACACAAAAAAAAAAATAAAGTATAGTTATACTATTTCCTTTCAAAATAAATGTGATCCACACAATTGTTCTTCAAATTTATATATCAAATATATTTTCATATACTATATCATTATATACTTACGATCTTATCTATTTCAATTTAAGAAGAAGTGATTGTTTCATTTGCAAATGGTTTCCACTTTCCACTTTCGTAATTGTTTATTTGAAACAGCACATATCTAACACACAATAGTATGATCATGCTCCTACACTATATTTTTTTTGCTCAGTTTATTATTTATTTAAATCATTTTTTTTCTTTCTATTTACAATTTCTTTCTTTCTTTTATTAATTACCAAATTGAAGTAAACTTTAATTTTACTTGAAAATTATGAAGCCTACTTTTATTTATAGTCCATTTATTCAAAAATTCATTTCTCCTTTCCTTTTATTATACAAAATTGACATAGATTTATTTTCAAATTATATAGACGTAGGCTTCAATCACACAAGAAAAGATACTTCAAAAAGGATAGAGAAATCAAACATATTACAATTGTCATAAGGACAAAATTTTAGCTCAACATCGTATCCAACGACTAAATCAAAACTTGTGTGTTCCCAACTAAACTTCAACTCCAACAATACGTACCATTGTACCACAAAATCATAAAAGAGGTTTTACACAGAGTGAACAAACTATACTAGAAAATACCACTCACTCTACAATACCAAGCCTCAATATTCATGA
The DNA here is from genome assembly GCA_028749045.1 of Cupressus sempervirens. NCBI lineage: Eukaryota > Viridiplantae > Streptophyta > Pinopsida > Cupressales > Cupressaceae > Cupressus > Cupressus sempervirens. Next base: position 613,191,438 of record CM053784.1, on the reverse strand, counting down.
TTTAAAAAAGTAAAAACATAATCAAAACAAAATTTCATGAACAAATACAAATAGTAACCAAACTTTCTTCCCTTCACAAGAACAAAGAGTACAAACATTTGATCCAACAACTATTTTCACAACAAAATTCTCAGAATCAATGAAAAAGTTTAGAGAACAAATTGATGCATTATCAAAAGTAAAAATTTGCATCATTTGTAATGAGAGCTACACAGGTATGTCCATACGATAAAATACAACCCAAACCATTTGTTCTAGATGTTTTGCAGAAAAAGGGGTTCATCGATTCTCTTTGGAAAACAACTTAGACTCTGGAAAACAACCAAACATCCTCACAAAACTCTCCCAAGTTGAAGAAATGATTATTAAAAGGGTTACCCCTGTCTTTTTAGTCACCCACGCAAGAGGAGGATAGTACAAATATAGTGGACACACTATTAGTTTCCCACAAGATATTTCAATGATTGCTCATCTTCTACCTAGAAGATTACTAGACATTGAACTCCTAATTATACATAGAAAAAATGTGAAAGGAAAAAACTATGATTGCTACGTCAACAACTATACTGTTCTAGATGCCTTAAATTTCAAAATGCAATATGACCCATAATATAAGGATGTCGATATTGATGTTGACGCACTAAACCAATTTCCTGACACAACAACAAGTATATCAAACTTGCTCTACAATTTAAAAATAACATCTTCTGATACAACAGCACCCAACGAAACCATTTCTACTCCCACTGATGAAATAGACTGTTACAATACATCGTCATTTATTCCAAAATTTCCTAATAAACAATATGAGCAACAAAAAATTAAGGAAATGATAGGCATCAAAGGCAATGAACCACATATTCTCCCTTGGCCAGAAATCTATAACTTGCCAATTAATGAATACAATACCAAGGGCCTACTAAGCATGGTTTTTCCCACCCTATTACCAACTGGAACATCACTCCCACTACAAATGAGAAGCAAACTCGTAAAAATGCATGAATATGCATTACATTTATTAAGATATCATGATAACAGATTTGGGAAACATTTATGATTCAGATATTTTATTTACAACTTAATGATGAGACATCGTAGCCAGAAAATAGCAACAATTTTCTTTAAATTGATGGTGGATCACAGAGTGTGATCCGAAACGTAGACTCAAAAAACTCTTACACAATCTTCTCCAGAAATTGATGCTATAGTTTTCTTTAAAACAAACTTACATGACCATATACCAAAAACTATCCACCTCCTTCATGAGAGTTTACAAAATGTGCTTGATAATCAATTAGAAAATCAACTAATGCATTTTGGAACTTCATTATAGGGCATAAGAGTTTACTGGAATAAAAAAAGAATGGAATTATTGACAATGATACACCAACTAGGGACACCTACACTATTCTTCACTTTGAGCTCAGGAGACACAAAATGGGCAGATCTACATGCATTATTCCTACATGAAATAGACTCAATAGTACACTTCTTAAGGGAAAAATTCATTAATAATATTGTTGACAACCCACATATTACATCCTTATACATTCAACAAAGATTCACTATATTTCGTGAATAAGTCATAGAAAAATTACTACAAGCAAACAAAATTTGGTACAGGTATGAGTGGAAACATCGAGGTTCTACACATATACATGGCTTCATTTGGCTACATAATGCACCAAATATGGACACAATTGATTGGAAAAACCAACTTCAATTATATGAGGCAAGAAAGTTCTTTAACAAATATGTCTCTACATGGAATCCTTGTACTAAATCTGATAGACAAAATAGATTACACTATAGCCTTAACGATGACCCTTCCATACTAGATACTCAACAAATACTAGCATTAGACCCATTGACAGATTACGAACAAATTGTAAATATTATACAATGACATACAAAATGCATTGAGTCAACATGTCTATGGAAAAAAGGACAAACTATGCAATGTCACTACAAAGCTCCATGGGCACAACAACAAACATCTAGCCTAACATGTGACACAGAAGAAAAGAAAACTTATAATGCAGCTAGAAATGATGATCACCTTAATATCCACAACCCACAAATGCTATTCATATGGAGAGCTAATGTAGACTGCCAACCAGTCACTTCAAGGAAAGTAGTGCTCAACTACATCTCAAAATATGCCTCAAAAATTGAAAAAAAAAATCAGAAACATACAATGCCATTTTTTTTTAAATAGTTGATACAAATGAATCAAATGATAATGCATTAATTGCATATCAAAAATTCATGATGGATTTCATCGCAGAACATGATATTGGTGCACAAGAAACATGTCATACATTGCAAAAATTGTCGCTTGTAATTTGTAGCCGAACCTTTGTGTCTTTGAATGTTAGCAAGAAAATCCTAAATAGAATTAACAATTCACAAATAGAAGAAGAATTGAGTACCACTCATACACTGAGTGCCCTCAAGAACTAGATTCTTTCACACTCTTTCAACGGCCCGGATGTACTCATACTCATCAAAACGTAGGAAAAATCAATGCGAAAAAGGAAAACCAATGCAATTATCAATGTCTACCCGCTATTCCAAAACATTCCAGATGAAAAAATTGATACATTTGAAAAATTTTGCTAGACATAACTCTTACTATACAAACCATTTCAACATATCACAACACAAATTGGCATGACAAAAGACAAAATTGTTACAAACTGGAAATCATTGCAATCAACTAATTACATGTTTGCCACATTAATAGAGTTCAAAATATACCCACTGTAGAACTAGCAAATGATACTGATAATGATGACCTCAAAAATCCCAAAGATCTAGACCTATAGGAATGGGAATTATTATCCCAAATGTGTGCATCCAATAACTTGAACATTAAGGACCTTGACATGCTAGGAAAAAGAGATATTGACATTAACTACTCATGGACTACCAACAACGTTTGCCACCAACTAGATGAATCAGCTACGACATTCATCTCAAAAGGGAAATTAGATACAAATAACATGATATCACCTTTAAAAACAACACACCAAAAATTCCAACTCGACCAAAAAAAACAACTTGCATTAGATATCATTACTAAATACTATACAAACAAATCTAAAAATACGCCATTGCGCATGATTATTCAAGGAACAGTAGGTATTGGAAAGTCTTACTTGATTCATTACACTAGAGAAATCATTAATACAAGCACTCAAAAGGAAAAAATAAATTGCTAGCATTAGCTCGTATGGGTGTTGCTGAATACAATATACAAGCTACAATAATCCACACATATTTACGCATTCCAATTAAAGATATGCATCCCTTACAAGGCTAGTCATTAACAACTCTATAGGAAGACTTGAAACATGTCAGATGTACATTCTAATTGATGAAATGAGCTTCTTAGGCCCAAAACTACTATTGAAAATTGACAATTGTCTATGTCAGGCATTTCTCAAAATCAACGTGAACCATTTGGTGGAATCTCAATCATTCTTTTTGGTGACTTAGGCCAACTTCCACCAGTTATGGACAAACCAATTTATGCCTCACACTCAATAGCCCTCATGTTGTGGAACACATTCAATGTAGCAATCACATTAGATATAGTTTTTTGCCAACAAGGACATACTGAACCCTAGATAAAGTTTCATAAAATCTTGCAAAATATTCGAAATGTTGTACCAATTAAACAAGATTGGGAAATACTAATGACTTGAACAAAAGATAATCTCAATAAAAATCAAAACATCAAGTTTGATAAATCCACTCATCTATTTGCAGCTAATGAATACGCAATAAACCATAACAGGAAAATGCTCAAAAACTTGAACCTTCCAATTGCCTGTACCACTACTAGAGTTGTTGCACATAATTCAAATGAACATGTTGAAGATGAACAACTCCCAAAAGAGGTGCTCCTTTGCATAGGCCAACAAGTAATGCTAACAACAAACTTATGGATACAAATTGGTCTTGTAAATGGATCAATTGGACAAGTTAATTCCATAGTTTACGATACAATTTCATCTCCTCCAAATCTACTAAAATATGTAGTTGTAAGATTTGACAATTACATTGGACCACCTTGGGATGCACAAAACCCAAAAAAGTTCTGATCACTCCAATTACAAGAGGTAGTCGTACACAAATTCCATTGACAAAGGCTTGGGCTATTACCATACACAAATCTCAAGGACTCAAACTAAATAGAGCAACAATAAACATCAGAAGAAGAGAAAGGCAAGGATTGACATTTATAGCAATATCAAGAGTAAAAAATTTGAACAACCTATGAATTCACCAACCATTTCCTTTTGAAAGGTACTGCAAGATGGAAAATAATACTTATATAGCTGTTAGGAAAAAAGAGGAAGCATGTCTACAACTACTATCACCAACCTCATTCCCCACAAAAACCAATGTTTCAGCCACAAAGGTAATGCCTCAATTCTCTCTATTTACTCATATGTATCAATTCACTCCTACAGTTAAAATAAAATTTAACCACAAATTTCTATTATGTTTTACTAACTCAGTTCAAAAAAAAATGGAAGAAAATAATACATAACCATTTGTCACTTGGCTACTGCAAACCATTTCTCAACCACACATTCAAATCGTCATGGGTAAGTACTACCAACTTCACACTCCACACATTTTAAGGTATTTAACTAAAACTAACATGAAAGAATGAAGAAACAAATTTTTTTTCTTTACAAAGTAATTTAGATTACTATTTTACTATGAAAAAATGCAACCATAAAATCATGTTATCCAATACTCAAAAGGCATACAAATTAACAATTGTAAAATTATTTATTGCAGGTAACTCAAATACAATCAAAGTCATTGAGTTTGTTCACTACAACATAAAATCAATGTTTTTATTTTATGTTCTGTTTCATTACTTTTTAATTATTAACATTGCACTATTAAGTACTCTCCTACAACAGCAATGCAATTTTACTACTCCCTTATTACAATGGTGCTTCAAAATTTACATGCATTACAAAAATGTGTCTTCTTACAAACTATTGTTCTTCACTCTATCCAACAAAAGAAAACGAAAAAAAATTAAAAAATTTAAAAAAAAAAGTTTTTTATTTTGTTCTTATTTCTCAATGCATGCTACTTCTTTTCCGAATTCTCCAATTTAAAATCAACCATAACTTACAAATTTCTACATAATTCAAAATCTAAATCTATTTGTCATCATTTCAAATTAACTAATTTCAATATCATCCCTATTGGCTTCTCGTTGAACATATATATATATATATATATATATATATATATATATATATATATATTCAACTAGAGTGCATATCCTAAATACATTGAAATATTTTATTCATATTAAAATTATTTTAACTATATTATAAAGTACAATTGTTTTTAATAAGAAAATACAACAAAACAAGGGTGTTGACCCTATACAATCACCCACAAGGATGAGAAACCACAGAACCAAACATAATAATATTTAAGTTAAATATTTTACATACAAATTTTTATTCAGATTTTAAAATTTTGGATTTTCTAGCATATTTTCTATCATTATTTAAAAGATATTAAACATTTTCATTTTAATATTTTGTTTACAATTTTAAATTGACCTAATGATTCTTAATGTCTTTTAATAATTTGGTAAAATAATATAATCTAAAATTAAACTTCTAATTTATTTTTAAAATAGTTGGTTGGACAACATATGTTTCCATATTCTATGAAATAATTGTATGTTGTTTTTGGACTCTATGGCATGAGTGTTTCTTACATTCATGTTTGAGATCACAATTTATCCTTGTGCTCTCTTTCATGCTTATGACGGATCCTACTCTCTTAGATCATGATATATTGATGCAAAAAAATACTAATACAATCAAATCTAAAACATACTAATGCAGTCAAATCTACAATAGTTAGACACAAACTTTTAATTCAGTAATGCACTTATATTTTTTTTAAACTAAGTAGTTGGACATTATCAAACTTTAGATTTGGTACTTCATCTATATTCCTTAAAAAGTAGGTAATTAGACACTATCAAACTTTTTTATACTATTCTTTTAAAAATAAATAGTTAAACAATATCATACTTTTGATGACGTACTTTACTTATATTCTCTTAAAAATGGAGAATTAAACACTATCAAATTAATTTTCTATCCATACACAGTGTATTTAGATACTTCTGGTGTGTATTGTATATAGCAATGAAAAAACAATTGTATCATTCGGGAGTGTCATGCCCAAACTACGAGGGCAAGACACACACACACACACACAATTTTTTTTTTTTTTTTGAACAATAATTAATAATAAACGTGCTCTAAGTTTGGAGAGATTGAGATAACATTTTAAGTACAAGTTCTCTACATTACGTCTTAAAATTATAACCATGAGGACGATCACATCCATAATATCTAAAAATGAATAAATCAAAATCAAACTATCTTCCACTATTTAAAACTTTACTAACCGAAATTAAATTTACTAATTACATTACAAAATTGGAAACCTTCCAAAATAAATATCCATTTTACTTAATTTTAAAATGTTTTAATTAAAATCTAATTTTAACAATTGCTAACCAAGTCTCGATTAAACTAACATGATTACTTATAATTAGGTAGTGAAACCTTACTCATCGGAAATAACTACTTACTAACTAGAACTACTAGATAATATTAACTAAATCCAATTTAATCTAAATTTAATTATATAACAACTAACTAAATTAATTTAAAAGCTAAACTAAAATATATATATCTAAAAATTACAACTTTAAGCAATACAACTAACTTAACATAATGAATAACTATCTAATCCTTCTATCAATTTATGACTAACTTAGAACTTTAGTAAATTAGATTAACATCTCATAAACTAACACAAATCTAACTTATTCTAATTTAGAACTAACTTAACCCCTTAACATTCTAACAAAAGTTTACAACACTGAATAAAACTCAAACTAAAATAATTAAAAATATATATACTAACCTACACCTAACAAGTTAACCCTAACCTACTAACCCCTAACACCTATTGCTAACTTTCTATACTACCCTTTATTTTTCCCCTATACCCTACTCTCCACCCTACACACCTCTCACCCAAGAAGGGCTTGGGCAAATCCCAAGCGTACCCACGCAACCCGAGGGTCTGCAACACGCAGACCCAAGTGGACCTGACCCAAGTACATGGGACAGCAAGTCCACCAACCAAAAGCTCCCTAAGAAAGTGATTGGTGAGGAAGGTGGATTGAAACACAAATTTTAATCTTTAAACACACCTTCACGCAACCCAAAACCAGCGCCCATAAAAGGGAAAGCATGGCATGTGACGTCATCACATAGGATGACACTACTCCAGCAATGCCTAGAACATAGGTACTCCCACCAACCGACCCTAAGGATGTCTTCAGCATAAATGCTATGGTTTGGTTTAAAATCTTAGCGCTTTCCAAAAAGGAAATCGACCCCTGCACAAGTACAGGGTGACATCACCTAAGATTGACGTCCTCTCCAATACCAAAAGGTTCATCATGACCTTCCTACGAGCTGGCTTCAAGTGGATGCAAGGACTTAATGCATAAAGTTTATATGGTGAGAAAAGACTTTAGTAGCTTAGATATAAATATATATATATATATATATATATATATATATATATATATTTTTTTTTTTTTTTTTTTTTTTTTTTTTTTAATTTATTATTTCATTGAGGAGTCTATTATTTTATTAGCCTGTAATAGAATCAACTAAATATGTGTTTTCCATACAAATTCCAGAATGATTTATGTGCTACTACAGGCCTTTTTACATGCATTTTGATACTCACTTGTTGGTTTAAGTTTCTTCTTTTGTAATCTAGGATACTCAATATTCGCTAGTGCAAGGATAATTTGGAGATATTAAGTATAGTCTTTAAAATGGTGATTCACTTAACATTCAAACATTAAACTTAATACAATGGATATACCTTCCATGATAAGGCTTGATATGAAACTATCTGAATTGTTCCTATCTTATGCATTATGAAGTTTAAAAACCACTTTCTCAAAGATTGGCATTATATTCTCATGCAAATTTAAATTTGAATGTACATTTACAGCTACTATACTCTAGAACCAAAATGATAAAAATAATTAACAAGGATACTCATTTCTATGAATACTATCTCTGCTATGATATCAAATTTAGTTTGGAAAATACTTTTGTTTATCACTCAAACATCAAGTATTCTAAATTCTTGAGAGATGTTTCAATCCAAGGCAATGAGACAACCAAATTTGGGCAATGGACTTCTCTTCCTTGATGTTCTTATACTACACAAAGGTGGTGGTCACGATAATGCATGGTAAATTTGACCTCCTAAATAACTTGAATTGCAATAAATCATCCATAGCCATTGTTTTCTTTCCTCAATCATAGTTTTCATTTTGAACATAAAAAGGACTAGAAACTTTTGCTTACTAAACTATCATCATTTCATCCTAATTTTTTTGATGTGCATCCATCCAAAATAATGTGTTACAAAATTTAATCACATGCCCAACAATTATGCTCAAAACACCAATTTTATTGGCAAACCTGATTCAAGGCTCAGCTGGGAAAGAATCAGGAAGAAAACCCAACTTCGTTGCCATATACAATAAGGTTTAAAATAAAAATTTACAATAGGATCTCAATCCCAAATTTCAACGATTTTATCAAATTATCTTCATGATCAAAATCAAGGAGTTTGTAATATTTTCTGAATCTCATTTCAAGAACCATGGAGGAAACCAATAACTGATCAGGTGACAACCAAGCAAAACCAAAAGAACATCAAGCATGCATAATCATACATGGTTTACACAATAAGATTCACAATGAATCAAGCGACACTGAAAGAACATAATTACGAACAATAGGGTTTCCAAATTTTAGCACATGGAGATCAGTTTTGTTCCTCCGTAGGGTTTCTCGGCTAAATATCTGCACACTCATTGCACACATCAGTAGTCCCGAAAAATCACATGTATATAAACGTATATGTATCAGAAATTTTCATAAATTAAAACATACATCAATAAGAGTTTCTTCATCCTACACAATTCTTAACCATTTGAAATATCTTAAATCAAATCTCAATTTTACTGATTTCGTCAACATACATATACATGAACATTAAATGACAATCATCAAATATATCTGGAAATAACATCACACAACATGAAATAATAAAATATGTTCTAAGCATCAGATAATGTCTCGACATCTCGAGTCGCGGATAACAAAATAAGAGTAATGTATCACTATGCTACGATGGGTCGGGGCGAGGCCTCACAGGGAGAGTTTGGTCCTTGAATGTACGTAAACCAAATCAAAACAATTGAAAGAGACAAATCATTTTAGTACAAGGTTTTGCATGTGCCCATTTGCTCTCTGCTTTTTCTTGCCTGTTGCATTGCACATGGTTTATAATTTACAATTGCATGTTACATTTGTACTTGATCTCTTTCCTCTCACTTTCATGGCTGACATATCTGGTATTTTTTTATCTTTTGGAAGCCAACAACAATTTGGGGATATTTGAAATGTAATTTGATTTTTATCCTCTATTATCAATTTAGAATTTGGTTATACAAACCATTTTATTTAGCTTTCAAGTTTGTTTAAACTACTTTATTTAGTTTTTATATCTTTCTTATATTAGATTATATATAAAAAATTATTAAATCTAGTTAGATTAGATTTTATAAGTTTTTAATCATTCATTATCAATTTCCAGTTGTCGATATCAATTTTGGTATAGGATAAATATAGAATCGTGTTAGATTGATTTATATAACTTTTTTATTTATTAGCTATAGGAATTTTGTCTCTCATTATTTTTTTTATATCTTTCTCATGTTTCAAAAGTTTCTTTTAGAAATAATTTCATAACTAAAATTATTTGAATGTTTTTTGACTTGAAAATATACTTTGCATATCCTAATCTAATTAAATTTAGTATTTTTTAATAGATCTAAAATAAATATGATAATATTGTTTTTGACATTATATAGAATAATGTATTTATATCATATGAATTTTTTGTAGAATAAATACTAGAATTTCAAAAAATATTAATTTAAAAAAACTTGAAACTCGTATCTTTATATTAAATAATTAAACAAAATCGATCTAAAATTGAAGCTATCATTTTTAATAACAAAACTGATTCAATAAATAGGTGATGTCTATGCCGACATTATAATGACAATTTTTAATTAAATTTTAATTTATAAAACAGTTTTTAAATAATTTTTAATTTAATTTTTAAAAGCAGTAAAATGTCGTTTTGATGCCGACATAGACATTGGCCAATAGAAAAAAGATAAGTACAGCTACAACATTATCTGTACCATTATTCTATAATGTTTATTTCATGTTCCATTTGATACTTGAAGTTAATTGGTCGCTTGGTATGTTTTGTCTTTTCAAATGTCTTCACTATAGAAATGCTTACATCACTAAATATTGCTTCTGATATGGATTAGTACGGACACATGCATAATACTACATTGCTCTAAATAAATGTACGCTCCTACCCATGGACTTATCAGGCTCTATTCAAACTCGGACTATGCGCTCATAACCATGTTGTATCCACATTCATATTAGCTACACAATTTTTTAAGAATAGAATTAGATATTGCATCTTTCTTGTCGTTTCTTTATATATTTTTGTTGATGATATTATATATGAAGAATACAATATATTGTAGAATATACTTTGGTATATTATGTGCAGCATTGATTTGGCATTTCTATCTTTTAATTAGAATATATATCTCTCATCCAATCACCCAACTACTTAATAATGTTGTAATTATTATTCTTTCTATCTTTGTCTTCCATTCAATTTTTTAAAAAAGTTAGGTTTGTTGATAATATAATATATAAATAATGAAGATAATATGAGATTTGAAATCTTTGATAATTATGCATGTCATATCTAGTTATTATTCTTTCTAATTTTGTCTTTCATTCAATTTTTAGAAAAAGTTAGGTTTGTTGATAATATACTATATAAACAATGAAGATAATATGAGATTTGAAATCTTTGATAAATAAATAAAAGGATGTAATTGCATCATATTCATGTCATACTATTTTTGGAGCTTTTGTAAAATATTTTTTGAGCTTTTGTAAAATATTTTTGGAGCTTTTGTAAAATATAATAATAAGAATAGAATCTTGACATTATTAAATAATAATAATTCGGATAATTATAATAGTTATATAGCAGATTTTCTAACAAATAATATTGAGGAAAGTCTAATCCTGAAGTATACGTATTTAAATGATAAAATATAAAATGTTACTCACAAGAAGTAAACAAAAGAGACACTTGCAAATAATTGCAAGTCTAGCAAAATTTTGGCAATCTAGGTAGATGTGAGGGAAACTCATAACCTAGAACATTCGAAGGGAAAATTAGAAAATTTGACTAAGGTACTTTTGGGCCCATCAAATCCATATGGTAAGACAAAGGTGGTCTCTCTTTTTGAAACAAAGAAAATGTATAAGGAAAATGTGCAATCCACTAGTAAGGAGGGTCCATGAGTCTATGGTTTCCTTTTAGTAAATTTATTCGCATGATTTTCTATGGTGTCCAATTAATTTGCAACCTCTTTTCCTTCTTTGATATATTTGTAAAAATCTTACATTTGCATTTTACACAAGGCTCACCATCAATTGGATTGGGTACTACTCCAATGAATCAAAAAAAAATCATCCATTCTAATTAAAAAATTATTTTTGATAGATCGCATTGAGCTCAACCTTTTTTTATTCCAATTTTCTTTTCCCCCCTTTTGCACAAATATCATTTTTTCTATTCTCACCCCAAGTCTATAATATCATTTTACACCTCCATACTTAGGGGAACTACCTCAAAATCATCTTCAAGTTCATTGTCAACTGAGATGTCATGTTCATCGGCTTGAACTTCTTCAAAATGTTATCCAACTTGTGATGAATCCCCTTCTTTGATATGCATTAGAGGTGTAGGTTCAGAATCTAGTAAGTGTTGTGATGGTCTCCCTTCCTAACTTTTGCAACTATTTCCACAACCAAAGTAAGATGATAAGGTTATGCATTTTGTTGGTCTCTCTTGGTTTTCCCTACATTTACGAATCCTACTGGTGCCCTTCTTGTTAGACATCTCCAACCAATAAAGGTTGTAAAAAAATATCAACTTGTTGACTAAGAGACTGTGGTTGTAGACTACATAGAATACAATGTACATATAATAATAATAATAGGATTCTTTTGCATAAAGACCTACAACTCATACCAACTATCTAACACTATAAAATTTGAAATCTTGTTTGAACAGTGAGTGTGTGAAAGGGGTGCCCACTAAAAAGAATCATAAATAAAATAAATTATAAATTACCTACCAAGTTAGCTAATACCACGAGTCATGATTGGACAATGCACTCAAAACTTTGAAACTTCAGCTGCAATCAGAAATGACATATCAGAACCAAGCGAAGTGTGTAAAATAATAGTATCATATAAAGGTATTTATATCAAACTATGTTGGAAAAATAGGCAAGAGTCTGAAGTGTCTATATAAAAATTGGGAGAAGTAGCACGTCTTATGTAGGCCCAAAATCTAATATAGTTGGCTAAATGGGGTTTCTTATAGACACACGTTAATAAAATGGTAGGTGACGCTCAGCCTCAAGAGAAAAAAATCATAACGATTAGGACGAAATTTAATGTTGTCCAATAAGACAACATTGGGTAAAGAGGTGAAAATTTCAAACTAACCATGTCCTAAATTGAGATTTTATTAATGATTGGACCAAGATTTGGGACCAATTACGTGTAAACTAATGGGAAATTGGCCCAAACTTTGAGGTTAATTTATTTAATAGTTAGGCAATGTGTTTGACCCCATATACATCTTTATTCACCAAACTGTGATTTCCTGTAGAGGTAGAATTGTCATTTGGTGAAGATTCACCACTAAAAAAAATTATTGATTATAAATTCTAGGGTTCAAGGGGTTTAAAATGTATGGGTAAAAGCACAAACCTGTGTCATCCTTTTGTAAAGGAAAAGGCTAACAAAAGTATAACTGTTCACCTTCAATGACATAAAACTAGCATTATTATTTAGAATTTGAAAATGAAGTAAATTAATGAAATGTGTAGAAATGGATGAAGTTTAGGATTATAATTTTTAATAATTTTTTGGAATAAGAGTTGATATATTTTCCTAATTTTTATAGATGGTTTTTTAGTTGTTGAAAAACACTGAAAATTAGGGTTTTAGTTCCAACAACAAAACTATATGGAAATAAATTTATTTCCACTTGAACTCAGACTATGTTATATATAACATATATAGATAGAACAATCAAATATAAAAGTTGAATTTAGACTTATATTTTCTCTTTCATAATGATTCAAATTTCAACACACTTAAAATTGATAGTTTTCATCTCCCACCACATTTTTGAAAACAAATCTATTCTAACCAAAAGAAAAATTGTATATTCTTGAAGATGACTCTCTCCTCTAGCACATCATATAATTTTTAATTTTTTTAATATGATTTAATTTTTTTTTCTTTCTAAAAATTCACATCTTTTCGAGTGTTAAAATATGTGCTTGTAGAATTTTTTAATTAAAATATACTATATCTAAGTAAAACACTATAAACTCTCTATGAGGATATTCTTGACTTTGAGCTCTATAAAATGGTGTTTATATGTAAATTAAAAAAATCATAAAAAATAGTAAGGGTTATTGAAACATCAGTTTTCTAAAATAATTTTATTTTTTTATGTAATTGGATGCAAACTAGTATAAAACATGCATTTAATAAACATTTCCAATTGGGAAAGTGTGAGACCATATATAACTTTGCTAGAATAAATTTATCTAGACTATATGTTTGAAGAAAGTTCACTTTTGGATAGAAATACTCAAATTCAGTTGTTCTGATAAGTCAGCTTGAAAGGTGACACAACTTTGTACTTTTACCCATATTTTAATGAAATCTTGAAGTTCTATAAATATATGAGTGATCTAGCCTTGGGATAGATCTAGAACCATTACAAATGGGTCTTGAAACTAATTAGTAAATTCTTCCACTATCTCTGATTGCTTGAGGTGAGTTAGCTCTTGGAAGCACCACTTGGTATCTGTTTGGTCAAACCTACTCCTTTACCTGTCACTAAACTCATTATAAGTGGTGGTTTTTTTGTGACCTAGGGAATTAAATATATTATTCCACCATTTGTGAGTTAACCCTATTAAGTGAAGTATGGAAAAATTAATGGCATCTTCTTCAGTCATGGGGTTGAATGAAAAATATATATTTATTGGACCCATGATTGAGCAGTTTCTTCTCTTGATCCATAAAAACATGGTAGGGATATTTTATATACTTTCTTTTGAATATCTTCATGAACATGAGTTTTCTTTTTGTTTTCCATGATTTTGGTTTCATAGTATTCTTTAAAGGGAATAATTTGTTGGATTCAATTTTGCATACATTTGTGCTATTTCTTCAACATTATTTACGGTTTTTTCTTAATGCATATAGCCATCAAGACATACAAGTCACCTTTGAGTTCTCAATGTCCAATAAAGGAAATGTGTTATACAATATAGGACTGACCCTTAATGAATTAATAACCAAATACAAAATACAATATAAAACGTTATGTGGCTTCAAGTATAGGTCCACATGTTAACTATCTATCTAGATCCAAGAGAGCGTAAGCTATGTCTTAAATATAGTTCTTCACTAAATTAAATACCAAGCATCGAATGAAGAACACCATAGGAAATTTGCACTCAAGTTCAGATAAAGCATAACTTCCACCGATTGTAATATTGAAGAATGTGCACTTAGGATAGTGATCCATGATAGGTCCAAAATATGAAGGCAAGCTTGCAGAATCTAGAAAGGAAAAACAAGTTTTCAGAGAATTAAACTGTAAAAAAGATAACTAAAAAACTAAGAAATAAGAAAATCTCTTTTTGGGTGATGCAAGATTTTTCAACAGCCCAATGATGCTCCTTTATTAGACACCCAAGGTGACAAGAGATGTTCCATAAGGACTTATGAACATCTAAGAGAGTTCAAAACATAAATCCCATACTCATTCTTAATCCATAAATCCTCTTCATCAATCAATATAGTAGTATACCCAAACTTAATACTATAACCAACAGTTCCATCAGATCTCTTAGATCTACTACTACTAGTACTTCCAAGATCAAATGAATCATACCTAATACAAGCCTTCATATAATTAGAAGATTTATTTTGTTTACCTATGTCTCTCATCATAGGATGAGATAGCTTCAAGGAAGACTCTCTTCCATCAGTATTCTTGAACCACAAGTTATATTATCTTCAAATTGAATGTCTTGGAAACACTCAGGACCTTTATCTTACCTACATCCTCATCTTTCAAATAAATAAAAAAATATTATTTAAATCCTTCTCTACTATAATAGTAGTCTTTCTACAATCATGTATACCTCTTGTATCAAATTACCAAGGTTTTCCAAGTAAAAAATGACAAACATTCATGTCCACTACATCACATAATACTTCATCCTTAAAAGGTTCTATAATAAAATTAACAAAGAATTTTTATCTAACCTACACCCAATGATCATCTCAAAACCAACTAATACCATAAGGAGTAGTATGTTTCATTCTTTGTAAACCAAGCTTCCTAACCATTTCTTTAGAAACAAGATTGCCAGTGCTACCTCTATCCATAATAACTTTGCAACATTTACCTATAAAATTACAAATAGTTCAAAAATAAGTTTATTCTTTGCACTAATTCCACATTATGCTTAGCTAACATGATTCTTCTCTAAAAATAGATTCTTCAACTTAGGTGGAGCCAAATCAATATCAGAAGTTTCCATTTTCTAATCTTCCTATACTACAAAGTTTTGTTTTTCAATCTTCACACTAGGTTATTAAAAAACTTGGTCTCCATCTTTATCACATTTTAAAAAAATACCTTTGAATACATATTTACTATAAAAAAAAGAACTTTCCTACCCTTATCTACTTTTTCAATTGTATGCCTTTCTTCCTTCTTAACCTTTCTTTAGCCTTCAATACATTTTTTTTTAAGAATCATCAACTGAACTAAGTTGCAACATACTCAACTCATCTTGAACATTGAATTTCAAACCATTAACACACGTTGCAACCTTTTCCTTAGAAGATTCACAATGTCGAGACGCAATTTGTATCTTGTACAATTCTTTAGTGTAGTTCTTTATAGACATATCTTTCTGCTTCAAATTCTGCAACTGCTTAAACAATTCAAGTTCATAATCTTCGGGAATAAATTTAGCCTTCATTATAGAAAGCATCGGTCTCCTTCTACTAATATTAGGTTCATCATTATTTTCTCTATCCTTCTACAATTCTTTCCACCACAAGGCAGCGTGAACTTTCAATTTAGTTTGTACTAACCTTTAGACTCTGTATGGATCTAAAATATATTCAATCTAAAATTAATCATCATGTTCATTAATCCAATCTATTGATTCTTCAAGATCTAAAGAACCAAAAAAACTTGATACCTACATTATATGACTCCTACCAGCTTGTGTCATAGTTCTCAATAATATTTATTCTTCTATAGGGATCTCTACTTTAGGTACTTCAAGATCTTTAGCAGGTTCCACATATTCATCTTTTGCTTCAATATTTCTTCTTAAGTCATTCAAGACATTTTGGATTTCCTTCCGCATATTAAGCTTGAATTCTTCAAACATATTTCCAAGCTCCTAGGATGTATCCTTCTAGAAAGCATATAAAATCAAATAAGGTGAAATTGCCTCAAACTTCAGTGATTTTCTCACCAACAAGGATCAACAAGTCTTTAACACGATTCAAACACAACTTGAACAAGTCATCCACAATTGTGAGCTAGAACTACAAACTTACACTCCAAAACCAACAAGTTTAGGTCTTGACAAGTCTACCAAATCTTAACCACAATGAAATCAGCCACAATTAGATCAATCTTCTCTCAACCAAATCAACCATTCTTTGATAAGTCACAAATCAGATCAAACTTCTCTTTGCTAAGTCCAACCAAATCTAACTATGCTCTGATACCATTTGATGTAGTACAAGGAAGGTGTACCTCCAAAGGAGATAGCCAAGCCCTCAATAATAACAACACAACAAAAGTGTAACAAGATACAAATGAAAACAACTCACTTTATTAAAAAAAAAATCAATTACACAATTGAATGTTGATTGATAAGACATCTTGCATACAATATGTTGGGTTGTAAGGTCTTCCCATTTATGGCCAATACATTATAGATTTCATACCAAACTTGCTACACTTGAACTTTCTCCTAGTACTCTACTCAATGACTTTTTTATTGCTCTCTTGATTCTCTTCTAAGACTCAATAATTTTATATATAAAGTGATTAGGACACATGGGTCGATTTTGAGTTGACAATCTCCAATAAAGGAAATGTGTTATAAATATAGGATTTAACCTCAATGAGTTAATGACCGAATACAAAGTATATTATAAAAATTTATCCATCACCAGGTATAGGTCTACATGTTATCCATTTATCTAGATCCAAGAGAGAATATGATATCTCTTAAAGATAGAAGCTCATTGAATTAAATAATGGCCATAGAATGATGAACAACATAGGAGATCAACACTCGAGAAGATGAAGCATAACTTCCACCCATTGTAATAACAAATTATGTGTACTTAGGATAATGATTCATAATAGATCCATAGTATGAAGTCAACCTTGCAAAATTTGGAAAGGACAAACAAGTGTCTTCCAAATCAAACTTTTAGATAGATAATTGGAAAAATGAAAACAAAAAGATATCTTTTTGGTTGATGCAAGATTGTGAGCAGCCCAAGGATGCTCGTGCATTGTTTATTATTATATAATATGTTCTTCTCTTATAATGAACAAAGGAAAGGTATCTTAGGGAACTAAACTTTGTTATGAGGGTTCATTTTCCTCATGATGAGAGTATAAATCTCTTTATAGATTTAGGTTAGGTATTTCATTATGATTATTATTGTGGCTTAATTGTTGTCTACTTTTGAGTAATATTTTATTGGATCTCTTATATCTTTCATTGGTTCTTTAAAACCTCACATTAATGTGTTCCATGAAGTTTATTAACTCTTATGCTAGTTCATTTTCTATTATTCTCTACATGTGTCGATGTGTGAACTAACATAAACTCCAAAGGATGGCAAGATTATGCTCTAATAACATTGTAATGTCCCCTCTAGTAGGGTTAGCTTGGGACAATTATTACCTACAAAATAAATGTTAGAAATTAAAAAATAAAAAGACTAAATATATTATTATATCCTTTATCTTAACCCCAACCTTGAATAAGTATTTAGATTGGGTTTTCTAAACATTAGTTATTCAACCATCTTCTATACAATGCACCCCTTTAGGTTCACATATGCATATGATGGCATCATTGGAATATTTTGGAAATTATCAAATTCTCATCCAATCATTCATATAGGGTTAATAATGTATCACACTATCACAATATTCATTCATAAATGGGCCTAACCTCCAATATTGGCCATTATTAATAATAGATTTCATTATTACACATCTAGCCATTGATAATAGGTTGTACTAGTCTCTTACACTAGCATGACAACCATTCATACAAACATTGAACTGGACTCCCACATTAGCACTATGAGATTCTATGTAGTCATTAGACTATCTTAAACCCTACACTGACACATAGCCATTCATTTAGAGATAAGGGAAATCTGTATGCTGGAACTATAGAATTTTTATCATTTACAATAGATTCATAAGACAATATATGGAAATATTGCAACATATCAACCAATTTTAATATTTAATCTAACATACTATCAAATTGTAAAATATTATTTTGAATATATTTCAAATGCTATTATAGATATAAAAAGTGAAAGTGGTATGTCATACCTACTATGGTATTAATGACATTTCACCCTTTTTATGTAGTGTTCATACCTTGCAAGTTCAACTCAAATGTAGACTTTCCCTTGTTTCAATTTCTCTTTTATTCAATCCCTTACTCTTATCATATGAATAAATTCCCTAGTGACCAATAAACTCACCACATCATCTCTCTTCTTGTTTTCATGTGTTCAAAGCGTTAAATTTTTTTTTTAATATTGTCTCCCCTTACTTGATTAACTCACCCTATCCTTTGATTTTGTTATTCCCTATGCATGTATGTATGTTGGGGTCCTTTCTTAGTTGGTAGGTCATTTGGGACTATTGGATACTTTTGGGATGCGCTAATCTCCATCCATAATGCACTAAAGACAAAAGAAAGTCAAAACTTTTTTTTTTCCAGATTCATGAAAACGTAGTGATTTTTTTCCAATTTTGTGTTGTTTGGACTACAAACAATGTAGATCATGAAGATCATATGCTAAGATTTTCAAAAAAATCTATGATGTTTTTTATCTTTTCAAAATTTCTCAATTGTATAGTTTGAATGGAGGATAGCCACGTCTGATACTTTTCTCTTTTATACTTGTTGCCTATTTGAACACCTTTTTCACTATTGGCTATCAACATTTATATTT
Organism: Cupressus sempervirens; assembly: GCA_028749045.1. NCBI lineage: Eukaryota > Viridiplantae > Streptophyta > Pinopsida > Cupressales > Cupressaceae > Cupressus > Cupressus sempervirens. The sequence goes on along the minus strand of CM053784.1, from coordinate 613,171,783 downwards.
CCTACCTTATGAGGCATAAGTCATGACCTTTTACTCATGATAGTTATATTGATGAATTTTATTTTACTAATAATATCAACATGAATTATTATTATTTTGATTTTATTTAAATGTAAATGATCTTCTTATTAAATTGTAAACTAAATCTCTTAAGTCTATCGATAATGACATATATAATAGTTGTGGTGTTTAATAGATAGAATTATCAAATTGATATCTTTACATGGAGATGTTTTACATTTACCTTGGTATGTGTTATTGGAAATTCCAATCATATATTAATTGATAATATTTGATGATAGACATGTTTGAGTTACAAACTGTATCATATTGAGTATATCAAATTAATTAATACATTATGTTAAGGACTTATGTATTATAGTATATATATTTGAACTATATATTGTATTATTTATAAATCAAATAGGTTTCATGACAAAATCATTAAGCATACCTTATGTCATTAATTCATTCAATGTGCAATATAAAGAGGTGATAGACTTCAACAAAGCATACTCAATGTTATAGTGAAAATCCACACTTTCATATTAAGCTATGAACTTAGATATATAATCTATGATACTTTGCATACCTTATATTAACATTTCATACCTTAACTCTTTGTAGAGGTTGATGTCAAGGCCAAGGTCAAGGTTGAGGTTGAGGTAGAGGTTGTACCAGGTACATGAGACATTATGAGTCTAGTGAGAAATCTTGATGATCTCCCCCCCACCCCCCCTGTCACACTCTCTCCTACATCTAGCACAAAGTATTCACAATGTCCTTCTAGTCCTATTAGTAGACCTTATGTCAAATTTGTTTTTCCTACAACTATAAGTCAGATTTGAAACCCACTATTTCAGGGACATCCTAAAGATCACACGTATAACAAGTCACATTCTGAATAGGACTTTGCTACTGAGAATGGAACAAAACTACTTACCACTTCAAACACAAAACCTTTGCATACTGAGCCTCTATTTACTAAAAAATTTCACTAAGACAAAATGGTTGACTAACCTCACAACCAAGGATAAAATAATAAACAACAATGCCAACACATCCCAAGCAATGATGAACACATGCCTTGATGTAACTGAATTGCTTTGAGCCCTTTTCTTCACTAAGGACTCACCTAGGATTATCTTCTAGCCTACTATGGTCCCCCTTTTTCACCCTAATTCCAAAAGGATTGCTATCTTATCCCCTCACATTTCACAATTCAGCTACACCAATGTTTCCACAACTTGCATCCATCCTAGAGACATTTTGACTTGTCCTCCAAACTCTCGATTTCAACAAACATGATCATTATACCTTCAACAAGGAGTGAGAGATTCAACTTGAAGGATTTTAGACTTCTACTATACTCTTGGTCTCAAAATCCATAAGTTTCTCTATCTATTCCTTTAAACTTGGCAAAACCTCCACAATTAGGCCTCCAAACTTGGTTTTTCGACTATAACTCCAAATTTCCCTTAACAAGGTGGAAAATTAATTACCAATATAAATACCCTTTTGGAAGCAATAAAAGATTGTATAGTTCTATGGTTCTCAACTTTTTGTACACCACTTTTCTACATGTATGCCTAAAAGTAAGGATTTCAATAATTTCATGTCAACACCTACTAGGGTATAATGAAACACATAGTAAATTTTGTCCTGGAAACTTCTCCTCTCACACATAGCTTCCTCATATATCCCTCACCCTTCTAAAACACCTAGATTGAACTTTTTAGCATATTTGATCTACCAAAAATAACTTGCAAGCATTGTGATTGCCTAGCCATGCATCAAAAGCATGGATAGGGCATCACTTGAAAAATAGAAAATAAGCTTGTCCAGACTATTAGAAAATATAGTCCACATATATAACTAAGAGGGGGGTGGGGGATGAATCAATTATACAACTATTATCACAAATATCAACCTTAATCAAACTTAACCATATGAGAAATATAATTGGAAACCACAACATGATACTCGTACACAATAACACCAAATATGTTAACTAGGGAAACCCTTGATCAAAGGGAAAACTCCAGTGGGGATGGTACCCACAAGATGATGATGTACTAGTATAAATATTCCTTATTAGAGGATGGACCCTCTTAGGAGTCTATAACAATATTTAGTACATACAAGTCCTTGTAAGGAGATTCCAACCCTATTAGGAGTTGTGCCAACTCTGTTACAAGTTGTGGAAGATAGCTGGACCCACTTCCCAAATAGATTTAAGGTTAAGAAAATGAAGCCACTATCCAAATGATCTTTGTATTATTCCTTCCAGATTAATAGAAATGAATAGTACTTCCTTCCTCTATCTTCTCAACCATACCTTTGCTCATTTTGATCTTGTAACCAGATCACAAATCTCGCATCCAATAACCCCTTGGATCGCTTAATCCAATTCAATAAAAAAATTTCTCCTTTTCTCACTTCGCACTTCATACAATAGTGGATACTTTTACAAACAAGGAAAACATATTTCCTTTATACCATATCTTCAAAATAATTCCTTGATTCGGTCTTGAGGCTTTCTTAATTGATTATAATAAGATAATTAATTAATTATAGTTACAATAGCACTATCAATTCACAGTCTATACAAAACTTCACACGTGCATCTTCTGACATCACCATTTGATTGTCTCTATTAGTGTCTGACTACACATCTATTTATTACATCTTAGATGAAAGATATAATACAAACATCAAAAACTTCTTTCCAGGTACTTTGTCTCTAAACTGCTCTCTATAAATTAGGTACAACTTCCAAACATCTTTGAATTATGTATTGTGCATTGAACCACATCATCAAGACAATGTATTGAACGTGTCCATGGTTACACATCACCAGATAAGAAAAATCTTATCCATACAACTATGATCTCTCTCTATTACTCTATGAGTGTTCACAAACTTGCTACTGTGTTGACATCAATGACAAATAGAGACATGAATAAAACATGCCAATACTCTCTAATGCTTAGGATACTCCCCCAATGTAGTATCATTAGCATTCATGCTAACAATTTCCCCCTTTGGAATTGATGGCAACATAGATGAAAAACATCTAAATTCCATGAATACCAAAACAATACTCTCTTGTTGTTGTTGTTTTTCTCATCTACTCAAATACTCTTCATTAATCAAATCTAAAATCTTCTGGAAAACTATTATGTTCTTCTTCTTCTTCTTCTTTAGGATCAACAATATTTTTTCATAGTAAAATAACTCACAATAGATATCTCCCTCATTGAGATATTCCTCCTTCTTCTTTACATGAATTTGTCTAAATCTCCTTAATAACTATTTCTCTCACATTCATGTACATATCTCCCCTATTCATACTTAGGATATTTTTTCTTCTCCCCCATTTATTAGGAGTTTTTTTCATGCATATTCTCTCCCTCATTGATATCAATGAAAAATTCCTCATTATGTCAATTTATTGCTCCAATTCTTCAACCAACTCAAGTGTCTTAAGGCACTATTCAAGACCAAATACCAAGAGTCCTCAATGAATCAACTCATCTCAGATAATCCCACATGTGGGAAGCATCAACATTCAGTCTAGTCTAATACTAGTGCTATGTACCACTAGACTGATGCACTTACTACATCATCTACTTAGAAGTAGGTAGGGGCATAACCCCAAGCATACCTCTCAAATACTCAAATGTATCTTTAGGTAACAACTTTGTAGTGATATCTGCAATCTGACCTTTAGCACTCACATAATCTAATCTGATCTCTTTTTCTACTACTTTCTCTCTCAACACATGATACTTAATAAATATATGCTTAGTCTTAGAATGCAATACAAGATTCAGTTTTGCAAACTCAATTCTAATATCCTTGAGCATATGTTTCATCCACATCACTTGATTATAATTATTAGTTATTGCAACATACTCTACCTTAGCAGTCCTCTAAAAAATAAAATCATATTTCTTACTTATCCAAGAAACCAATCTTCCTCCAAGAAAGAATGTTCCACCACTGGTGCTCTTTCTGTCATGCATATTGTTTGCCCAATCTGCATCAGTAAATGCACATAGAGTGAAATCACTCAATCTCTCATACCAAATTTCATAGCGAAATGTTCCTTTCAAATATTTAAATATCCTTTTTACTGTTGCATAATGATACCTTAGGATCAACTTGAAATCCAGCTACAATCTCAACTACATTTGCTATATTTGGTATGATGTGAGTTAGATATTGAAAACCTCCAATCATGAATATGTACTTCTTCTTGTCAACTGTAGGGTTCTCATCCTTTCTAGATAACTCATGACCAATGATCATAGGTGTACCAATAGGATTACAACTTTCCAATCCAAATATCTTCAATAAGTCTTTCAAGTACTTAGCTTGTGAAATGAAAATACCGTCACTGTTCTGCACAATTTATAATCCTAGGAAAAACTTCATTTCTCCTATCATGCTCATTTCAAACTCATTCTTCATTTCTTCATTAAAATTATCACTTGCTTCATCATTACCTCCAAATTTGATGTCATTAAAAAATATTACTATTACCAAATTTGATGGCCATGCTACATATTATCAAATGTACAGTCACCATTACCTCTTTAGTTATGTTCCTTGTAGCAGGTGGCATAGTACACATAGGATTGATGGTAGGAGATAAAAATGAGATTGCTAGATGACAATCAAACAAGATTGATAGAGTTGTTAAAAAAATTGTTTGAGAAAAACACAAGTGTAGGATAGAACATGCGATGTACTTGAACCACCTAAAGTATCATCCTATTAGGTATCGCCCTTGAATCTCTTCAGAATCCTCTATAAAAATAACACATGTATTTTATTTAGTGACATAAATAAAAGTGAATTGTATAAAAAAATTTATTGAACTTTTGTTATAATTAAGAACTCCATTAATACTTATTGTATATGTCTCAACTAGGTGCATCAACTCATCCAATGTCTGTTGTATTTCAGGAGTCTGAGGTCGAGTTGATGCGAATTTATTAAACCTTCTTGCTAAATCATGAAGAATATTTTTCTAGAACCATAGGATCAGTGGCTAACGCAAAATCAATCATGAATTTATCATGCTCATCGTATGGCTCCTTGTGGAATACTTTTTCCTTTCCCTTTTCCTGATCAACACTCATTTACAAGAATAATATTATTAGTGTTATATTTAAATCTAAAATAGTAGTAAAGAATAAAACATAATAAAAATATGCATTAACATATTTCTTGTATCTAATTTGTACAACAACAATAAGTTTTACCTGTTGGGAAGAAGAAGTCCCATGAGAACCATCATCGTCATGTGTATCGCTATATTTTTAGGGATTAAAGTTAGAATTTTAGTTCTTTTCAATGGTATAAGTGGTTTCAAATTTTGAGCTCTAGGTCAAAATTTATGACCCCAACAAGTTGGGATAATTAGACACCTAGTTTTGAATAGTTTTACCTTGATTTTGTTGTTTTTATTATAGCCACTTAAACATTTCAAACTTGTGGATATGGTGATTGTTGATATTCCATCATTGTATATATTCTTTTAATTTTGATTAATAATATGGCTTTTGGTTTCCATACAACTCTTTTGAATTTTGCAAGATTTTCCAGAACTTGAACATTGGTATCATAGATATTTGATTCACCAAATATCATGTTTTCAGCCCACTTCTTAAATTCAAATCAGTGGTATCAAAGCGGGAATACTCCTGTATGTCAACTAACACAAGAAATTCCTATCAAATATTATGATTGGCCATGAAAATTTTGTCAGAATACATTCCTTTATGTCTTACAAAACCAAATATGTCAAATAATTAGGAAGACTCTATGAAGAAGATGGTGGAAGAGGCTTTGGCTAGGAAACAACAAGAGATGATGAGTAAGTTTCAAAAATTTTGAAGACCCAAAATGTGCCCAGTTTAGTAGCACCATTCCATGGGAACACCCCTTTTAAAGTATAGGTGAATTTTGATATCTTGAATTTTGAATGAAAAGTTGATGTTGATGTTGTTGATAATTGGTTATCAAAGTTAGATCAATACCTCTCTGTAAATAATATTTTTGATGCAGAGAAATAATGTTTTCCCTCTTGAAAGCTAAGATACATGTAAAACTAGCATGGGGAACAAGAATATTGAATAAAGAAAGTGAAGATGGAGAAGATTTGGGAATACTCTCTAATAACAAACCCAATTGGGGAGAATTTGTGGAATACATAAAAGAAGAATACTTGTTTGAAGATGTATATGAACATAAATATATAGAATGACAGTTGCTTTGTCAAAAGAGGGACCAATCTATACAAGATTACACCAAGATATTCCATGCACTCTCTGCAAAAATTGTTATAGAAGATTCAAAGAAGCATCAAATTTTAAAATATTGTAGTGGGATTCATAGATACATTCAAAATGAAATGGAATTCTTGAATATTGAAACATTGGCAACTGCTTACAAATATGCTACAAAAATTGAAAAATAATTCAGACAAAAAGGAAAAAGAGATTGCTTTTCAAATAATAAGCCAAGGGGTGAAGGCAATAACAAATTTGGAGGAAACCTAGTGGGGAAGGATCCTCCCTCAAATCCACCCAAGAATACCTAGTGGGCTACTAAAAAGGTACAAACAGATATGGGCATATGGTGTGAGATGCATAAGAGTCCAACTCATAACACAAAGGAGTTTTGATGAATTAAGAATATGATGATAAAAATATGAGGAGATAAATCTGAGCTTGAATCCACACCAATAGAAACTCCTGACAAGTAAGACAAATATTATGTGATAGAAGCAGACATGTATGTGATAGTTGCAACATCAAAAGTAGTTCCACGTGAAGATGAAGAGAGTTTTTTCTATTCACAAATGTGGATTGATGGAAAGCCTCTACATTTTATTGTTGATAGGGGTAGCCAAAAGAACTTAATTTCTATGGAGACAACCAAGAGATTAATTTTTAAAATGAAAATACACCCACAACCATACGCTATGGGATGGGTTAATGAAGGAAAAGACATTTAGATAAATCAGTAGTGTCACCTATCATACTCAATCAAACCATTCAAGGATGAAGTAATCTGTGATGTAGTGCCTTTAGATGTATTGATTTTTTGCTAGGAAAAGCATACATGTATCAAAAGTATGGGGTGTATGAATCCAAACAATGCAGTGTCACAATCAAGCTTGGTGAAAAGAGATATTGAATACCAAAGGTATGTCCAACTCAAGTTTCTTCTTTAATTAATGCTAAACAATGTAAATGTTTAATTGCTCAAACTAGAAATTTTGTACTCCTCATGATTCATTTTGAGAAAAAAAAGAGCCAGTTGTCCTTAAAAAACACACTAAGGTGGCCACAATAATAGACTGGCAAAAGGAGATCGATAAAATCTTGAAAGAATATCATAGTGTGTTTAAATCACCACCAGAGGTCCCAACACACTATCAAGTCAAGCATTCTATTGCTCTAGTTCAAGGAAAATCATTACCACACAAGCCAATATATACAAGGTCAATTTTGGAAAATAATGAAATTAAGAGACTAATTCAAGAATTGATTGTAAAGGGACATATTTGGCCAAGTGCTTCACCTTGTGGTAGCCTTACTATTTTGGCAAGAAAGAAAGATGGGACATGGAGACTTTGTATTGATTATAGGGAACATTAAAAATTTACTATGAAAAATAGATATCCAATTCCTTGAATTGATGATCTTTTGGATCAACTTACGAGGGTGAAGTTGTTTACAAAAATTGACTTGAAATTTGGATATCACCAAGTACCAATTGATCCAGCAGATGTATGGAAGACTACATTCAAGTCCAAGGAAGGTTTTTTTCAATGGTTACTTATGATTTTTGGCCTTAAAAATGCTCATGCTACATTTATGAGGTTGATGAATGATGTGTTTCAACCATTCATTGATTCTTTTTTAGTTGTTTGTTTGGATTATATCCTCATTTTTAGCAAAAATTGGTCTAAACACTTGCAACATCTTGAACAAGTACTCTTGAGTTTGTAGAAACATAAACTCTATGCCAACATAGACAAGTGTTCTTTTGGTATGCAAAGCATCTAGTACATAGGGTACATCATTGATTGTGAGGGTGTTCATGTAGATCCTACAAAGATACAAATAATCAGAGATTGGCCACCTCCTAAAAATTTCACAGAACTTCACAGTTTCTTGGGTCTAGCCAACTTCTATCACAGATTTATATTTGGTTTTCACATTTATCATGGACTCTTAATCAGTCACTCAAAGGTGGAGCACAAGAAAAAATTTGGTGGACAGAGGAAAAACAAAAAGCAGTTGAGGAATTAAAACTCATATTATGTTTAGCTCCAATACTGGTCCTTCTAGATTTGCAACAATCATTTGAAATAGAAACAGATGTATCAGATTATGCTCTTGGAATTTTACTCATGCAACACAGCCACCCTGTTACATATCATAATGAGACATTTTATGAAACAATTCGAAGGTACCCCACCTATGACATGGAGTTGTATGCCATTGTTCAAGCCTGTAAATAGTGAAAGCACTATATTTTGGGAAAGGAAACTATGATACATGCATATCATAAATCTCTTCAATTCTTACAAACACAAGGGAAGTTGTAGAATAATAGGCATCAGAGGTGGTCAACTTATTTGCAACAATTTCACCTGAACATTTGTCATAAAAAGGGCAATAGTAATAAAGTAGCAGATTGTTTGAGTAGGCCTCCAACCATAGGTTTGACAATGGTGTTGTATTCATGTGGCCATCAAATAGAAACATGGGCTCAACTATATGGTAATGATCCTAATTTTTGTGACATTTGCAATGCATTCTTAGAAGAGAAGCGTGTTCATAAATTTTATATACACGAGGCTTACTTTGTCATATTGGTCACATATGTGTCCCCAAGAAAATTATATGGGAAGCACACTATAGCTAAGTGATAGGAAATTTTGGTATTGGTAAGACTACTGCAATTCTCCAAAAGTATTTCTATTGGAAAAAAAAAAAAAAAAAAAACATAATATCATTTTATATATAAAATCTTGTGTTGCATGTATAATTATAAAGCCTTCAAATCATAAATTGGGCCTCTATCTACCATTACCTATCCCTGATAAACTATGGCATTCTATTTAAATGGATTTTATGTCTAGGCTCCCAAGTAGCGAAAGGGGAAAAGATTGTATGTATGTGGTGGTAGATAGATATTCTAAAATGGCTATCATGGTGGCCTGTAAAAAAATAATTTTAGCAGAGGATACCACCAAGCTATTTTTGAACATGTTTGGGTTCACTTTGGGTTGTCAAAAAGAATTATTTTGGATAGGGATAGTAGGTTCCTCAACAATTTTTGGTCTTCATTATGGGCTAGAATGGACATGAAGTTGACAAAGTTTACAACATTCCATCCTCAAATAGATGGCCAAATAGAGGTAGTCAATAGAATGATTATCCATATCCTTCAAATGTACCACTCCAAACACCCATGTACATGGGATGAGAATTTTCCTTATGTGCAACATAGCTACAACCATGCAGTCCACACTACTATAGGACACAATCCATTTGAGGATTGTCTTGGGTATCAACCATTGGAACCTATAGATGTAATGCTACCCATCTTGCAATCTAATCAGCCACTGAATACTAAAAAGGAGGTAGATAAAATTTATTGAAAACATCAAATAGTTATAGCAACAAGCTCATGATATTTTACAGCAGAGCAATAAAAAGTATAAGGAAAGACAAGATTGACATAGAGCTCCCCATCATTTCTAGATTGATGACAAGGTATGGCTACATGTTTAGAAGGAGCACCTTCAAGGACCTAATAGAAAGCTTCATCCTATTCAATATGAGTCATATACCTTAAAGAAACAAGTTAGTGAGAATGCTTTTGAACTTGATCTACCATAGTTTTTGGGATTACATCTAGTTTTTAATGTCGAATTGTTGTGACCCTATTTTCCTCCATTATTGGAAATCTCTCGAGCTACTAAACATATTTGTGCTACAAAATTGAATCCATCCACTACTACTCCATTATAGTTTGATGATGTCACTAAAGTCATGCTGAAATCTTTGAGAAATCTAAAAATTCCTCTATATAGGGTGGTTCGAGCTGGTCAATTCTCTCATCAAGGAAAATGGTTAACCAAGGAATAGATTGGAGCATATAATGCCATGAGGTCTATTGCCTCTTGTAATACAACACCCAAAGATCCTTAGAAATAAGTATAAATATAAGCCAAGATAAATTATTATTTTTTAAACAAGAATGAATGCCTATAGACACAACATAAGAGGATAAAAAAGATCACAACGAAAGACTACCCAACCATCTCGACACCAACAGATCTCCAAATACCACTATTGACCAAAACTGCTGACAATGGAAGACGCTGAACTAAATTCGAATCGAAACATTTTGAATCCAAAATGCGACACCAAAGGATTGAAGAACACTTAAGAGGGTACCCTAAACACTTTCTAAAAACTTTGGGTCTTACCAAAAAGTGTCTATTGTCTGCCTACACAGGTTTTCACAATTACCAGGCGATACTTTCCAGTATCACACAACATCCCTAAAGAAGCAAGGCAACACTTTCAGGGACTAGGTGATACATCACTTAAGGGTGTGCGATATTTTATAAGTATCATACAATATTTCTTCTAAGGGTTTTTGATACTATAAAGTATCGCACGTCAAAACTCTAAGAGGTGTGCAACACAATCAAGGAATGCATGACATAATCCTAAAGGGCTTGCAATAGATTATTGTATTGCACCATGCTAACACATGGTCACCTAAGAAAAGAAAGAAAACACTTAAGGATAACCAAAAGGGTTAAACAGAGTTCAAAACCTCTACACTGGGGAGTATTAGATCCATGAATCTAGGCGTAGACACTTGAATACAATATTGAAAGATAGAAACAACGTCTAACCATCTACCACATAGTAAAAGGGAAAGTACAAAAGGAAACATCACATTCAACATAGCAATAATCGAAAACAACATCACAATGTGCAAAACAACTAAACTACGTAAATGGTTCCTCCCAACTATAATAGCATCATAAGGCCATTGTGGACCCTAGTCATCCCTCGTGTGTAACATCCTAAGCTATCAATCAAATCATTGGTACTATCATATAGGGATATCACTACTAAAACATGCTACAACATAAGCATAAGGAAATCTAACATGCTACAAGTAAAGCATAAGATAATCCTATAAAACCAGATAATGTCATCTATCATATTCTACTAATCATAATAAGGAAATAAGTCAATAACTAATATCATCTAAACAAGTTATACAAGAATCCCAATGAAAGCATAAATCACAAGAAGCATACTCCAAAACCCGAAGCACCAAGTGAAAACATCCAGCAATAGTTGCACTAGGACAAAAGACTATCTTAGTACACTGGTCCCTAGCAGCAGTATGGGTAGCTACACCTCCCAACCACATGGCACCCATAGGTCCACACCCATTTTGTTGATGGAGATAATGATCCAACCACAACCACACACAAAATAGTGTCCATGGCTAACACATACGCTAGATAGTATGATGACTGAATCCAAGACATAGATAATGCATAAACTATAGGTCCTGGTCAAACACTCAATGGGCTACTAAGTAGGGGTTGACATCATGGAGAGCCACTTGGCATCAACAAGCCCAAGCTCGAATCGTGTGTTTCAACTCCTCAATGGAGAGCCCCACAAACACATTTTATTATCTTGAGTTTTATTACCACCCAATGTTTTCTTTAGTTATCACTTAGTTAAAACTTCTTCACACCAACCCTCGGGAAATAGACACTGGGCTGCAAAGATAGAAGCCCCCTCCATATGCTACCCTACCCTACCCATGCTCATCCAATGATGAGTGCCCATAGGCATGCAAATTCCCAACCCAACCTCAATGATCATAACTTTTGAAAGTACAACAGAAGATTAGGACTCGCAAGTCACCCAACAAATGTATGCGTACATACTCATGTGTGGTGTACCACCATCACAAAGATTATAACACAAGGATTGGATGAGAACACAAAGCAAAAAGTCACTCAATTTAAAATAGACTCTAGAGGACAGATGCAACATGCATCCCAATGCAACAATAAAAGTGCAACTGTGGTTAGACTAACATCCAAACAGATCATCTAGATCCATGACCAAACCCACACCAAGAAAACCTAAGAAAATAGGGTGGCACATAAAACAAGGTAAAAACACCCAAAATTGGGAAAATTCCAAAAATAAAACCCATTTGACCTCTAAGTATAAAAACCCCAAAAATCTAATAATATTTGGGTTTGGACACCATATGCAAAAACAACCAACATAAGAGTGCAAAACCTCAAACCCCCATCCCAAAAACTGGGAAAATGTCCATACCCAACGAACCAGGTAGAACTAGCAAACAGAAACAGAGGGGAACACTAGTTCTCAGCCTCTAGCCAAATGGCTACCTGAAATAAAGTAGAAACAATAAAATGAAAAAGCCCTACTTGACAACAAAAGGGGCAGAATCTAAAACTTGCATAATAAAATAAAATGTTTTCCAAAGCTACTAAAAATCATGACAAAGCAAGGTCTACCAAGCTAGATCCAACAAGACTGACCTCACAAAGATCCCACACTCATAGCTCCCAGAATGAACAGAAATACAATCCTTCAGGAAGAGGATTTTGGAAAAGCTCTCAAATTTCTATTTTCAAAAAGTGAGAAGTGAATAATAAAATCCCTTTTTCAATACTTATTCACTTTTTGAGTGAATAGTTGATTAGGGCAAGTAGCCAGTTAGACTAGTTAGACTCTAAATTGACCCAAATAAAAATAGATTATTGCTTCTAATGAGAATTCACTTAAGGTAAAGCTACCAAAAATTAAATTCAAGAAGATTTAAAGCCCAAAAACCCAAAAACACAGAAATCACTAAACAACTTTCATGGCAATGTGAACCTCTAAATGCGCAGACACACTCACTAGTATGACATAATGCAAATGAGTTTAGATTTATTAATGACCAAAAGGTTTTAGTTTAAACAGTTAAATAAGGATACATCAACCATACAAGGATGACATTTGTGAATTATGAATAGTTGAATCACTAACTCCATGTGCCACTGCCAGGGATATAATTCCTACACACTAAAACACACGATCAAGTGCAATTCAATAATAATATCATAGCCGAAGAAAAATGCATTAAATACCTAATTAATCCATTTGCATCACTCATGTTCGCATAAGGCATAAAGAGACAAGAATGACATAAATAATTGTAGCATAAAATCCATCACATAACATAATCAAAAAATATGTCCAATAAATCATATAACCAGATATCATCATAGATCTATCATCATCTCAAAATAGCATCAACATGCAAATATGATAAACTAAACAGTATAGCAGTAAAGCATCTATGGTACTAAATCAAAGTATAACATTCAACCCTCAGGTCATCTCAAAGTAAAAATAATATGAGTATCAAGTAACTCTCGAATCAAAATGGACAAGGTACAAATTGAAAACATGAGAGGCACTACATCCTCCCCCACTAGCAATAGGCTTACTCCTAGAAGCTAGAAAAAAGATAGGGGTACAATCCTCTAAGTTGTGTAACATCTTCCCAAGTCATAGAGGACTCATCACTTGGGTCCCATTGAACCCTTACCTACTCAATGTCCTGACCTCGTAAGGTCAACTTTCAGTGTTCTAGGATACAAATGGGCTCAAAAATAAGTTTCTCGTCTGCTACTTGCAAAGAATCCCAATCAAGAATATGGGTCACATCTAGAATATACTACCTCAAAACATAAACATGAAAAAATCATGGATGCACGATAGGCTAGGTGGCAATGCTAGTTGATAAGCAACAAGACCAATCCTCTTAAGGATTTCAAAAGGTCTGATAAAACATAGCACAAACTTAGAACCTTTCCCAAAATGGATGGGGCTCTTCCTCGAACGCACTCTCAAAAGCACCCTGTCACCAACAAAAAAGTGATGATCCAACTTATAATCATCTACATACTTTTTTTGCCTATCTTGAGTTGTAACCGAATGCTCCCTAATACGAACAACCTGCTACTCCATATCCTAAAGCATCTCTAGACCCAAAAGAACTCGATCCTCTAAATGATCCCAACTCAAAGGAGTACAATATGGTCTATCGTATAAGGCTTGAAAAGGTGACATGCCAAGGGAACTATGATGTCTATTATTTTATACAAACTCAACAAGGTACAAATAATCCTCCCACTTCACCTACCTATCCATAACATACATGCGAGGCATATCCTCCAAGACCTAATTCACTCTCTCAGTCTAACCATTGGTCTCTAGTTGATAAGCCAAACTAAAATTGAGTTGTGCACCCAAAGCATGTTAAAGAGACATCCACAGTGCAAAAGTAAACACTAGATCTCTATTTGAAATGATTTGATGAGGAATCCCATGCAAACAAACAATATTCACCAAGAAAACATGCACTATAGAAGAAGTTGTGTATGATGCTCTCATGGGAAAAAAATGTGCTACCTTGGACAACTTTCCCACAGTCACCATGATACGATCATGTCTCTATGGTGACATAGGCAACCCTATGATAAAATCAATCGATATTATATCCCACTTCCACTCTAGAATGGTATGCAGCTATAAAAGACCCATCAGATGCTGATGATCTACCTTCACTCTCTAGAACTCGACACATCTAGAAACAAAATTAGCAACATTGCACCTCATCCCTTCCTAGAAGTACAACTATTTGAGATTAGCATGCATCTTCTTAACATAGAGATGTGCAAAATACAGTGCACAATGTGATTCCAAAAAAACCAAGGTACAAAGATCACCAGACACGGGTACATAGATACGCCCTAAGTGTCATAGTAGTCTATCAAACTCAAGTATACAACCTAAAAACCTCCCCTCAAGGGTATGTCCAAACTCAATCTCTTCCCTCACCACCTGATACCAAGTGTCACTAGGCAAAGCATCCAAGATACAGCTTCACAGATCCACTCTACATGACATCACTGAAACTTCATGTTACCTCCTACTTAGGGCATCTGTGATGAAATTCTCCTTCCCTTTAATGTAATGAACATCAAAGTCATACTTTTAGAGGAACTCCATCCAATGATGTTGTACATTCAAGTTTGGCTGAGTAAATATATACTGCAAGCTTCTATGATTGTTATGCATCTCAAACCTATGTCCCAAGATAAAATTCCTCCAATGGACAAGGGCATGCACTATGGCCATGAGTTTGAAATCATGAGTGGGGTAATTAAGCTCATGGTCCTTGAGTTTCCTAGACTCATATGCAATTGCTCGACCATTCTGCATTAACACCGCACCCAAGCCTTCCAATGAAGCATCTATGAAAACCTTGAAATCACCTATAGGATTAGGCACTATAAGGACTAGTGCACTGGTCAAATACTCCTTAAGAGCATTAAGTGTTGACTCACACTAGTCTAACCAAAAAAACTTCTTCCCCTTCCACTAAAGAGAAGTGATGGGATGAGCCACTCATGAGAAATACTTCATGAAGTGACCGTAGTAACCTACCAATCCCATGAAACTACAAACTTCTAAGATATTAGTGGTGCTAACTAATCCATGATAGCATGAATCTTCTCTAGATCCACTAAATCTTCTTTGGATCCACTACAATTCCATCACCTATGATGATGTGTCCCAAATACTTCATCTCTGACTAGAAGAACCCACATTTACTCAAGTTTCCATACAATTGATGATCTCTCAAGCACTTGAATACCTAACATAAATGAACTTCATGATCCTCCACAATCTTTGAATAAATCAATATGTCATCTAGGAATATAATGACACACTAATCAAGGGAAGTGTAAAATACACCATTCATCAAGCTCATAAACATTGATGGTGCATTGGTTAACCCAAAGGGTAAAACCATGAACTCATAATGCCCATACTATGTATGAAATGTTATTCGATGAATATTAGCCTCCTGGATACAAAGTTGATGGTATCCTAACTTAAGATAAATCTTTGAGAACACTCATGCTCCCTTCATCTGGCCAAAAAAGTCATCTATCCTCAGCAAAGCATAATGGTTCTTCACCCTCACCTTATTCAAACGTCGATAGTGAATGCACAAACGGAAAGAACCATCCTTCTTCTTTATGAAGATGATTGGTGCACGCCATGGGGATACACTAGGATGAATATGGCCCTTGGCCAACAATTACTCCAACTACAAGCTAATCTCACTCAACTCCTAAGTAGTCATGCAATAAGGAGCTCGTGAAATCAGCTCTACTCCTAGTACAAGATAAATTTGAAAATCAATGTCATGCTATGGTGGCATACCTAGAATCTTATCAGGAAACACATTTTCATACTCATAAAGGAGTAGGTGATCATCAAGTTTATCACCATACATCTCTTGGCTTCCTCGAGATCACTAACAGAAATAAGAAACAACTGACAACCTTTCCACACACTTTGTTTCAGCTGATTAGCTGAGATCATCAGAAGTGATACTGGTCTTGAGACTCCCAAAAGTTCCACCTACCCACATATGTCATCAACACACTATACCATCTTATGATGGTAATTGATACTCATCTAGTGGGTGTCTAACCAATCTATGCCCACCACAATGTCATATGATCCCAGAGGTAGAATGTGTAGATCCACTATGGTGGTGAAGGTTCCTAAATTCAAAACACAACTCCTAACCAATGAGTCAATGACCACTTTGGAACTCATGGCTAACTCAACCTACAACCTATTGACCTAATGCAATACCACTAGCCCACATCGTTGAACAAGAGATGGTGATATAAAATAATTTGAAGCACCAGAGTAATGCAACATAATTGTGGCCTCAACTATTATACCCTAATGATCTGCTTAATGGTTGTCAATTGTTGCAAAGACTCTATAATTCCTACCTACATCTCCTACAGTAGTTCAAGATCTCAATACACCCTTACCAGGTCCTAAATATGGTTTAATGGAGCATTCAAAAGATTTATGGCTATGTTGGCCACAAGAATAATAGTTTCCTACAAAGTTGGAAACTGTTCCATGATCGAACACCCTAGGTAACACTAGGATAAGGTGCACTACCATGCTAGAATTCTACTGAGCACTTTGAGGGGGATGATCCTATTGAGACTTTTGTCCTTAGTTTTGGTTATTTAATTTCTTTCTTGAGGTACTCAATGACTATCCACCCTTGTACCAATAACTCTTCTATCAATTATCACTAGAACCACCTTGGAGGGTGTTAACTAGGTCTGGTCCTTCCCTGAGGACTAAGAATACTATGCATCTTGTCCATAATTCTGAGTAAATTGGTTTTGAGAATGAGATTTACCATTGTACCCCCTAGCCATATTTCTCTCTATGATTCTTTCCTTCTCAATAGAAAGAGCAAGTGCCCTCAACTAATGAGCACGAACATCTCTGATGATGGTGTCTCTAAGGCCTCTGACAAAATGTTGAGTGGTGAGTGCCTCATCATGTCTATAGCTCAAATACTGATTCAAACCAAGGAACTTCTTCTCATACTAATCAGCCGTCATAAAGCCTTGTTTAAGCTCATGGAATTCATCAATGTGAGCTTCACTGTACTGTGGTGATAAGAACTTGTTTCTGAACCTCTCCTCGAAGATCTCCCAGGTGAGATCCATGACACTAATATGGAGCCTCTCATTCTTTGAATCCCACCAAATGGAACCATGTTCCCTCAGTTGTGTGATTGCACAACAAGCCTTCACATTGCTCCCATAAGGTAGTAGGGAGAAACAAAACCCCATATTTAGCAACCAAGTCTCATCATTGAGTCCTATTGCCTAGCCATCAAACTCTGGTGGTTTGGACCTCTAAAGTTCTTGCATCATCTCAATCTATGTGAGATCATCATTAATCTAGCCATGACCCCTCCTGTTGGAAATGATTGAAATGATCATAAAAAAAGTTGTTGGAATAATATATGGAACTGGTAAAGAATGTCCTCAATCATTGTTTTGTCATTGATGTCAAACTTGCTACTTGCAGGAATGACAATTGCTTTAGTGATCCAAATACTATCAATTAGTTGATTTTCAAGGAGGAGGCAATCAATAAGATGTAACTAGAACACCTAGAGAAAGGTTGAAGTTATGATGTTTTAATGAAGTACAAGGATCAGCTAAGCCATTGATGAAAAAGTGTATTTGATGACATACTATAAGATACAAAGAATGGGCACACTGAAACATATCAAAGATTTAAGGTTTTAGCTAAGTCTTTTGTAAAGCTCAACTAAGTTCATTAGAGAGAAGGAGCTGAGCAAGCTAGTAAGAGCCGAGAAAATTCCTAGTTAATGTCAAGTAAACTTCAGATGCCGAGTAAACTTCAGATGCCGAGCAACTTTAGATGCTGAGTAAACTTCAAATGTCAAGCAAGTTCAGATGCTGAGTAAACTTCAGATGCCGAGCAACTTTAGATGCCGAGTAAACTTCAGATGCCGAGTGACACAAAGTTTATCAAGTGTCGAGCAGAACCAAGTGTCGAGCAGGTATAGGTGCCGAGTAACATAGAGGTGTCGAGCATCAGTAACTCAATAATGCTGAGTTGCTGCATTATTT
Organism: Cupressus sempervirens; assembly: GCA_028749045.1. Classification (NCBI taxonomy): domain Eukaryota; kingdom Viridiplantae; phylum Streptophyta; class Pinopsida; order Cupressales; family Cupressaceae; genus Cupressus; species Cupressus sempervirens. Next base: position 613,153,110 of record CM053784.1, on the reverse strand, counting down.
TGGAAATTGAAGATTTGCCAGATCTAAGCTGACAAGGTTGTTATCTAGAAATTTGTGAATTAAAAGGAAGATAAGAATGATGAGCTGGTGACACAGAACACCATGTAGAACATTTTTAAGGATACAACTGGTGAAGTTTCTAGAAGAGAACAAGATATGGGGTAGATACATTGTATCCTACCTAATCCATTTTGAAACCCTAAAATTGGAGAGGGAGAATTGAGTGGCAAAGGCAAAACAGATTTCTATTTAAGAAGACATAAGTTAATGAAAAAAGAGAGAGAGAGAGAGAGGTGGTCAAGCATAAAAGCATGAAGTATTGAAGAAGGTGCTAAAGAGAAGAAAGCACAAGAACTCTGTTTGGATAGATGACCACAAGGATGATTGCATTGGCAGAATGAGTAAGAAGACTCAAGGAGACGAAGCTTGAGAGAAAGACAAGCAGTCAGAGCTAGAGTGATTGAAGCCAAGCATAAGGATTGAACTGAAAGTGTGATCTGAAATCTGCAAAGTATGTTGTAAGTTATATCAGATCAAAAGACCATTATCGTTACTGTCTAGCAATTGTAATAGTAAGTTTAAATCCCATTCCTAATAGTTTGGTGAAATCCTCTAACAGGGTCACATTTAACAGTGTGTTGTAAGCCTTTAACAAGGCAGGCTTTTAACAGGGCATCACTTCAGCAGAGTGAGAATCAAGTAGCATGTTACTGGTGGTTTTTCCCAAATTGGGTTTCCACATAAATCATTGTGTCATGTGTTGATCATGGATGTTTTATCTTTGCATATTGATTTATTGTAACTTTCTTATATGATTGATTTAAGTATGGATGGATGAAAAGTGTATGGATTCATTAAAAGTAGTAAATAGGTATTAATAGGGCATTTGGACCTTGGATAACTGATTCACACCCCCCCCCCCCCTCAATTATTCTAAAGAATTCTAACACCTCCATCGGTGCCTTCTTCCACTAGGTGGTGTACAAGAACGTTCCCATTCACATTCCTCCCCTATATGCTCTAAATGATGGGAATCCCCATGATGGGATCCCTCTTCTTGATCATGATCATGCTGGCACTCCTCATCATGATGGCCCAACTGAGAAAGAATCTCCTGGAGCATTGGCATGAACACCCCCACACCATTATGATTAGCATTATTACCCTATTCTCCCTCTCCTTCCTAACGTCCCTCTTCCTAGTGTTCATCTCCACCGTTACTGCTACAGGTACCACCATGACCACTAGGTCTACATGCAGGAGGCATCACTATAGGAATAGCAAGATAATGTCAGAACAAATGGATCACAAGAATAAGAGTCAAAACCATGAACTAAAAAGATATCAAAAATAACAACCATAATACAACAATACACAACAAAAAAACAAAACCATAGTGGAAGTATAACACAAAGATCCCAATTTTTCGACATGGGCTTTGATACTAGATGTAATGCCCCACCTAGAGATCCTTAGAAACAAGGATAAATATAAGGCAAGATAAAAAAAAATTAAAACAAGAGTGAAAGCACATGGAAAAAACCTACGAGGATCAGAAAAATCACAATGGAAGACTAACCAAACATCCTAGCACCAATTGATCTCCAAATGCTACTACTAACAATGGAAGACACAAAACTAAATTTAAATGGAAACATTCTAAATCCAAAATGCAACACCAAAGGATTGAAGAACACCTAAGAGAGTACCCTAAACACTTCCTAAAAATTTTGGGTCTTACCGAATAGTGCCCAGTATCTACCTGCATAGGTTTTTACAATTACTAGGCAACACTTTAAATCAGCATTGGGCAATAGTTTCCAGTATCACACGACTTTCCTAAAGAAGTAAGGTGAAACTTTGAGGGACTAGGTGATACTTCACTTGAGGGTGTCTGATACTTTACAAGTATCGTACAAAATTTCTTCTAAGGGGGTGTGATACTAGAAAGTATCGCACGACAAAAATCCAAGAGGCGTGTGACACAATCAAGGAATGCACGACATTATCCTAATGGGCATGTGATAGATTATTGTATCACACCATGTTGACACATGGTCGCCCAAGAAAAGCAAGAAAACACTTAAGGAAAACCAAAAGGGTTAAATAGAGTATAGAACCTCCACACTGGGGAGTATCGAATCCACAATTTGAGGCGTAAACACTTGAATACAATACTAAAAGAAGGAAACAATGTCTAACCATCTAACAAGTAGTAAAAGGGAAAGTATAGAAGGTAACATCATAGTGTACTTAAATCAAGATAGCAATAACTAAAAACAACATCATAATGTGCAAAATAACTAAACTAAGTACACGATTTCTCCCAACCATAATAGCATCCTAAGGTCATCATGGACCCTAGCCATCCCCTATGCATAACATCCCAAGATATAGATCAGATCATTGGTACTATCATATAGAGACGTCACTACTAAAACATGCTACAACATAAGCATGAGGAAATCTAACATGCTACAAGTAAAGCATAAGATAATCCCATAAAACCAGATAACATCATCTATCATATGCTACTCATCATAATAAGGATATGTGTCAATAACTAACATCATCTAAACAAGATATAAAAGCATCCCAATGAAAGCATAAATCACAAGAAGCATACTCTATGACCCAAAGCACCAAGTGAAAACATCCAACAATGGTCACACTAGGACAAAAGATTGTCTCTATACACCAATCCTTAGAAACAATATAGGTAGCTATGCCTCCCAACCATAGGGCACCCATAGGTCCACACCCATTGTGTTGATGGAGATAATGATCCAACCACAACCACACACAAAATAACATCCATGACTAACAGACACGCAAGACAATATGATGATTGAATCCAAGACATAAATAATGCATAAACTATAGGTCCTAGTCAGACACTCAATGGGCTACTAAGTAGGGGCTAACATCATGGAGAATCACTTGGCATCAACAAGCCCAAGCTTAGATGGTATGTTTCAACTTCTCAACGAAGGGCCCACACACACATTTTATTAGCTTAAGCTTTATTACCAACCAATGTTTTCTTTAGTTATCACATAGTTAAAAAAATTTCGTGCCAACTCTTAGGAAATAGACACCAGGCTATGGAGATAGAAGCCCCCTCCATATGCTACCCTACCCTACCCATGCTCATCCAATGATGAGTGCTCATAGGCATGCAAATTCCCAACCCAACCCTAATGATCATAACTTCTGGAAGTACCACAAAATATTGAGACTCACGAGTCATTGACAAATGTACATGCACATACTCGTGTATGGTGCACCACCATCATAAAGATCATAACACAAGGACTAGATGAGAACATAAATCAAAAAGTCACTCAACAGAAAACAGACTTGGGAGGATTGATGTGACATGCATCCCAATGCAACAATAAAAGTGAAACAATGGTTAGACTGACATCCAAACAAATCATCTAGGTCCACGAACAAACTTATGCCAAGAAAATTCAAGAAAATAGGGCAATAAAAAAAATGAGGTAAAAAACCCAAAATTTGGCAAAATTCTGAAATTAAAACCCATTTGACCTTTGAGTATAAAACACCAAAAATTGAATAACATTTGGGTTTGGACACTGTATGCAAAAATGGCCAGCATAATGGTGCAAAACTCCAAACCCCCATCCCAAAAATTGGAAAAATGTTCATACCTAACCAACTAGGTAGAACTAGCAAACAGAAATAGAGGGGAACACTAGTTCTCAACCTCAAGCCAAACGGCTACCAAAAATAGAACTTGAAATGAAGCAGAAAAAATAAAATGGGAAAGCCCTACCTAATAGAAAAAGGGGCAAAAACTAAAATCCACATAATAAAAAAAATGATCTTTGAAGCTATCGAAAATCACAACAACACAAGGTCTACCCGAGCTGGATCCAACAAGACTGATCTCGTGAAGATCCCACGCTCACAGCTCCCAAAACGAACATAAATCCAATCCTTTAGGAAGAGGATTTTGCAAAATCTGGCAAATTTCTATTTAAACTTTGAATCAACCCAAACGAACACATTTTATTGCTCGTAACAAGAATTCACCTAAGGCAAAGCTGCCAGAAATTAAATTCGAGAAGATTTAAAGACCAAAAACCCAAAAACATAAAAATCACTAAACAAATTTCACGACAATGCAAACCTCTAAATGCACAGACACACTCATTAGTCTTATCACACAATGTAAATGAGTTTAGATTTATTAATCATCGAAAGGTTTTAGTTTAAACAATTAAAAAAGGATACGTCGGCCACACAAGGATGACATTGGTAAAATATGAATAGTTGAATCACTAACTCCATGTGCCACTACCAGGGATATAATTCCTACACACTAAAACACATGATCAAGTGCAATTGCATAATAATATCATAGCCAAAGCAAAATGCATTAAATACCTAATTAATCCAATTACATCACTCACGTTCGCATAAAACATAAAGAGACAAGAATGACGTAAATCACCATAGCATAAAATCCATCACATAACATAATCAAAAAATATGTCCAATAAATCATATAACCAAATATTATAATAGATCTATCATCATGTCAAAATAGCATCAAAATGCAAATATGATAAACTAAACAGTATAGCAGTAAAACATCTATGGCACTGAATCAAAGTATGACATTCGACCCTCAGGCCATCTCAAAGTACAAATAATATGAGTATCAAGTAACTCTCAAATCAAAATGGACAAGGTACAAACTACAAACATGAGAGGCACTACACCTCTTAAGGGGGAGGAATGATCCAAATTATATAGAAGATCAAATGTTTGAAAGTATTTTTTTTATTTTAAAAAAAAAAAGTTTTTCTATGTCTTTTTTATTGGCCTTTTTGCAAGTCTTCTGCTCAAAATTTCATTGTTTCTTAAAATTGGGCAACCATAGGCTCACTATTTTAGAGACTAAAATTATATTTTTAGTTCTTCTTTCCAATGCTATAAGCGGTTTTGAATTCCAAGCTCTAGGTCAAAAGTTATGACCCCGACAAGTTGGGGTAATTAGGCACCTAGTTTTGAATAGTTTTAGTTTAATTTTGTTATTTTTATTATATCCACTTAAACATTTTGAATTCATGGCTATAGTGACTGTTGATATTCCATCATTGTATATATTCTTTCAATTTTTATTAATAAGATGGCTTTTGGTTTGCATACAACTCTTTTGAGTTTTACATGATTTTCTAGAATTTGAACATTGGTATCATAGGTATTTGATTCACCAAATATTGTGTTTGCAGCCCACTTCTTAAATTTAGATCAATATTGTAGCCCTGTATTTTTAAAAAATCATTGAGACATGTTGAAACACATGTTTTATTATTCTAAGTTACCAAAAAAATAAAGAAACCAATTGTGTTGGATTCATTGATTGGAGTTGATTTTAAAAGTGCATAGTGCGTACCACTTCGACCATGCTAGTGGATTTGTTTGTATCTATGCTATTCAAATTGTAATCAATAAGAAGCTCTTTACCTCCACATATTGATTTTATCACACATACAAATGTGTGATTTCCCTCGTGCACCTCAAATATGTAATTGGGTCACTTTTTAATTGAGGCAAGTGATGTACTATTTGTAAAACCTATAATATTCCCTAATGCTTTTGGCCTTCCCTCAATGTATATACCTACTATTTTAATTTGTTCTCTCACTTTTTTTGTATATAATTTTCTATGAGTTCATACCTACACATAATTTTTTTATATCTAGCAATCTATATCCAACTCTTGTAATCATATCAAGGTCTAGTATACTCGATCAATTCAACAACCTTTTTGTAGGAGACATTTATGAAATCCATGGAAAATAGGCCCAAACCATAAAATGAGGATGGTGTTATGCGAAATATCTTCTCTCCAACACAAGAATTAGTGTTTATAGGAGGAAGTTCATCGAGGACCCATTTTTTCTATAGATTTGTGTATCTAAGGGGCACATCAGAGTCACCTTCACTCTCATCATCATAAATACATGACCCCCCTTGAGCAAGGAAAAATTTCATGTGCTTATTGAATTTCTTTTTGATATTTTGACCTTGAGTCAATCTCCTTGATTTAGAGATACTAAATGTCTCACTTTCTTATTCCAATCCTACATTTTACTCATTGGAGGAAGAAAAATCTAACAAATACCTATTTTCTAGTCCCTGCACTCTACGAAATAAAAAAGATAGGTGGAAATGAAAAAGATATTTTACAAATGGTAAAAGACATTATTCTATCTGGGATGTATTGACTTATACCTGATGATCCATGAGACTGTGTGGGATTCTTATGCAATGGCTTTGGGTTTCTGCATATATAAATCAATTATCTTATGTTAGCTAAAAAATTCATGATACATATACTTAAAATTAGATCAAATATTTGCATCACACATGAATTATAAACAGTTAAGGTATATGACAATTTAATCAAATTAATTATTGATCAATCAAGAACTCAATAGTGAATATCATAGGCATTGATCATATAGTTGTACATTACATTATTTTCATTGGTAATCAAACCCCCTTCAATGTTAGCTAATCAACCTCCCCTTTCATTGATATTATTCTTCATCAATCTCATCATCGTCACCACCACTATCGTGGTTGTCATTGTCATCATCATCATCATTGTCGTCATCGTCATCATCATCATCATTATCATCATCATCATCATCGTCATCATCATCATCATCATCATCAATAGAAGCATCACCATTATGATCGGTAGCAACATCATTTGCATTAGGAGTGTCATCAACTGACTCTCCATCATGATCCACTTCTTCCTCTTCCTCGGTATCTTCTTCTTTCATCTCACTATTGTTTATTGGCCTTCCTCTTGGATAATTTCAAGCACCAAATGACCAACCTAGTTTACATGGAACCTCTGACTAAACTACCTGCTCACATTGGCTTGAAAGAACATAGGGCTCATCCCCAACTGGCTCAAACAACCTTGTATTAATCATTGGAAATCCATTCTCATGCTCAATAATAGTTCTATTAGGATCATTTTGATTGAGTTGTAGCCTATACTATTTGACAATGATGATAACTAATTTGAAGGAATTAAACTCACAGACAAGTATATCAACCAAAATGCCATAGTATCCATTTTGAGGTTCTCGAGGATGTAAGCCATTTCTAGATGAAATGTTGGTCACTTGGAAGACTGCACTTATCCCAGAATCACAAGTTCTCTTCGTGTCATTGAAATATTTGATGTCAAATTTATAACCATTGCATAACATAGCCTTGTGGAGTTTCACCTACAATAATGTCAAACATGTACAAATTATTGCATCACAAGTTCAAAAACATACAATTGATTAACAAACTTATAAGTACTTGGTGATCTCTTGAACCATATGTTAAATCTATTTCCATTTGTGTAACATTAGGATCATCATTACAATGAACTTTTTTAACCAATGAAGACATGGATTCTCATTTTAATCTATGACTAGAATGTTGACATTGCTCAATCCATATCATCATCCAATCTTGATTGTTTGCAATAAACAAATGTATTTCATCCCACTCTTTAGTAGTTGTACAAAAGTAAATAGATGACATACAAAAACTTTATTTTGAAGGTTAAGAATTAATTAATTACAATAACATCTCATAATTTATTATCTTTCACTTTTCTAAACCTAGCGTTCCCCACCAAGTACTCCCCTTTGAATTTGTTAATGGAATCGAGATCCAAAATGCAATCTATATGGTCTTTGCTACAAGATTAGGAAGATATTAAGTAACGTACACCATCATCTAGTATACCATATATCCCTAAATTATAGAACCCTCAAGGCATTCTCTTTGTTGAACCAAACCCTTCAAAAAATTAAGTATCTCTTAATTATCCACATTGACCTAAGTTGTACAAGTCCACACAATTCAATCTCCTCAACTTGGTGTATGAGGTAGTGTTCTCAAACTTGTGGAAATTAAGGAGGGGAAGAACTTTGAAGAGGAATACTTTTATGGCATCTTGTTGAGACAATTATGATGCAACTACTTCCTAGTTCTTTGAACCTAGATTATATTGGCGTTTCACCTATACTAAATACTAGTATGTAAAGGAACTACTAATGATTCTAATTTCAAAAAATTTATTTGTTTGAGTGATTATAGAACACATGGTATAGAAGAGATGGAAAAGATTTAAAGTATTATACAAGATGCAAAGTTCATAATTAAAAATGTTAGACATGTTCCAAATATAAACAAAAATCTTGTGTATCAATCAAACCATTGAAAATCCTAGAATCGTTGAAAATTTTTGTGTAAAGAAGTGTATTGTGACTAACATTAATAGGTGGGAATAGTTTCATAAGGTGTTGTGCAAGCCTAACTATTTTAATCCATAAAACTAACAAGTGGGGAAATTATTAGTGTAAATAATTAATTACTAGTTACACTTTAGTTAATTTTACTTAGCTTAATGCATTATCTAGACACCTAGGAGTATGCATTGTCATATGAGTTTTCTTGTTGACAACATAGGAGTTAGCAACTTATTTAAGAACATGGTGTCTACAACATCTCTTCACAAGATACACCTTATCATGCTTATCCTCTCATTGTTGCACGTACATTCATGCATAATGGAGGATAATCCACTTCTGGTGGATGACTGCTTAGTTGTCATACTTATCACTTTGTTGACTCCTAATCATTCTAGATGCTTTTATATACAAGCACTTCTAGTGTGTAATATGCATCAAATATTCATTCTCATATTGTTATTATGATCATACATCATTTGGTGTATATTGTGCTAAGTATTGTGCTTCTTGATCTTGGTGTCATTTTTCCCTAAGGAAAATTCTTACATGGTATCAAAGCTGAGGGAGTTTCATTTCATAGCCATTGGAGACCATTTTTGCTTCACCTCTAAGAGGACAATGATTCAGATCTGGAGCATCAACAGTTATTGAGAGTGTCTAGAGCCAAAGAAGACCTCACCATTGTGTCTGGAGCATTGATTCAATGAATTTTGACTATAAATTTGCCTACCCTAGGCCATAGTCAAATCTAAGGCAAAAAAATTTTGCAAATTGGAACCCGAAGACCCGATTTGTGAAATTGATATGGTCACTTCATAACTATGCATTTAATCTTCAGATCTGCATTTTTCATTTGTTTCTCCCTTCAGATCTATAATTATTTTTCAAATTTGCATTATTTCTTTTTCCAAAATGTTGCAAATTTTTTTTTGCAAACCGAAACCCAAAGGCCTAAATTGTGAAATTGGCCAATAGGAGAGATTTTTTGTAGGTGAAGATTGGAGCTTGCAAGTCCAAATTAGATATTGGCATCACATTCAAAAGGTCAAAAGACCCCCAAATTGACCTCTTTTTCAATCCAAATCAGACATCTAAGGTGAAATCTAGAGTCATTTGATTTTTGGAGGTGCGACAGTGGCGATTCAGGAAAAAAATTATAGATGTGATTTTCAAACAGCGATATCTCCCTCATATATATTCCTTTTTTTGAGGATTTTTTTTTTGTTTTGGGGTAGAATTTCATGATCCACACATTGGTGTAGGATGTTTGAGATCTTTGTTCCTGAATTTTTCTGCAAATCGTGAATCTCAACTTTTGCAACTTCAAATGCTTAGTTCAGGCTCATCTAGACCCATAATCAGGTTCCATTTTTTTTGAAAGTGCATAACTTTTTGTTTACTTTTGAGATCTGTAATCAGATTATAGGCTTGTGTGATAGAAATTTCACTTTCAAAAATAGGTCCTTTTTTGCATTGTATTGCTTTGATCAAATTTCAAATTTGTTGTATATCTAAGCTACATTGCTTAGTACCAGATGTGAACTCCAAGAGGAGGTTGTAAATAGAAAAATCAAAAGACCACTTAGGCCTAAATTAGAAAGTGGCTATTGTATTCGCACTAAATATAAAGTGCCAAATCATATATTAGGGGGGGTTTCTTTGATTTTTTTTTTGCATTTTGGGGGTGCGTACATTATTTGATCTGTCATGTCATAAGTGTCAATTTGGTTTAAAATTGAAGTTGACAAAAAGGAACTATCAGAAATGGAGTGCTTTGATGATTGATCATCTAAGAGAGCATAAGGAAGTATTTTCTTTTCTATGTTCCAAAGAAAAACCCTCTTACACTGATCCTTCACCTATTAAAATAATTGTGCAAGATATTTTTTTCAATATCAGTTATGACTATTTTGATGTCCTTAGAAAGGTCAGTGAACCTTATGATCTATGGATGAGTCTTTGGGAAGCATATGGAGATCCATAAGTCTCTCCATTCCCAAAGGCATTCTACCTCCAGTCACTCCAGTTATGGTACCTACAACTCCAGTTGAGATCATACATCTTGATGCTCCTATTGCTTCTACTAATCTAGTTCCAGCCACAGATGCTCTTGATTTAGTATAGTAGGAAACACCATGTCTTCCTATTTCATCTTCATGGGATGACTTCCTTCCAGACATTGCAGTGTTGTTTGTGGAATCTTACATTGAAGATGTGGGAGACATTATTGATGACATCCATCTTCTCTTTTTTGAGGAGAACTCTTCTTCACTTGTTGTGAGGGAACACGCTAACACTCAACCACTTGATCTTTCTTTTGAGACTGACATGATTGTGGATACTTCTTTTCAGTAGTTGGAGGAGCACTCTTTTACTTCAAAGGAGACATATTAATCTTTGGAGATTGTATTCTAGTTTCCTCAAACATCATATCTTTTGAGGATACTTCCTACTAGTTGGGGAGCATTCTCTACTACACCTATGGCACCACTTCTTCCTACAAGGAGGAACATCATTCAGTTTTTATGGTATAGCTTCTTCAGTCATCAAGGAGCTTCTTTCATGGGTGTGCATTCATCATTGAGGGGAGGCTACATTGCTTCTATTTCCATATCTTCCTATAAGGATGATTCTTTATTTTTGAAGTTGTATTCACTTTCATACATGGACATGTTACCTTGTTTGCCACCTTGTTTTGGGCATCCACCAGATTGGTTTGTGGCATCTACATTCATCAAGGACTTGTCAACATATGAGCAGACTTCAAAGGCAGCATCCACAACATCCTACATATGGATTCCTCATCCATCTTCCTATCCATAGTGGGAAGCATACTTACACCTATACTTGGTGTATCTTCTTCCTAAAGGGAGAAATGTTGTTTGTAGGCATTGGATTCTCTTTTGTCTTCAAGAACTCATCATTAGGAGATCTTTTACCAAGGGGTGGATTTCCTCTCTCTATATTTCCTTCTTATGGAGGGATTCTCTATTGTATATACATGATGTATATACCCATGAGGTTTTCCTTCTTTCTCCATTTTTAGAGAGATTGCATTGGATTGCATTGTATGTACATCATTGCATTTGTACATGGGTACCTAATATGGCCTAGGAGTCAGGACCCATCATAGCTTTTGTGAGTTTAAGTGCATTCCCCTAAGTTGCACTTAAATGGGGTGTTAGTATAAATTATTAATTACTATTTACACTTTACTTAAGTTTACTTAGGTTAATGCATTATCTAGACACCTAGGAGTATGTGTTGTCATATGAGTTGTCTTGTTGACAACACAGGAGTTAGCAACTTATTTAAGCACATGGTGTCTAGAACATCTCTTCACGAGATACACATTTTCATGCTTATCCTCTCATTTTTGTACATGCATTCATGCACAATGGAGGATAATTCACTTCTAGTGGACGTGTGCTTAGTTGTCATACTTATCACTTTGTTGACTCCTATTCATTCTAGATGCCTTTATATATATATAGGCACTTCTATTGTGTAATATACATTAGATATTAATTCTCATATTTTTATTATGATCATACATCATTTGGTCCATATTGTGCTAAGTCTTGTGCTTCTTGATCTTGGTGTCATTTTTCCCCAAGGCAAATTCTTACATGGTATCAGAGCTATACCAAATTCTTACAGAAATAATATTGGCATGTCCCATGGGTCTATAATGGATGACTATCTTCACTTAAGAAGAACAAGTGATTTGAAATCATAACTAGAAAAAACTTGAGGCATGTGAGATACAACCCACCTTTAGGCCTAAAGTGAGTGAAAAAGATGACATCACAATTTTTTATGAGAATTGGACAAACATGCTTCCACAAGATTCCCCAACCTCCACCCCAAAATTTGATGAATATTTCTAACTCTACTCTTATTTGGATCCTATAACTTTGCAAAATAGGGTGTATGTAATAGGATTCTCAAGGTTTAGCTATGATATAGAGCCTTGAGGATCAAATAAACAATCCACTCAAACTGACCTTATAGGCACAATGTGTTATGAAGGCTTAATACATAATACTGGCCAACTTTATGTTTGCATTATTGATCATAAGGCCTGACCAAGGAAGTGACGGTCTCAAAAGGTCAATCTACTTTGGATCAGTAGGGAATATTCCAACTATTTTTCAAATCAGCAATCTAATACATACATATGACATTACTAACACATGGGCATAACAAGCCTTATGTGCCTTGGCCTGGATCACCAACTTTATCATTAGAACTCAAAGCAAGAAAAAAGACATCCAATCCTTTAACTCAATTTTTAATTGCATATTTCTTTATTAGAATTTTGTTTGGTAACAACACCCTACCAAATCATATTTCAAGTCACTTTAGTTATCAGACTTGCACATGCTTTATAGGTTCACTTTTCTTTGGTCATCTACAACATCGATTACAATAGGACTTCCAAGAATCTTCTTGGATGAAAATATATATTAAAGACAATAGTTACAAAATCCCTTACAAGTAATGGACACCCAAAACATTGAAAAGAATCAATTTTGAACAAGTTTTTGTTAAAGAAAAATTGGACTTTCATGATATATTGTAAACAATTAATTTTTCAAGATCTATTTTATTGATGATTATTAACATGTGTGAAGAATCCATATCCATTAAAGGGTAGAAATGAACATTTTAGAAATAAGTTACATGTCTTTTAGAATGATTACAATTTAAGAGATAACTTCAATAACAATTGAAAACTCTCTAGCTATAGTAGTCACTATTTAACGACAATTAGACAATATTCTCAAAATCAAATGTTTAAAGAAAAATAAAATTGTTTTCATGCACTAGGAAATGAAGAATTAGATCCTCTACAACCTTTATTAAATAAAATATTAAGGTTTATGATTAGATCCAAAACATTCATTAAATTTGTCCACCTTCTTATTTTTCTTCTAAATTCTCAACGCTTCTAGAAACATCTCTTTAAATATTATCCTTCGATCTCTCAACTAATCATTTCCATGCATTCAATAATATAGCTCATAAATCCTTATCATAAGCACTTTTCTCTTATTCCAAGATTTGAACTATGTCGGCCACAAATCTTGATTCTTTTACAAATTGTTCTTTTGTTGTCACTCGGTAATCACTATGTTCTTCTTCTCAGTCTGTCATTAGTAAATTTCCTTGCTCAGTCATCACTGTACAACTTGATCAATATTGTCAATGAACAATCGTTATCATTTGGCCAACATTGTTCAGCTTGACAATGCTTAAGTTCCTTAATCTTCTTCTTCAACTCCTTTATTGACCATGCAACGCTGATACTCGGTCAAGTTTATCATTATGACTTGTTTCAACTCTAAACTTCATCCAACTATCACCTTCACTTCATATATTGATTAAGTAATAAATTGTCTTGTTAAATACTAACTTATCAAGTCCCCATTGTAATTACATCTCACTTAAACATCTCATCTCAACCTTTCACGAGGTCATCTCAAGATCTCTTCTTTTTCAAATCCTCTTCATCAATAAATAGATATGGCAATCTACATTGTTAGTGAATGTCTCTCTAGTAGGTTTGACACTTGTCTTACCAATAGATTTGACATCAATGACAATATAAAAATTGTTCCAATTAAGCTTTAAATAATTGTAGATCCAACAAATTTAATTTCCCTCCCAATTACTGACTCGAGCGCCCATTGTGGTGGTGTATCACCCTTGTTAGGTTATGGTGTGTTCTTATGGGAGTCATGAGTGTAGTATATTTTTGGTGACTAGCTTTAGTTTGCAAATAATTCAAATTTGAATTCTTCTAGTTATGCCTCAGTCCAATCTCCTATCACTATTAAATGCAACATCAATTGTACTCTTACCCACTACATGACTAGGTAGTCACAAATATCTTGTTTTGTGCTCATCATACTGTGTCATCTTGCTATTCTATCAGTTGTTTATGTCCCTTGGATTTCTTCTACTTTAGTAGTCTTCACTTAGCATGCTTTGTTTAATTGGATTACCTTTTTCATCACTTCCACTAGGTTTGTCATCTTTCTTGATTTCCTTTGAGTGCAGGGTCACATATTGACATGCTTTGTCAGTTGTGCCAATCTACCAATCATGATCCATTCGCTTGTGTTGCCAGCAATGACAACAATTTTGATGACAAGGTCTACTATTGTATCTACCGATTTGTTCTAAATACTTAGGCCAACAAACCACAAAACTCTTATCCATACAAGCATAGTATTCGACCAATAAAAGATTTTGAAAAACTTACATGGAAAACCAAGAGACACTACCTAGGAATCTAATGTTATAGAACAACTTCATTTTAACTAATTAAGTTCAATGCCTTGAATATCGAGATATTTTTAAAATATATATTCAACTAGAGTACATATCCTAAATACATTGAAATATTTTATTCATATTAAAATTATTTTAACTATATTATAAAGTACAATTGTTTTTAATAAGAAAATACAACAAAACAAGGGTGTTGACCCTATACAATCACCCACAAGGATGAGAAACCAGAACCAAACATCATCATCATCATCATCATCATTATTATTATTATTATTATTGTTATTATTATTATTATTGTTATTGTTATTATTATTATTATTATTATATATACATACATAAATACATACAAATTTTATTCAGCTTTTTAAAATTTTGATTTTCTAGCCTATTTTCTGTCACTATTTAAAACTATTTAAAATTTTAATTTGAATATTTTGTTTACAATTTTAATTTGACCTAATGATTCTTAATATCTTTTAATAATTTGGTAAAAAAACATAATCTAAAATTAAACTTCTAATTTATTTTTAAAATAGTTAGTTGGACAACATATGTTTCCATATTCTATGAGATAGTTGAATGTTGTTTTTGGACTCTATTGCATAAGTGTTTCTTACATTCATGTTTGATATAACAATTTATCCTTGTGCTTTATTTCATTCTTATGATGCATCCTACTCTCTTAAATCATGATATGTTATACAAAAAAGTACTAATACAATCAAATTTAAAAGATATTAATGCACTCAAATCTATATCAAGAGCTCTGTTAGAGCAGGACTGCCTATTGTGAAAAGCCTCAAAAAATAGTATAACTAAAGACATGTTCTGTGTATTTTATATATTTAGTACATGATATTTTAGAAAAAATTAACATTTATGTATAATGAAATATATCTGATTATAATAATGTAAGAATATTAAATTAATTTTTATAAATTTATAAATATATTAAAATTAAGTTTTAAAAAAAAAATATTTATACTACATTAAGTTTATTTTTGAAACAATGTAATGTGATTAAGTTCATAAATTTTAGGAAAACTATTACTTATATTTTGAAAATTACTTGACTAAGTAATTAAAAATAAAATATGAGTACAAATATTTTAAATATATTCATATAAGATATGTATAGGAGTGATTAAAGTTTATAATTTGTAATTTGCTAAATAATATTTTTTATAAATCAAAAAAATAATAAAAATTAATTTAATTTGAAATAAAATATTTAAAATGTCATTATTTGTAATTTAGTATCTTGAAAAATAATAAAGTGAAGATTTTGAAAAATAATAAAGTTAAGATTTTTTAAATTATTAATCTTTAAAAAAAAAAAAAAAGCTATTATTTGTGTGTTACTATTTTAGAACTTTTTAGAATTTTAAAATACACTTATGACATTTGAAAATTTTGCAATCTCCAAATTTTTAATAATTTATAAATTAATCAAAAAAAAAAAATTATTATTATATTTTATTGAAATATTTGATTTTTAACTGAATTTTAATTTAAAATTTAAAAAAATCTTCAATTGATTTTCTTAAAAAATAATTAAAATAGAAAAAAATTAAAATATTTTAATACAATTATTCAAAATGATAGTAAAAGTAAATTATTAAATAAAATAAACATAATAAAAAAATTTAAAATTAAGTCCTACTATATCTCTATATTTATAATGTCTTTATTAATATTAGCTATAACATTTTATTAATAAAAATTGATCATATTAATCTATTTATTTATTTATGTAATTAAACTAAAAACAAAAAATATTTTATAAAAGAATCTTGTGGTCATAGACCCCCATGCTTCCTCAGTGAGCCAGCTCTTATGCATAATATAAGTCGTATAGGTAATTCCTGGCATGGTTTTGTCCTAGAATTATATGGCTAAGATGGGCATGCATGCAGGATTCCAGTATATTAGTTGCATGTCAATTTCATCATATGGCATGTCTAACTACACTTATAAACGTGGATGGTGAAGATTGGATTTGGCATGTGTTCCCAGAGTGTACTATTAATGCATTTAATACAGTGTTTATTCTTATTTTTTAAACTACAAAAATAGTATAAACCCCTACAAAAATTGTCGATAGCCAATAAAAAAAGAGTAATTATGAATAACAATGAATTAAAAAATAAACTGAGTTTTGAACTTTACAAAGTTCAATAGTTTTAGTTATAAAAATTAATGGGAAGGTCATCTGAAAACATTAGTTCCCTGCCGGGACTAATAATTAGACACAAACTTTTGATTCAGTAATGCCCTTATATATATATTTAACTAAATAGTTGGACATTATCAAACTTTTGATTTATTACTTCATCTATATTTCTTAAAAAGTAGGTAATTAGACACTATAAAACCTTTTTATACCATTATCTTAAAAATAAATAGTTAAACAATATCATACTTTTGATATCGTACCTTACTTATATATATATATATATATATATTAAATAGATAATTAAACACTATCAAATTATTTTTCTCAACTGGATAAAAGTGTGGCTATCCATACACACAGTGTTTAGATACTTCTAGAATGTATTGTATGTAGCAATGAAAAAAAAATTGTATCATTTGGGGGAGTTTGGTCCTTGAGTGTACAATTGAAAGAGACAAATCATTTGTACAAGGTTTTGCATGTGCCCGCTCGCTCTCTTCTTTTTCTTGCCTCTCAAAATGCCTCTTGCATTGCACATGGTTTATAATTTATAATTGCATGTTACATTTGTACTTGCTCTGGCTGACATATCTGGTATTTTTTTCTCCTTTTGCAAACCAACAACAATTTGGGGATAATTGAAATGTAGTTTGATTTTTATCCTCTATTATCAATTTGTAATTTGGTAATGTGCAACTACTTTATTTAGTTTTCATATCTTTCTTATATTAGATTATATAAAATTATTATATCTTCTTAGATTAGATTATAAGAGTTTTAAATCATTCATTATCAGTTTTCAGTATCAATTTTTATATTAATTTGGATACAAGATAAATATATAATCCTGTTAAATTGATTTATATAAATTTTTAATTTATTAGCTATAGAATTGTGTCTCTCATAATTTCTTTATATCTTTATCATCTTTAGAAAGTTTCTTTTACAAATACTTTCATAATTAAAATTATTCATATTTTAACTTGAAAATATAAAACATATTCCAATCTAATTAAATTCAGTATTTTAGTAGATTTAAAATAAATATGATAATATTAATTATTATTATGGAAGTTTAAATTTTTGGTGAGATTAAATAGCTTAATGATTCAAATCTTTCCGAGTGTCATACTTTTGACATTTCATAGAATAACGTATTTATATCATATAAAAAATTTGTAGAATAAATACTAAAATTTCAAAGAATATATTAAAAGAAAACTTGAAACTTATATTTCTATATTAAATAATTAAACAAAATCAGTCTAAAATTTAAGACACCATTTTTAATAATAAAGCTAATTCAATAAATATAATATAAGATCTTTGAAAATAATATTTTTTCTTTATTATAATTAAAATTATATCTAGAAACAAATGAAAATTAAACATTATATCTTATCTTACAAAATAAAATTATATAATTAACTTTATATTAAACTATCATTTACATTCTTCCCTTTCTTTCTTCGTTTGTGGTTCTCTTTGATCATGGATATTTAGGGTTTCGCATTTACTGACGTAATTTTCAGCATATGTTTTTTTTTTTTTTTTATGAATAGTCTTTTTCAATTAATAAAATTTACTAAGTTTACAATTCACAAAAAAGGGGTCGGGGGATACAAGATCACCCCGCAAATGAGTTCACACGGCCGAAGCCGAAATTAGCAACATGGCCTCAGCCAGAAACTATTCACTATTCATCAAAAAAAAAACTTTTAACAACCTCAGGCTGCCAAGGCAGTACCAACAGAGGGAGGATCGTCTTTATCAGGAAATCCCCACGCATCAATGGGATTGTGGGGCGGACTAAGAACAGTCCAGCCGTCAGCAGCATCAGCAAGATCTGGGGTAGTCGCAGTCTCCGCATCCTTCTTGTTTGGCCGCGGAGGAGAAATTTCCAAGGCCAACCGAGAAAACTTGCCAGAGTGCGCCCATCCAGGGAGAGGAGCCAGGAACCGGCTAGAAGCCCGCCCAAGGGGAGGAGCCAGGGACCAGCTAGAACCACCACATGGTGGGGAAGCGGAGCGGCGCCTCCAACCACCATGTCCACCACTGGGAGAGCGGTGGCAGGGACCCTGGGAGCGTAGCATGTGTGAATGGCGGCTAGAGGACTGGTGTCGGGAACGACGATCGCGAGACGAAGAGGCATCGACCGAGGCATCCGGAGGCTCTCTGGCAATGGTGCATGGATCATTGCCCCAATGATTTAACAATTTTTCTAAGTGCGCAACTTCTAGGGAAACTTTATTAGCTTGCACCTGTATTTGCATAATGACATTGTTACAAATGCATGCCTTAGTGTACATTGCAATGTTAACATCCAAAAAACTGCGAGTGAACAAAACTACATTCCTATCTTTCCATAGAGAAAACAAAATTTCCATCCTTGAGGTATGCCAAATCTGGGAGAACTTCTGAGGAATTCTGGGGGAATCAACCAGCAAGATCATGTGCCAGGAAAAAGGTTCAGGCCTGAAAGGCTTGAAAAAATCATGAATCTAGTGCCAATAATTTTGAGCACGCTTGCAAAACCAGAAAATATGTGAAAAGGACTCAGGTTGACCATAGAAAGGGCATCTGGGATCAGGAACCCCAATGTGCTTGAGCCGAGGCCCCAGGGGAAGACCTTGGAAGGCAAAGCACCAAGCAAAGTGGGCAACCTTAGGTTCTGTAATGGCACTCCAAATGGTGTCGAAACATTTTCTCCATTGAGAAAGCGAAGATTGCAAATGCCACCATTGATTAAGCATGTCCACCATTGGAAGGTGGGGCAAAAGCCATCTGTACCCCATATTGGGCTTATAATTGGTAAATGGAGTGGCAGGATACCACTTCCAATCATGCCACCAAGGACGAACAGACTGAATCCCCACTTTATGAACTAAGTGCATAGGGATGGAAGACAATAGAAGGTCATAAGTCTGGCGATTGGAACTGATAAGGCGGTACTGAACTTGCATATCCTCCCATGACCTGAAATTCATGGTGACTCTTGAAAAAAAATCCTTGGTATTGTGGATGCCATGTTTAAAGAAACGCAGAGCACTGGCACCTTGAGTCTTGGCAAGAGGAGTACCCTGGATGGCAAACAGGGGAGACCACCAAATGTTCTGTTGATTTAAGGATAGCCCGTTGCGAAACTCATCACCAGCCCAACGAAGCCAAGGTTTAATAACTTCCCAGGCTTTCTAGATGCTCTTTATAACAAAAGAGCCCTGTATGACCACTGGTTCATGCATAGTGAGAAGGGTCTGAAAACCAATCCCCTTCCACGCCGATTTGTTAACAGGGAAGCCCGAAGAAATGCAATGCCTTACCAGTATCTTCCAGGCTTCATCTCCAGAAATAGCTTTGATAATCCATTTAGCACAGAGGGAAACGCCCTTCTTTTGAGTGGAAAGCAGGCCGAGACCCCCAAATTCCCTTGGGAGACAACAAAAATCCCAAGCAACTCTGTGAAAACCATGATGGTCAGAACCAAAGGCCCAAAGAAAATCTCTGAGCAAACGTTCTAGTTTGAGATAGGAAGCTTTGGAGGGAGCCCAACAAGAAGAATAGTACACATGGGTGGCAGCTAGAATCTTAGAACAAATCTGGAATTTACCAGCAAGAGAAAGCGGCTTAGTGATCCAATAATCAAGCTTTTTGCTAATCTTTGCAAGCACAGCATTCCAAAGTTCCACAGGGGAAGCTTGGAAAGCGAAGGGAATGCCAAGAAAGCAGAAGATTTCTCCATGAGTAACCCATTTCCATTGAAACTGGCTGAGCCAAGGTAGAGCTGGCAAGAAAGACTGGCAGTAACAGAGCATTTTATGCCATTGAATGGCAGAGCCAGAGGCTTGACAAAAAGTGTCCAGACAATATAAAGCATTTTTCATTTTTTCTTCATCTTCAAGAAGAGTAAGAAAAGAATCATCAGCAAAATGACCATTGACTAACTGGGAGGAAGAATCAGGCAAGGAAATGCCATGGACCAGTCCTGAAGACACAAAGTGAGCAAGTAAATAACCAAAACCTTCAACAACAAGGACATAAAGCGTTGGAGCTAGCAGACAACCTTTCCTGATGGAGCAAAAAAGTCCAAAAGCCTCAGATTACGAATTATTGATGGTGATGCAAGCATTAGCATCACCAAAGAGCATCTCCACAGACTGAAGAAAATTGGGACCAAAACCCAGAGCCTGAAGCATAGCCAAAATGAAAGGCCATTCAATGCGATCATAGGCTTTAGAAAAATCTATCTTTAAAAAGATAGCCTGCTGCTTGGACTTATGGGCCCATTCCATACCTTCCCAGACAACAATGATGTTGTCAAGAATATATCTGGATTTGATGAAGCCAGTTTGTTCAGGCCGCACAATTAAAGGCAACATATGGTAGATTTTGAGAGAGAGTGCCTTGGAAATGATCTTATAAGACACATTCAGGAGGGTGATGGGCCTCCAGTTGCATATGTCCTCAAGATCACCAGCTTTAGGTATGAATTTAATATTTCCTTTATTTATGATCGCTCCTAAGCTTTTAGAATGATATGCTTCAAGATAGACTTTGTGCAGATTAGGACCAATTTGCTCCCAAAGATGTTTGTAAAATTCACAGGGAAATCCATCACACCCAGGGGATTTGTCATCCGCCATGGAGTAAACTGCCTCTTTAAGGTCTCAGAGGGAAAGAAGTTGCTCACAGAAAGCATGTTGCTCAACCGCAAGGCGGTTTGGAGTAACAGGGATACACTTTTTGAGAGCTTCCTCCTGAGCAACTGAATTGCCCTGCGAAGCAAAGACGTTCTCATAGTGAAGAACAAATGCTTGCAGGATGTTTCAATCAATATTGTCAATGAACAATCGTTATCATTTGGCCAACATTGTTCTGCTTGACAATGCTGAAGTTCCTTAATCTTCTTCTTCAACTCCTTTATTGACCATGCAACGTTGATACTCGATCAAGTTTATCATTATGACTTGTTTCAACTCTAAACTTCATCCAACTATCACCTTCACTTCATATATTGATTAAGTAATAAATTGTCTTGTTAAATACTAACTTATCAAGTCCCCATTGTAATTACATCTCACTTAAACATCTCATCTCAACCTTTCACTAGGTCATCTCAAGATCTCTTCTTTTTCAAATCCTCTTCATCAATAAATAGATATGGCAATCTACACTGTTAGTGAATGTCTCTCTAGTAGGTTTGACACTTGTCTTACCAATAGATTTGACATCAATGACAATATAAAAATTGTTCCAATTAAGCTCTAAACAATTTTAGATCCAACAAATTTAATTTCCCTTCCAATTACTGACTCAAGCGCCCATTGTGGTGGTGTATCACCCTTGTTAGGTTATGGTATGTTCTTATAGGAGTCATGAGTGTAGTATATTTTTGGTGACTAGCTTTAGTTTGCAAATAATTCAAATTTGAATTCTTCTAGGTGTGCCTCAATCCAATCTCCTATCACTATTAAATGCAACATCAATTATACTCTTACCCACTACATGACTAGGTAGTCACAAATATCTTGTTTTGTGCTCATCATACTATGTCATCTTGCTATTCTATCAGTTGTTTCTGTCACTTGGATTTCTTCTACTTTAGTAGTCTTCACTTAGCATGCTTTGTTTAAGTGGATTACCTTTTTCATCACTTCCACTAGGTTTGTCATCTTTCTTGATTTCCTTTGAGTGCAGGGTCACATATTGATGTGCTTTGTCAGTTGTGCCAATCTACCAATCATGATCCATTCGCTTGTGTTGCCAGCAATGGCAACACTTTTGATGACGAGGTCTACTACTTTATCTACCGATTTGTTCTAAATACTTAGGCCAACAAACCACAAAACTCTTATCCATACAAGCATAGTATTCGACCAATAAAAGATTCTGAAAAACTTACATGGAAAACCAAGCGACACTACCTAGGAATCTAATGTTATAGAACAACTTCATTTTAACTAATTAAGTTCAATGCCTTGAATATCGAGATATATTTAAAATATATATTCAACTAGAGTACATATCCTAAATACATTGAAATATTTTATTCATATTAAAATTATTTTAACTATATTATTAAGTACAATTGTTTTTAATAAGAAAATACAACAAAACAAGGGTGTTGACCCTATACAATCACCAACAAGGATGAGAAACCAGAACCAAACATCATCATCATCATTATCATCATCATCATCATCATCATTATTATTGTTATTATTATTATTATTGTTATTGTTATTATTATTATTATAATATATATACATACAAATTTTTATTCAGTTTTTTAAAATTTTGATTTTCTAGCCTATTTTCTATCACTATTTAAAACATATTTAAAATTTTAATTTAAATATTTTGTTTACAATTTTAATTTGACCTAATGATTCTTAATATCTTTTAATAATTTGGTAAAAAAACATAATCTAAAATTAAACTTCTAATTTATTTTTAAAATAGTTGGTTGGACAACATATGTTTCCATATTCTATGAGATAGTTGTATGTTGTTTTTCGACTCTATTGCATAAGTGTTTCTTACATTCATGTTTGATATCACAATTTATCCTTGTGCTTTATTTCATTCTTATGATGCATCCTACTCTCTTAAATCATGATATGTTATACAAAAAAGTACTAATACAATCAAATCTAAAAGATATTAATGCAGTCAAATCTATATCAAGAGCTCTGTTAGAGCAGGACTGCCTATTATGAAAAGCCTCAAAAAATAGTATAACTAAAAACATGTTCTGTGTATTTTATATATTTAGTACATGACATTTTAGAAAAAATTAACATTTATGTATAATGAAATATATCTGATTATAATAATGTAAGAATATTAAATTAATTTTTATAAATTTATAAATATATTAAAATTAATTTTATAAAAAAAAATATTTATACTACATTAAGTTTATTTATTTTTGAAACCATGTAATATGATTAAGTTCATAAATTTTAGGAAAACTATTACTTATATTTTGAAAATTACTTGACCAAGTAATTTAAATTAAAATATGAGTACAAATATTTTAAATATATTCATATAAGATATGTATAGGAGTGATTAAAGTTTATAATTTGTAATTTGCTAAATAATATTTTTTATAAATCAAAAAAAATAATAATAATTAATTTAATTTGAAATAAAATATTTAAAATGTTATTATTTGTAATTTAGTATCTTGAAAAATAATAAAGTGAAGATTTTGAAAAATAATAAAGTTAAGATTTTTTAAGTTATTAATCTTTAAAAAAAAATAAGAGCTATTATTTGTGTGTTACTATTTTAGAACTTTTTAGAATTTTGAAATACACTTATGACATTTGAAAATTTTGCAATCTCCAAATTTTTAATAGTTTGTAAATCAACAAAAATAAAGTTATTGAAATATTTTATTTTTAACTAAATTTTAATTTTAAATTTTAAAAAAAAATTCAATTGATTTTCTTAAAAAATAAGTAAAATAGAAAAAAATTAAAATATAAAATATTTTAACACAATTATTCAAAATAATAATAAAAATAAATTATTTAAATAAAATAAACATAATAAAAAAATTTAAAAATAAGTGCTACTATATCTTTATATTTATAATGTCTTTATTAATATTAGCTAAAACATTTTATTAATAAAAATTGATCAAATTAATGTATTTATTTATTTCTGTAATTAAACTAAAAACAAAAAATATTTTATAAAAGAATCTTGTGGTCATAGACCCCATGCTTCCTCAGTGAGCCAGCTCTTACAGGTAATATAAGTTGTATAGGTTATTCCTGGCATGGTTTTGTCCTAGAATTCTATGGCTCGGATGGGCATGCATGCGGGTTTCCAATATATTAGTTGCACGTCAATTTTGTTAGATGACACGTGCTAACTGTGCTTATAAACGTGGATGGTGAAGATTGGATTTGGCATGTGTTCCCAGAGTGTACTATTAATGCATTTAATATAGTGTTTATCCTTCTTTTTTAAACTGCGAAAATAGTATAAAGTCCTAGAAAAATTGTTGATAGCCAATAAAAAAAGAGTAATTACTGAACAAAAATGAATTAAAAAATAAACTGAGTTTTGAACTTTACAAAGTTCAATAGTTTTAATTATAAAAATTAATGGGGAGGTATGGGGAACATTAGTTTCCTACTTATATATATAGACAGGGACTAATAATTAGACATAAACTTTTGATTCAGTAACGCCCTTATAATTTTTTTTAAAACTAAATAGTTGGACATTATCAAACTTTTGATTTAGTACTTTATCTATATTTCTTAAAAAGTAGGTAATTAGACACTATAAAACTTTTTTATACCATTCTTTTAAAAATAAATAGTTAAACAATATCATACTTTTGATGACCGTACCTTACTTATATATATTTTTTTTAAATAGATAATTAAACACTATCAAATTATTTTTCTCAACTGGATAAAAGTGTGGCTATCCATACACACAGTGTTTAGATACTTCTAGAATGTATTGTATGTAGCAATGAAAAAAAAATTGTATCATTCGGGGGAGTTTGGTCCTTGAGTGTACAATTGAAAGAGACAAATCATTTGTACAAGGTTTTGCATGTGCCCGTTCGCTCTCTTCTTTTTCTTGCCTCTCAAAATGCCTCTTGCATTGCACATGGTTTATAATTTATAATTGCATGTTACATTTGTACTTGCTCTGGCTGACATATCTGGTATTTTTTTCTCCTTTTGCAAACCAACAACAATTTGGGGATAATTGAAATGTAGTTTGATTTTTATCCTCTATTTATCAATTTGTAATTTGGTAATATCCAACTACTTTATTTAGTTTTCATATCTTTCTTAGCCCGTGGCTATACAACCACGAAAATGCACTTCCTTTACATTGCTTTTTCTAACTTTTTAAAAAATTGACTGAGTCCTCTCCTTCGTATGAAAGTGCATTTTTGTGGCTGTATAGACGTTGCCTCTTTCTTATATTAGATTATATAAAATTATTATATCTTCTTAGATTAGATTATAAGAGTTTTAAATCATTCATTATCAGTTTTCAGTATCAATTTTTATATTAATTTGAATATAAGATAAATATATAATCTTGTTAAATTAATTTATATAAATTTTTAATTTATTAGCTATAGAATTGTGTCTCTCATAATTTCTTTAGAATAAATACGAAAATTTCAAAGAATATATTTTTAAAAAACTTGAAATATATATTTCTATATTAAATAATTAAACAAAATCAGTCTAAAATTTAAGACACCATTTTTTATAATAAAGCTAATTCAATAAATATAATATAATATCTTTGAAAATAATATTTTTTCTTTATTATAATTAAAATTATATCTACAAACAAATGAAAATTAAACATTATATCTTATCTCACAAAATAAAATTATATAATTAACTTTATATTAAACTATCATTTACATTCTTCCCTTTCTTTCTTCTTTTGTGGTTCTCTTTGATCATGGATATTTAGGGTCTCGCATTTACTGAAGTAATTTTCAGCATATGTTTATCAAACTATAAAATCTAACATTTGTAGTAGCTTGATTTTAACAAGGACACATAGCGTCTAGTTCCTGCCGATGTATAATTTGTTATTGCATTAGTCATACAATTAGTTCGTAAAAAAATTTGAGTTAAAAAATAAATTGTATTATACTTGTATATGCAAATACAACATTGACTAATAAGCTAATACAAAATTTTAAAAATGAAATGTCATTGATACATAATGTATATTGATTTTGTTGTGGTAAAAGAAAAATATAGAAATACATTTAAATCATATGTGACCAAGAGAATGTCTATTTTGTATTAAGCAATTAATGATGAGCAAGACAAATAATAGTTTTTGAAAAATAATGTAGAAGTAGATTTATTTTGTTTGGATAATTACATTGATCTGTCTTGTGGTACAATTTTTGTCATTATGTGCCAATTTTGTTTTAAATTGAAATAAAAATACTTCAACAATATTGTAGAATGTAAAAAAATAAAATAAAAAAATTTCAAGATTGTTATTGTTCTCAAATGAGTACAAAATATTTATGATACTTTTAAAAATTCATTTATTATTGTCTTTAGAATAAGTACAAGATATTTATGGTGCTTTTTCAACTTTATTTATTACTCATTTTTTTTCTACATTGGAGTGTATAAAGTTCTTAAGTGAGCCAAAAACACTACTGTAGCAAAAAGCAGCCAATCATATTGAAGATAAATGTTTTCTCTATAATTCTAAAAACTTCAATATATATTAAAACTTTAGAAATCTAAAAAGTTGTCAAAAAATACTCAAATCTCATTGGACAATTAAATGGAACAGTTGCATTTCAATGAATGCTATAGTATCTGCCTTGGCAGGAACTAATAAGGAAAATAGAAGGCTATGGAAAAAGATAAGTACAGCTGCAAAATTATCTGTGTCATTATTCTACAATGTTTATTTCATGTTCCATTTGGTACTTGAAGTTTATTGGTGACTTCACATACCCTTCATGTTTTGTCTTTTCAAATGTCTTCACTACAGAAATGCTTACATCACTAAATATTGCTTCTGATATGGATTAGTACGGACACATGCATAATACTACATTGCTCTGAATAAATGTTCGCTCCTCCCCATGTACTTATCAGGCTCTATTCACACTCAAACTATGCGCTTATAACCATCTTCTGTCCACGTTCATAGTAGCTATACAATTTTTTAAGAATAGAATTAGATATTGCAGGTTACTTGCCGTTTCTTTACGTAGTTTTGTTGATGATATTATATATCAAGAATACAATATATTGTAGAATATACTTTGGTCTATTATGTGCAGCATTGATTTGCCATATTTATCTTTTATTAGAATATATATCTCTCATCCAATCATCCAACTACTTCATGTCATTCAATTTTTTTTTAAGTTAGGTTTGTTGATAATATAATATATAAACAATGAAGATAATATGCGATTTGAAATCTTTGATAAATAGAAGGATGTAATTGCATCATATTCATGTCATGTGTAGGTATTATTCTTTCTAACTTGGTCTTTCATTCAATTTTTTAAAAAAGTTAGGTTTGTTGATAATATAATATATAAACAGTGAAGATGATATGAGATTTGAAATCTTTGATAAATAAAAGGATGTAATTGCATCATTTTCATGTCATACTATTTTTGGAGCTTTTGTAAAATATAATAATAATAATATTAGAATCTTGACATTATTAAATAGTAACTCGGATAATTATAATAATTATATAGCAAGTTTTCTAACAAATAATATTGAGGAAAGCCTAATCTTGAAGTATATGTATTTAAATGATAAAATATAAAATGGTATTCACAAGAAGTAAACAAAAGAGAAACTTGCAAATAATTTCAAGTCTGGCAAAATTTTAGCAATCTAGGTAGATGTGAGAGAAAGTCATAACCTAGAACATTCGAAGGGAAAATGAGAAAAACTGACTAAGGTACTTTTGGGCTCATCAAATCCATATGGTAATCCTTCTGAAACAAAGAAAATATAAAAGGAAAGTGTGCAATCCATTAGTAAGGAGGGTCCATGGGTCTATGGTCTCTTTTTAGTAAATTTTACTCGCATGATTTTCTATGGTGTCCAATTAAGTTGCAACCTCTTTTCGTTCTTTGATATCTTTGTACAAATCTTACATTTGCATTCTACACAAGGCTCACTGTCAATTGGATTGGGTAATAGTTCAATGAACCATAACTTTTTCACCTATTCTAATTGAAATTTTATTTTTGATAGATCACATTGAGCTCAACCTTTTTTTATTGCAATTTTCTTTTCCCACTTTTTGCATGAATATCATTTTTTCTATTCTCACCCAAGTCCATAATATCATTTTGTGCCTCCATACTTAGGGGAACTACTTCAAAATCATCTTCAAGTTCATTGTTAAATGAGATGTCATGTTCACCGGCTTGAACTTCTTCAAAATGTTATCCAACTTGTGATGAATCCCCTTCTTTGATATGCATTGGAGGTGTAAGTTCATAATCTGGTAAGTGTTGTGATGTTCTCCCTCCCTAAATTTTGCAACTATTTCCATAACCAAAGTAAGATGATAAGGTTATGCATTTTGTTGGTCTCTCTTGGTTTTCCCTACATTCACGGATCCTACTGGTTAGTACTCTTCTTGTTAGACATCTCCAACTAATCAAGGTTGTAAAAAAATATCAACTTGTTGAATAATAGATTGTGATTGTAGAATACATAGAATACAATGTACATATAATAATAATAATAGGATTATGTTGCATAAAGCCCTACGGCTCATACTAACTATCTAACACTATTAAAATTTAAAATCTTGTTTGAGCAATGAGGTGTGAAAAGGGTGCCCACTAAAAAGAATCATAAATAAAATAAATTATAAATCACCTACCAAGTTACCTAATACCACGAGTCATGATTGGATAATGTACTCAACACTTTGAAACTTCAGTTGTAGTGTAAAATAATACTATCATATAAAGGTATTTATACCAAACTATGTTGGAAAAATAGGCGAGAATATCAAGTGTCTATGTAAAAATTGGGTGAAGCAGCACATCTTATGTAGGCCGAAAATCTAATATAGTTGACTAAATGGGGTTGCTTATAGACACACATCGATAAAATGTTAGGCGACGCTCGACCTCAAGAGAAAAAATCATAATGATTAGGGAAAAATTTAATGTTGTCCAATAAGATAGCATTGGGTAAAGAGGTGAAAATTTCAAACTAATCATGTCCTAAATTGAGATTTTATCGATGATTGGACCAATATTTGGGACCAATTACGTGTAAACTAATTTGGGAAATTGGCCCAGACTTTGGGGTTAATTTATTTAATATCTAGGCGATGTGTTTGACCCCATATACATGTTTATTCACCAAAGTGTGATTTCTTGTAGAGGTAGAATTGTCATTTGGTGAAGATTCACAACTAAAAAAATTTATCGATTATAAATTCTAGGGTTCAAGGGGTTTAAAATGTATTTTAATGAAATCTTGAAGTCTTATAAACATATGAGTGATCTAGCCTTGGGATAGATCTAGAACCATCACAAATGGGTCTAGAAACTAATTAGTAAATTTGTCCACTGTCTCTGATTGCTTGAGGTGAGTTAGCTCTTGGAAGTACCACTTGGAATCTCTTTGGTCAAACCTACTCCTTAACCTTTGACTAAACTCGTTATAGGTGGTGGCTTTTTTTGACCTAGGGAATTAAATCTACCACCATTTGTGGGTTAACCCTATTAAGTGGAGTATGGAAAATTTAATGGCATCTTCTTCAGTAATGGGATTGAATGAAAAATATGTATTTATTGGACCCATGATTGAGCATTTTCTTCTCTTGATCCATAAAAACACGGTAGGGATATTTTATTTACTTTCTTTTGAAGATCTTCGTGAACATGAGTTTTCTTTTTGTTTTCCAGAATTTTGGTTTCATAGTATTATTTAAAGGGAATAATTTGTTGAATATTTGGATCCAATTTTTCATACATTTGTGCTATTTATTCAACATTATTTATGGTTATTTCTTGATGCATATAGCCATCAAGACACACAAGTCGTCTTTGAGTTCACAATGTCAAATAAAGGAAACGTTTTATACAATATAGGACTAACCTTTAATGAATTAATGACCAAATACAATATACTTTATAAAACTTTATGTGGCTTCAAGTATAGGTCCACATGTTAACTATCTATCTAGATCCAAGAGCATGTAAGCTAACTCTTAAAAATAGTTCTTCACTGAATTAAATACCAAGCATTGTATGAAGAACACCATGGGAAATTAGCACTCAAGTTCAGATAAAGTATAACTTCCACCCATTGTAATATTGAAGAATGTGCACTTAGGATAATGATCCATAATAGGTCCAAAATATGAAGCCAACCTCGCAAAATCTGGAAAGGAAAAACAAGTTTTTAGAGAATTAAACTATCAAACAAATAACTGAAAAGCTAAGAAACAAGAAAATCTCTTTTTGGGTGATGCAAGATTTCCAACAGCCCAATGATGCTCTGCATCAGACACCCAAGACAACAAGAGATGTTCCATAAGGACTTATGAACATCTAAGAGAGTTCAATACATAAATCCCATGCTCATTCTTAATCAATAAATCCTCTTCTACTACTACAGCTACTTCCAAGATCAAATGAATCATACCTACTATAATCCTTCATATAATTAGAAGATTGATTTCCTTTACCTATGTCTCTCATCACAGTATGAGATAGCTTCAAGGAAGACTCTCTTCCATCAGTATTCCTAAACCATGAGTTATATTGTCTTCAAACTGAATGTCTTGCAAACACTCAAACCCTTTGTCTTACCTCCTTCATCATCTTTCAAAGGAATAAAAAAATTATTATTTCTATCCTTCTCTACTATAATAGTAGTCTTTCTACAACCATGTATATCTCCTCTATCAAATTGCCAAGGTATTCTAAGTAAAACATGACAAACATTCATGTCTACTACATCACATAATACTTCATCCTTAAAAGGTTGAATACTAAAATTAACAAAGAATTTTTCTCTAACCTGCATCCAATGATCATCTTGAAACCAATCGATACCATAAGGAGTGGTATGGTTCATTCTTTCTAAACCAAGTTTCCTAACCATCTCTTTAGAAACAAGATTATCAGTACTACCTATATCCATAATAACTTTGCAACATTTACCTATAAACTTACAAATAGTTCAAAATAAGTTTCTTCTTTGCACTAATTCCACATTATACTTAGCCAACATGATTCTTCTCTCAAAAGATATTCTCCAACTTAGGTGGAGCCAAATCAACATCAGAAGTTTCCATTTTCTGATCTTCCTATACTACAAAGTTTTGTTTGTCAATCTTCACACTAGGATATTAAAAAACTTGGTCTCCATCTTTACCACATTTAAAATAAGTACCTTTGAATACATATTTACTATAAAAAAATAACTTGCCTACCCTTATCTACCATTTCAATTGTTTACCTTTCTTCCTTCATAATTTTTCTTTAGCCTTCAATACATTTTTTTTAAGAATCTTCAACTGAACTAAGTTTCAACATACTCAACTCATCCTGAATATTGAATTTCAACCAATAACACACCTTGCAACCTTTTTCTTAGAAGATTCATGATGTCAAGATGTGATTTGTATCTTGTAAAATTCTTCAGTGTAGTTCTTTAGAGACATATCTTTTTGCTTCAAATTCTACACCTACTTAAACAATTCAAGTTTATAAATAAATTTAGCCTTCAATATAGAAAGCATGGATTTCCTTCTACTAATATTAGGTTCATCATTATCTTCTCTATCTTTCTACAATTCTTTCCACCACAAGGCAGCATGAACTTTCAATTTAATTTGTACTAGCCTAACTCTGTATGGATCTACAATATATTTAATCTCAAATTAATTATTATGTTCATTAATCAAATCTATTGATTCTTCAACATCTAAAGAACCAAAAAAACTTGATACCTACATTATATGACTCCTACCATCTTGTGTCATAGTTCTCAATAATATTTATTCTTCTGTAGGGATCTCTACTTTAGGTACTTCAAGATCTTTAGCAGGTTCTACATATTCATCTTTTGTTTCAAGATTTCTTCTTAAGCCATTCAAGACATTTTGGATTTCATTCTGTATCTTAGCCTTGAATTCTTCAAACATATTTCCAAGCTCCTAGGTTGCATCCTTCTAGAAAACATATAGAATCAAATAAGGTGCAATTGCCTCAAACTTTAGTGATTTGCTCACCAACAAGGATCAACAGGTCTTTAACAGGATTCAAACACAACTTGAACAAGTCATCTACAATTGTGGGCCAAAACCACAAACGTACACTCCAAAACCAACAAGTTTAGGTCTTGAAAAGTCTACCAAATCTTAACCACAATGGAATCAGACACAATTAGATCAATATTCTCTCAACCAAATCAACCATGCTTTGATAAGTCACAAATTAGATCAACCTTCTCTTTGCTAATTCCAACCAAATCTAACTATGCTTTAATACCATTTTATGTAGTACAAGGACGGTATACCTCCAAAAGATAGCCAATCCCCTAATAATAACAACACAATAAAATTGTAACAAGATACAAATGAAAACAACTCACTTTATTAAAAAAAAAAAAATCAACTACACAATTGAATATTGATTGATAAGACAACTTGCATACAATATGTTTGGTTGTAAGGCCTTCCCATTTATGGCCAATACATTTTAGATTACATACCAAACTTGCTACGCTTGAACTTCCTCCTAGTACTCTACTCAATGACTTTTTAATTTTTCTCTTGATTCTCTTCTAAGACTTAATAATTTTATATATATAGTGATTAGGACACATGGATCTATTTTGAGTTTACAATCTCCATTAAAGGAAATGTTTTATAAACACAAGATTGAACCTCAATGAGTTAATGACCAAATACAAAGTATATTATAAAACTTTATGCATCATTAGGTATAGGTCTACATGTTATCCATTTATCTAGATCCAAGAGAGAATACGACAGCTCTTAAAGATAGAAGCTCATTGAATTAAATTAATGGGCATTGTATGATGAATAACATACAAGATCAACACTTGAGAAGATGAAGCATAACTTCCACCCATTGTAATAACAAATTATGTGCACTTAGGATAATGATCCATAATAGATCCATAGTATGAAGTTAACCTTGCAGAATTTTGAAAGGACAAACAAGTGTCTTCCAAATCAACTTTTAGATAGATAATTGGAAAATTGAAAACAAGAAGATATCTTTTTGGGTGATGCAAGATTGTGAGCAGCACAAGGATGCTCTTGAATTGTTTATTCTTCTATAATATGTTTTTCTCTTATAATGAACAAAGGAAAGGTATCTTAGGGAACTAAACTTTGTGATGAGAGTTCATTTTCTTCGTGATGAGAGTATAAATCCCTTTATAGATTTGGGTTAGGTATTTCATTATAATTATTGTTGTGGCTTAATTTTTGTTTAGTTTTGAGTAATATTTTATTGGATCTCTTATATCTTTCGTTGGTTCTTTCAAACCTCACATTAATCTATTCCATGAAGTTTATTAACTCTTAGGCTAATCCCTTTTCGATTATTCTCTACATGTGTTGATGCATGAACTAACATTAACTCCAAAAGATGGAAAGATTATGCTCTAATACCATTGTAATGTCCCCTCAAGTAGGGTTAGCTTAGGACAATCATGCAAAATAAATGTTAGAATTTAAACAATAAAAAGACTAAATATATTATTATATCCTCTATCTTAACCCCAACCTTAAAGAAGTATCTAGATTGGGTTTTCTAACCATTAGTTATTCAACCATCTTCTCTAGAGTGCACCCCTTTAGGTTAAGATATGCATATGTTAGCATCATCAGAATATTTCGGCCACTATCAAATTCTCATCCAGTCATTCATATAAGGTTAATAATATATCACACTATCACAATATTCATTCATAAAAGGACCTAACCTCCTATATTGGCACTATGAGATTTCATTATTACACATCTAGCCATTGCTCATAGGTTGTACTAATCTCTCACACTGGCATGACAACCATTCATACAAAGATTGTACTGGACTCCCACACTAGCACTATGAGATTCTATGTAGCCATTCATATAAAGACTATCTTAAATAGTACATTAGCACATAGCCATTCATATAGAGATGAGGGAAATCCCTACACAAGAACTATGGAATTTTTATTATTTACAATAGATTCATAAGACAATATGTGTAAATATTGCAACATATAAACCAATTCTTTATATTTAATCTAACGTACTATCAAATTGTAAAATATAATTTTGAATATATTTCAAATGTTATTATAGATATAAAAAGTGAAACTGATATGTCATACCTACTATGGCATTAATGACATTCCACCCTTTTTATGTGGTGTTCATACCTTGCAAGTTCAACTCAAATGTAGACTTTCCCTTGTTTCAATTTCTCTTTTATTCAATCCCTTACTCTTATCATATGAATAAATTCCCTAGTGACCAGTCAACTCACCACATCCTCTCTCTTCTTTTTTTCATGCGTTCAAGGCATTAACTATTTTTTTAATATTGTCTCCCCTTATTTGATTACCTCACCCTATCCTTTGATTTTTTTATTCCCTACACATGCATGTATGTCGGGGTCCTTTCTTAGTTGGCAGGTCATTTAGGACAGTTGGATACTTTTTGGATAGGCTAATCTCCATACATAATGCACTAAAGACAAAACAAACTCAAACCCTTTTTTTTCTTCTAGATTCACGAAAACGTAGTGATTTTTTTCCAATTTTTTTGTTGTTTTCGACTACAAACAATGTAGATCATGAATTTCAAATGCTGAAATTTTCAAAAAAATCCATGATGTTTTTTATCTTTTCAAAATTGGTCAACTGTATAGGTTAGATGGAGGATAGCCGCATCCAATACTTTTCTTCTTTATACACATTGCCTATTTGAACACCTCTTTCACTATTGGCTTTCAACATTTATATTTCCTACCTTATGAGGCATAATTCATGACCTTTTGCTCATGATAGTTATATTTATGAAATTTATTTTAATAATAATATCAAAATGAATTATTATTATTTTGATTGTATTTAAATGTGAACAATCTTCTGATTAAATTGTAAACTAAATCTCTTAAGTCCATCGATAATGACATAGATAATAGTTGTGGTGTTTAATAGATATAATTATCAAATTGATATCTTTTACATGGAGATGTTGTACATTTATCTTGGTATGTGTTATTGGAAATGTCAATCATATATTAAATCATAATATTTGATGATAGATATGTTTGAGTTACAAATTGTATAATACTGAGTATATCAAATTAATTAATACATTATGTTAAGGACTTATGTATTATAGTATATATATTTGAACCATATATTGTATTATTTATAACTCAAATAGGTTTCATAACAACATCATTAAGCTTATCTTATATCATTAATGCATTCAATGTGCAATATAAAGAGTTGATAGACTTCAACGAAACATACTCAATTTTATAATGAAAATCCATACTTTCGTATTAAGATATGAAAACTTAGATATAGAATCTATGATACTTTGCATACCTCATATTAGCATTGCATACCTTAACTCTTTGTAGAGGTTGAGGTCGAGACCAAGGTCAAGGTACAGGTTGTACTAGGTACATGAGACATTATGAGTCTAGTGAGGACTCTTGATGGTCTCCCCCCCTATCACACTATCTCCTACATCTAGCACAAAGTCTTCACAATCTCCTTCTAGTCCTATCAATAGACCTTACATCAAATGTATTTTTCCTACAACTATAAGTCAGATTTGAAACCCACTATTTTAGGGACATCATAAAGATCATACCTCTAACAAGTCATATTCTGAATAGGATTTTGCAACTAAAAATGGAACAAAACTACCTACCACTTCAAACACAACACCTTTGCATATTGAACCTCTATTTACAAAAAAATTGAACAAAGACAAAATGGTTGACCAACGTCACAACCAAGGAGAAAATAATAAACAACAATACCAACACATCCCAAATGATGATGAACACATACCTTGATGTAACTGAATTGCTTCAAGCCCTTTTCTTCACTAAGGACTCACCTTTGATTCTTTTCTAGCCTACTAGGGTTCCCCTTTTTCACCCTAGCCTCAAGAGGATTGCTATATTATCCCCCCACACTTCACTATTCATCTACACCAATGTTTGCACAACTTACATCCATCCTAGAGGCATTTCAACTTGTCCTCCAAACTCTCAATATCAACAAACATGATCATTCTACCTTCAATAAGGAGTGAGGGATTCAACTTGAGGGATTTTAGACTTCCACTATACTCCTGGTATCAAAATCCATAGGTTTCTCCATTCAATTCCTTTAAATTTGGCAAAATTACCCTAATTAGGCCTCCAAAGTTGGTTTTTAGACTATAATTCTAGATTTCCCTTAACAAAGTGGAAAATTAATTACCAATATAAATACCCTTTTGGAAGCAATTAAAAAAATTATAGGTCTTTGGTTCTCAACTTTTTTGTACACCACTTTGCTACATTTCAGCACCTACTAAGGTATAATGAAACACTTAGCAAATCTTGTCTTGGAAACTTCTCCTCTCACACATAGCTTCCTCATATATCCCTCCTTCTAAAACACCTAGATTGAACTTTCCAACATATTCAATCTACCAAAAATAACTTGCAAGCATTTTGATTTCCTAGCCATGCATCAAAAGCTTGCCTAGGGCATCACTTTAAAAATAGAAAATAAACTTGTCCAGACTATTACAACATATAGTCCACAAATATAACTAAGGGGGGGGGGGGGGGGGGGGTGTGGGGGGGGGGGTGGGGGGTGGTGGGGGTGAGGTGTGAATCAATTATACAACTATTATCACAATTTTCAACCTTAATCAAACTTAACCATATGAGCAATATAATCAGAAACCACAACAAGATACTCATACACAATAGCACCATATATGTTAACTAGGGAAACCCTTGATCAGAGGGAAAACCCCAGTGGGGATGGTACCCACAAGATGATGTACTAATATATTCCTTGTTAGAGGATGGACCCTATTAGCAGTCTATAACAATATGCACTACATATCAATCCCTATTAGGAGATTCCAACCCTATTAGGAGTTGTGCCAACATTATTAGGAGTTGTGGAAGACAGCTAGACCCACTGCCCAAATAGCTTCAAGGTTAAGACCAATGAAGCCACTATCCAAATGATCTTTGTATTATTCCTTCCAGATTAATAGAAATTAATAGTACTTCCTTCCTCTATCTTCTCAACTAGACCTTTTCTCCTTTTGATCTTGTAACCAGATCACAAATCTCGCATCCAATAATCCCTCAAATTGCTTACTCACATTCAGTAAAAATGCTGCTCCTTTTCGCACTTAACACTTCATACAACACTGGATACTTTTACAAACAAGGAAAACATCTTTCCTTTATACCATATCTTCAAAATAATTCCTTGAGTTGGCCTTGAGGCTTTCTCAATTAATTATAATAAAATAATTAATTAATTATAATTACAATAGAAATGTTGGCTCATAGTCTATACAAAACTTCACACATGCAATACTAGAGCTTGTGCATCTTCTGACATCATCATCTGACTGTCCTCAGTCACTGTCTGACTATGTAGCTCTTTATTACATCTTAGATGAAAGATATAACACAAACATCAGAAACTTCTTTGCAAGTGTTTTGTCTCTAAACTGCTCTCAGTAAATTAGGTACAACTTCTTAATGTCTTTGACTTATGTGTTGCACATTGAACCACATCTTTAGGATAATGTATTGAACATGTCCATGGATGCACATCACTAGATAAGAAAAACCTTTTTTGTACAACTATGATCTCTCTTTGTTACTCTATGAATCTTCACAAACTTGCTACTATGTTGACATCAATGACAAACATAGCCATGAATGCAATATGTCAATACTCTCTAATGCTTAGGATACTCCTGCAATATAGTATCATGAGCATTCATGCTAACAATTTCTCCCTTTGGCATTGATGGCAACATAGATGAAAAACATCTAAATTCCAAGAATAGCAAAACAATACTCTCTTGTTGTTATTGTTTTTATCATCTTCTCAAATACTCTTCATTAATCAAATCTAAAATATTCTGGAAAACTATTATGTTCTTCTTCTTCTTCTTTAGGATCAACAATAGTTGTTCATAGTAAAACAACTCGCAATACATATCTCCCTCATTGAGATATTCCTCCTTCTTTACATGAATATTTCTAAATCTCGTTAATAACTATCTCTCCCACATTCATGCGCATATCTCCTCTATTCATACTTAGGAGATTTTTTCTTCTCCCCCATTTATTAGGAGATTTTTTTCATGTATATTCTCTCCCCCATTGACATCAATGAAAAAGTCCTCATTATGTCAATTTACTACTCCAAGCATTCAACCAGCTCAAGTGTCCTAAGACATTGTTCAAGACCAAATACCAAAAGTCCTCAATGACTTAGCTCATCTTAGATAATCCCCCATCTACGAAGCATCAACATTTAGTTCATTCTAATAATAATGCTATGTACCACTAGACTGATGCACTTACTACATCATCTACTCAGAAGTAGGTATGGACATAACCCTAAGCATGCCTCTCAAGTACTCAAATGTATCTTTAGGTAACAACTTCACAATGATATATGCAATCTGATCTTTAGCACTTACATACTCTAATCGGACATCCTTTTCTACCACTTTCTCTCTCAACACATGATACTTAATAAATATATGATTAGTCTTAGAATACAATACAAGATTCTTAGACATACTCATTGTACTTATGTTATCATAGTAAATGATAACAAGTTCTGCAAACTCAATTTTGATATCCTTCAGCATCTATTTCATCCACATCACTTGATTATAATTATTAGTTATTGCAACATAATTTTCCTTAGTAGTACTTTGAAAAATAAAATCTTGTTTCTTGCATAGCCAAGAAACCAATCTTCCTCCAAGAAATAATGCTCCACCACTGGTGCTCTTTCTGTCATCCATACTACTTTCCCAATATGCATCAGTATATACACATAGAGTGAAATCACTCGATCTATCATACCAAATTCCATAGTTAGATGTTCCTTTCAAATATCTGAATATCCTTTTTATTGTTGCATAATGATACTCCTTAGGATCATCTTGAAATCTAGCTATAACCCCAACTGCATTTTCTATATCTAGTATGGTGTGAGTCAAATATTGTAAACTTCCAATCATGGATATGTACTTCTTCTGCTCAATTGTAGGTGTTGCTAGATAACTTGTAACCAATTATCATAGGTGTACCAATAGGCTTACAACTTTCCAATCCAAATCTCCTCAATAAGTCTTTCAAATACTTAGCTTGTGAGATGAAAA
The DNA here is from genome assembly GCA_028749045.1 of Cupressus sempervirens. Classification (NCBI taxonomy): domain Eukaryota; kingdom Viridiplantae; phylum Streptophyta; class Pinopsida; order Cupressales; family Cupressaceae; genus Cupressus; species Cupressus sempervirens. Next base: position 613,113,354 of record CM053784.1, on the reverse strand, counting down.
TACCATCACTGTTCTACACAATCTATAATCCTAGGAAAAACTTCATTTCTCCTATCATGCTCATTTCAAACTCATTCTTCATTTCTTCAGAAAACTTATCACTTGCTTCATCGTTACCTCCAAATTTGATGTCATCAAAAAATATTACTATTATCAACAATCCATTCTCAATTTCTTTCAAATACAAGTTACTATCTATCATACGTTTAACAAATCCAAGTTTTGTCAAATAGTTGTCCAACCTTGCATACCAGGTTCTAGGTGCTTGCTTGAGACCATATAGATCTTTCTTTAGTGTGCATACCATGTCTTTTTCTTCTGATAGAGGGAAATCTTTGGGCTTCTCAATATATATGTCTTCTTCAAGATCTCCATTTAGGAAGGCTGATTTAACATCCATTTGATATACCTTGAAATTCTTATTCATTACACAAGTGAAGAGCATTCTTAATACTTCCATTTTGGCTACAAGTGCATATCTCTCCTCATATTCTATGCCTTCTTGTTGTGAGTAACCTTTTTATACAAATCTAGCCTTGTTTCTCACAATTTTTCCTTGCTCATTCATTGTGTTTCTGAATACCTATTTGGTTCCCATCACATTCTTGTCTTTAGGTCTAGGAACTAACTCCCATGTTTCATTCTTCACAATCTAATCTAATTCTTTCTTCATTTCTTGAATCCAATGATCATCTTTGCATGATTTATCTTCACTTTTAGGTTCAACTTGAGAAATCAAACATATCTCTTCATTAACTCTGTTTCTTGTCATCACACCTTTGTCTTTACATCCAATTATCTTCTGTAGAGGGTGATTCTTTTTTTAGATTCCTATTAGGGGTAGGAATTGACATCTCAACTCTTATCTCATCTCTAGGTTTAGACGTCTATTCTCCTCTTTTCTCAACAATTAACACATCATTTTGTAGATCATTGTTAGTCTCAATGATAACTTCCACATTTGCATGGTTAGCCTCTAGATTAACAATAGTTACCAAAGCTATATCTTCTACTACTTCCTCTTTCTTAACCAATTCAAGATCATTAGCTTTGTCATCACATTCATTCAAGAATCTTTCCATACTTTCTTTAAATTCTTCATCTTCATTAGAAAGTGAACCCTTTCTAGATTCTCTTACTCTCTTGGGATATCTAGATGAAAAATGACCTAACTCTTTACATGTCCAACAAACAAAAATTTCCATACCTTCCAACTCTATGTTCATAAGTAGATCAATACCTCTTTGATCTTCATGTCATCTTCAAACCTGGATCTATCTTTACTTGTTCCTCTATTCTTTTGTATGCAACAAAAGGATTATGGATCTAGAAACTCAATGCTCAGATCTTTACACATATTTGATAACTCGCCCAGAATATCCATCTTCTAGGCGACAAAATTTTTCTTATCTGACCTAGGACTAATCTTTCTTGTCATGATCTCTCAAAGCTATTAAGCTTAACCTTCAAGGATTTGATGCTCTAATACCAATTGTTAGAATATATAGTCCACCAATATAATTGATTGGGGGGGGGGGGGGGGGGGGGGGGAGGGGGGTGTCATTTAATTATACAACTATTATCATAATTATCAATATTAATCAAACTTAACTATATGAGCAATATAATAAGAAACCACACCAAGATACTCATACACAATAACACCAGATATGTTAACTAGGGAAACCCTTGATTAGAGGGAAAACCCCAGTGCAGATGGTACCCACAAGATGATGTGTATTACTATAAATATTCCTTATTAGAGGATGGACCCTTTTAGGAGTCTATAACAACATTTACTACATATTAGTCCCTGTTAGGAGTCTTTGAATCTCTGTTAGGAGATTCCAACCATGTTCGGAGTTGTACCAACCCTGTTTGAAGTTGTGGAAAATAGTTGTACCCACTACCCAAACAACTTCAAGGTTAAGACCAATGAACCCACTATCTAAATGATCTCTATAATACTCCTTGTAGAATAATAGAAATGAATAGTACTTCCTTCCTCTATCCTGTCAACCAGACCTCTGTTCCTTTTGATTTATAACTAGATCACAAATCTTGCATCCAATAATCACTTGGATTGCTTACTCACATTCAGTAAACACTCTTCTCTTTTTCACACTTCTCACTTCATAAACACTTGATACTTTTACAAAAAAAAAAACATCTTTCCTTTATACCATATTTTCAAAATAATTCCTTCAATTGGCCTTGAGGCTTTCTCAATTAATTATAATAAGATAATTAATTAATTATAATTACAATAGCACTGGCGGCTCACAATCTATACAAAACTTCACATGTGTGATAATAGGACTTGTGCATCTTCTGACATCATCATTTGACTATCCTCTATTGTTGTCTGACTACGCATATCTTTATTACATCTTAGATGAAAGATATAATACAAACATCATAAATTTCTTTCCAAGTACTCTGTCTTTGAACTTCTCTTTGTAAATCAGGTACAACTTTTGTACATCTTCGACTTACATGTTGCACACTGGACCATGTCATCAAGACACTATATTGAACATGTACATGGCTGCTCATCACCAAAAAAGAAAAACCTTGTCCATACAACTATGATCTCTCTATGTTACTCTACAAGTCTTCACATACTTACTTCTATGTTGACATTAATGACAAACACAATCATGAATGCAACATGCCAATACTATCCAATGCTTAGGTTACTCCCCCAATATAGTATCATTAGAATTCATGCTAACACAAACTTCTCCTTTTGTATGTACATTATATAAGGAATCCACTTCCACGTCCCTCAAGGCCATGATGATTCCACAATGAGGATTCATAGGGGAGCCATATTTCACAAAACTGTCAAAACAGCAACAACAAAGTATCTATTTACAAATGATTTTTAAACTATAAAAAAATGAACTCCTATCAACTTGAAATCTAAACCAAAATGCATGGTAATAACATGAGCTACAAGGATCCAACACAAAAAGAAATCCTTCAATCCATTAAAGCATTCATGCAATCAAAAACACAAAAAATGTCAATTTTGGAACAAAAATTCGTAGCTTTCAATTTTCAAAATCCACTTGTTACAACATCCAACCCTTGGAATTGGTCTCCTTCTTGGTCTTATAGGTTTTATCAAAGGTTTTAGATATTTTTCATAACTATTAACTCCATTTTCATGACATGCAACATTCTTGTCAAAATATTGTCATGGAACTTTGCAAAGTTGTTGACAACATTTTGCATTTTCTAGAAAATTTGAAATTTATCACTTGGAAACTTCCAAATTAGTCAACTATGATCTCTTTATGATGTCTAAGCATGACTTAGCATTCAAAGAATCAACTCATGTGATTTGGACTACTTTGACCTAATCGATAACTTTTGTAACAAATTGACATCTTTCCCAAATTTGTACCAAATGACCCCATATGATCTCCAACCTATGTAAAAATATGTAAATATTCCATATAAGACATAATAAGATCAAATCCAAATTTTCTCCAGAATTCTAGAGTATAAGACCCATAACCCTAATCTTGATTCCTAAAAACCTAAACACAAGGTAAGCAAAAAAATCTAGAATGGATTGAGCCTAGTGAATCCATCTAGGAGAACACTCACATGACCTTATAATGTCCAAACACACCCAACCAACTTGGATAAGGTTAGTACAAGCCAAAAACCAAAAATGTGGAACTAGGACTAGGAGTTAGCCTAGGTGCTCCTGCACCATAGTTCAATCCATCCTTGGATTGAGCAGACCGGAGTCTATTCCCAACTTTTTGAAGTCTTCTTCCTTGATCCAAGTAGCCTTTGCATCATCTTTTCCATGTCACTTTACAAGATGTTCCCAATAAGTCCTTGTCCTAGTTTTCTTGTAAACCCTAAAGTCAAGCACATTTTCAATTGTCTTAGTATGTGTAGGAGGTAAGTTCAAGTCTACTATCTCTTGAATGACTTCTTTAAGTATTTGATCATCATCTAGAGTAGTTCCTTTGTATTTAAGTAGATTGCCAATGTTGAAAATGGGTGATAACTCAATACCTTCAAGAAGCTCCACCTTGTATGCATTATTACCATACTTGGCCAATATTATGCAAGGCCCTAACCTTCTCATCTAAAGCTTATGAGGGACTTCTTTCTACAACTTTTATTTTTGTAGATGAATCATCACAAGATCTCCAACTTTGAGTTGTACATCTCTTTTACTATCATCTACCTTATGCTTGAGTTTCATAGGATTTTCAATTAGGGTCTTCCTCATTGTTTCATCAATTTCCCTCATGGAGTGGGAAAATTCCTTAGCATAACCACATCCTTTTGCACCATCTTTCAGCTCCCTTAGTTCAAACACCCCTCTAGGATGCAACACATAAACAATTTCAAATAGACTTTTACCAATTGACCTGTTAACTATATCATTGTATGCATATTCAGCCTGTCCAATGAATTGATCCCAAACTTGTCCATATTCATTTGTAAGACACTTTAGAAAGCTTCCAAGACTTCTATTTATTACCTTAGTTTGACCATCTGTCTGAAGGTGATAGGCAAATCCAAAGGATAGATTTGTTCCTAGCTTTTGCCACAAGGTTTTCTAGAAATAGCTCATGAACTTTGTGTCCTTGTCTAAAACAATACTTATAGGTAAGCCATGGATTCTTACCACCTCCTTGAAGAAAAAATGTGCAATTTAGAAAGCATTATGGACTATTTCACAAGGGATAAAATGTGTAATTTTACTGAATCTATCAACTATAACATAAATATTGTCAAACCCTTTCTTGGTCCTTGGTAACCCTACCACAAAGTCCATACTTAAGCACTCCCATGGTCTGCTAGGAATTGGAAGGGGCTGATAAAAGCCTACATTGGAAGATGTGCCTTTTTCTTTTCGACACACAACACGACATTCAACATACTTTCGGATATGCCTATTCATTTTAGACCAAAAGTAGAATCTAGTAACTAACTCTTCAGTCTTATTGACTCTAAAATTACCACTAAGTTCCCCATTGTGTTTTTCTTGAATCAAATTTTCCCTCATTAATCCCCTTAGAATACATAGTTGACTCCCCTTAAATAATAAATCATTTTGCAAAGTGTAATTAGAAAATTCACCATGGAAATTGTTCTTGTACTCCTTACATACCTTGCAAATGTTTGCAAAATCTTCATCATCAGCATATAGGTCCTTGAAGCTATCTATACCAATTCTTTACAACTAAACCTCTTGTACTATGAGGAGTCTCCTACTTAGGGCATCAACTACCTTGTTCTACACTCATTTCTTATGATTGATGTTAAAGTGTAAGCTTGCAGATATTCCACCCACTTCATATATTTTCTAATGGACCAATCTTGGGAGTTAAGGAAATTGAGGGCTTGATTATCTAAATATACCACAAACTCCTTTGGAAGAAAATAATGCCTCCACTTTCTTAAAGCTTGGACTAGAGCATATAACTCTAATTCATAGGAAAAGTACTTCCTCTTTGAATCATTAAGCTTCTCACTACGAAATTCCACTAGCCTCCCTTCTTGGCTTAGGACTGCTCTAATAGCCACATTGCTAGCATCACACTCCACTGTGAAGAGTTTGTCAAAACTAGGCAGAATAATAATGAGATGAGTAGCTATCCTCTTCTTGAGTGTTTCAAACCCAGTATTTTCTTGAGGAGTCCAATGGAACTTTGTCTTCATTCCACTTTTACTTTGGTCCATCTCAAGGTTCCCTTGAAACAAAAAAATCGAAGGTACACTAGCTCCTGCATCATGAAGTCACACTTCTCCAAATTTATCATTATCTTTTCTTCATGTAATTTCTTGAAACAAATTTCAAATGTTTAATACACTCCTCCCTAGTTTTATTGAAAATCAATGTGTCATCTAAATAGACAACAAACTTACCAATGTATTCTTTAATACCTCATTCATAAGCCTCATAAAATTTGAGGGAGCATTTGATAAGACAAACAACATTACAAGCCATCTATACAAACCTTCTATGGTCTTGAAGGTTGTTTTCCACTCATCCCCTTCCCTTATCTTGACTTGGTGATAGCCACTTTTGAGATCTATCTTGGTAAAATACCTTGCTTTCCCTAAAAAATCCATTAGGTCTTCAATCTTAGGTATTTGGAACCTATACCTAATGATGATCCTATTAATGACTCTTGAATCAGTACAAAGTCTCCAAGTTCCCCCCTTTATGGGTATTAAAATGGTGGGTACAACACAAGGGCTTATACTTTTCCTGATTAGGCATTGGTCTAAGAGTTCTTGGATTTGCTTAGCAATTTCCTCATTTTTTTGAGTGGTCATTTTATAGGAAGCTTTTTTGGGAAGGGTGGCTCCTAGAATTTGATTACTAATAGGTCTCTTGTGAGGTAGGGTAGTAGGCTTTCCATCACTAACAATGTCCTTGTACTCATTAAGAATTTATTGTACTTCCTTAGGTAGCTCTGTTTTCTTTTCTATCTTCTTATCAACTTCGTATTTAGGTTTCAAAACTAAGGAAAAACCTACTCCTCCTTCCTCCAAGGCATTTAAGAACTCCTTTTGACCAACCATAAGGATATTAGGACTTGAAGATTTCACTTCTCCCTCTTCTTTTAAGGATTGAATCTTGAATATCACACCATCTTTCTTCAAGGAGTGTGCATTTTTATTTCCATCATGCATTGCTTGTCTATCAAACTATCATGGCCTTCCTAGTAGAAGATGACATGAATCCATAGGGAGAATGTCACATAACACTTTTTCCTTATACTTTCCTATCAAAAATTCCACCCATGTTTGTTCACTTACAAGAACATGTTGCCCCTTATTTAGCCATGTAACTTTAAGGGAATATTATTTTGGAATTCTTTTCATATTCAATTTGCTAGCTTCCTCCTCTAATACAATATAATCTGTGGAACTTAATTCTATGATGACATTACCCACTTTTACCATCATCTTGTACTTCACCCTAAATAGTGCTCTCCTTTAGCTTGGTTCTTCTTTTATGGGTTCTTTAATCAATATCCTCCTTATCATCAAAGTTTTGCCTTCTTCTAGTTCTAGGGTCACTTCAAATGGATTACTGATGTTACTAGACTCTTCTTGTACATAATTGACCCTTTTTACACTCCCTTAGGAAGTAGAACCTTTCTCAGGGCACCTATATGTAGGGTGAGACATCTAGTTACAATGATAGCATTTCATAGTTGCAAAGTAGGATCATCTACCTTGGCTACTTCTTCTTCCTCTTCCACTATTGTTAGAGCTTCTTCCCCTACTAAAACTCCCTCTATTTGAGTTGCCTTCTTGTTGTTCAGTCAACTTGGTTTCCCCTTAGATCCTTGAATTTGAACCTCTACCACCATAACCTCTTTTATTCCTAGCATCTCTACCTCTACATCTACCTCTAAACTTGGCATATGATTTCTTTCTATTCCTCTCTTTTACTTTTAGTACCAATTGGAAACACTTAAGGACTATTGTAGGCATCCATTGACTGATTTCTTCTTGTATGTTTATGTATCATCTTAAAATGGAAGCACTTTCATCTTAAGAGTGCTTATCCTTCTGAGTAAGTGGTCTGGGGTCATTTCAAGTGCCTTGAATGAGTCTTTGCATGGATCTGGCTTTTTTTTTCCTTATTCTACTTCTCTCCTTTTATTTCCAACCTCTTTCTGACAACTTTCTCTATGAAATTGAGGATTTTGACTTTTTAGGTCAAGGATGACCTAAAGGGTCAAGGTCAACCTCAACCCTAACCTAGGTCACAAATGACCTCAACCCTAACCTAGAATAGGGTCAACCTCATCCCTAACCTTCTGGGAGTTTCAGGACATCAAGCCTAGGAAAGTTCCTTTTTCCTACTTCAGGGTTGGTTGTTTCGGGTTTCAAAATGGTAGACTCTTAAATTGAATTTAATTTAGGTCCATTTCTAGGGGTTAAGGTAAATTGAGATTTAATTCTCTCATGTTGGCCTTCTCTAGGATTTTGTGCCCTTGATCTCTATAAGGAAGCCTCCTCCTCTCATTTTTCTCTAAAACGCATTGTGATATCGGACAAACTATTACCTTCTACATCCACTATTTTATGAAGTGAAGATCTACTAAGCATTCAAGTGTTTAAGAATTCAAGATCCAATTCATCAAGGAGGTCCATCATTAGCTATTAAAATATTCAATCTCTATGGAGCCCTCTTGTTGAAGATTTCTCCATCCATATTCATCCAAGCCTTTTCCTATGCAAACATACATTCAAGATTGGTGTTGAAGATCTAATGCCATTAATTTGAGACATCCTTCATCCATTTAGACATTCATTTGGATCATCCATACTTGTGGAATCAAGGATTGAAATCCTCCATAAGGATTTCAATATAATCAAGGTGAATAGTTCCATTTACTTTTTTTATACATATTGTAATTTCAATTATATTTCGAGGTTGATTCCAAACTAGGGTTTGACCAAGGAAAACCCCCCATCCAAACAAACAAACCATTTTTCTTGCAGATACAGGTTTGGAACAATGATTTAAAGAGTAGACTTAGATATCCTTTTCATTGAACTTGTGGGATCTACAAAAATAAAATTGTCAAAGCAGTCCAAGTCTAAGTCGACTTTTCAATGTACAATTGTGCCATGGGATAAGATTGTGACCCTCTATCTGGGTCAAGGTAGACCTCCCTTCAAAAGGACAAATTTTTTCTGGCTTTTCTCTGTCTCAACATTTCCAATTTAGAATAGGTTGCAAAGATCCCCGAAACTATACACAAACATCAGAAATCATCATTTTCTAGATTTAACCTATTTCAAGGTAAGTATTTTTCTTCTATTTATTTCAGATTTCAAGTACTTTTCAAATAGAAAGACCATAGGATCTCCTTTCTCCTTATTCTTCATTGCTTGATCCATTTGTGCATTGATCACTTTCTTGTGGTTAATCAATTTGGATCATTCCTTTTGGGAATTCGGGTTGATGATAGGTCCTATTTTCTTCCTATTCATTTTGGTGAACTTAACACCCTTACCCTCTTTTATTTTATGGAATTATATGCCCTATTGTGTTTTACAGTGTTAAATTCATTTCATATTTGTTAGGTCTTTTCGTGCATTAAGATTAGATTTAGTTTATGATCTTGCATTTTAAAATTTTAAAATACAAAAAACAAATTAAAAAATCTCTTTCAAAATAAAAAAATATTTATGCTTTATGTTTTATTAGTTTAGTTCATTTACATTGCATTGGTTTATGAGCTTTATTACTTCTAGTCCTACTTCTAATCTTAGGGTTAGATGTGTCATAGAATTATGGGTACATTTGAGCTTGAGTCTTCTTCTCCTTTCCTTAGGATTCTAAATGAGATTTTGATTCTTCCTAATTCTAATCCTCTTATGGAGAAAAACTCTTCTCACTCATCTCATGATGAGGAAGACGCTTTAAGATTTCATCCTTAAAAAGTCTAAAAACTTTCAACTTAACTTGATAAAATGGGTAATTGGCTTATTTAAGAAAACCATAATCAAGATTCTATTCAAGCTATAGAGGCTCTTAAGAAACTTGTTCTTGATAGTGATCAAGTTGTTAATCTCTTGCATGGTATTACTCACCTTGTGCATTCCAATGTTAAACCTTTAGCTCAAGAAGCTCAAGATTTAGGATTGATTCTTCCTATCACTAGTGTAGAACCTTCTTATATTCCTTTCCCTAGTGTTCCTACCTATACTCCTTTGGTGATTGCAATAGTTCCCTCTATGAGTGTTCCTCCTATGTCCCTTCCTATAGCACAACCTTCTTATCATAGTGTTCCTTTTACTTATTCCAATCCTCTGCCAATTATAGTTCATAGTGTTCCTCCGGTTGTCGCTTCCATTCATATAGCCTCATACACTTTACCTAGTATTTCTAATGTTTTTAGTTCTCTTATTTCTTTTAATGATTCAACAATTATTAGTTTGTCTCAAACTATGTCATTTTTACAACAACAACTTCCTACCTTAACTCAAAATAACTTTAGTATTCCTACGTGTGACATGGGAAGTCCTTTATCCCAAGATAATATTCATACTCCCATTCCTCAGCAAGCTGATATGCCTTGGCTTGAGAATCATAATGGAAAGGGAGACCCTATTCATCATATTAAAATATTTCAAATCCTTTGTAGTGATTATACTCATGACCGTAGGATTTTAGCTAAGTTGTTTGCTTGAACTTGTTGTGACAAGGCATTACAATGGTTTTGTTCCTTGACTCCTTATTCTATTGATTCATGTCCTCAACTTTCCAATGCTTTTACTCAAAAATTTCAAAACAACATTGGCCTGCAAGTGTCTTTGATAGATTTTATGCATTGTAAAAACAATTCTAAAGAAAATTTGACTGAATTTATTGGTAGATTTAAGCATTTTTATGCTTAGATTTCCTATCATGTTCCTAATATTGATATTCAACATATGTTTATTTCAAATTTGCAAAAAGATATTAGAGATAAGATTCTTCTTAGTGAATTTACTTCTTTTCAACAACTTTGTGCAACGCTTCATCATTATCAATTACAAGTGAATAAATTTGAGAGCACTACTCCAATGGCTATTGTTCTTATTGATAAGAGTGATGCTGCTCCTAATCCAAATAAAGTTCAAAAATTCAACAAATATGTCAAGATAAATAAACAAGCAAATGCAGTTGTTGATCAAGTTGTTGCATCTCACAATGTCACTTGTGCATCTACTATTTTTTGATTAAATCATACATTTCCTTCTCTTTCTAAATATTTACATTCTATTATGAATAGGTTGGTAACTGCTAATATGATTACTTTACCTCTTATTCAACCTCTTTTACCTACTATAATGGCATCTAAATCTTTTGATCCGAAAGCTTTTTGTCAATATCATCACCAGAATGGTCATGATATTGAAAAATATTATTCTTTGAAACATAAGGTTCAGGGCTTAATTGATTCTAATGCTTTATTTGTTGATAATTTTGATGGTAGTGGGAATAAGTTTGTTTCTCCTCCTAATCAAAATATTCAAATCTATATGAATCCTTTACCTATACATGACACTAATACTATTGCTCAACCATCCTCTATGGATATTGTGTATGATTCAAAGATGGATGATCTTAATCATCTTGTCAATCAAGTGGAACATGTGGTTCAATCTATATCTCCACCTTAGTCTCAACCTCCACTTCAATGTCAAGTTTTAGCTCTATCTCAAGTGAAACCTAAGCTTAAATTGAAGCCTCAACCTAAAACTCGATAACAAGCTAAGAAAAAATGATCTTGAGAACTTTTGATTGCCTTTGATCATTTTAAGACTATTAAAGCTCCTGATAGTCCCCTTTATATTTTATGCTAAGATTGTTGAGATACCCACTCATGGTTGTCTTGTTGATCCTACATCCTTAGTCAATGTAATTACAGAAGAAAAAAAATTTATGAAAGGATTGCAATGTGATTTTTATGATACATCGGATGTGTGGATTCAAACTTGTAATGGTTTTCTTTATCCATCATTTGGCTATATTGATTTACCAGTTTAACTTTGTGGAAAAATTGTGTACACTACCTTTGTTTTTGTTCCTACTTCTTATCAATTTCAAGTTAAGCTTGGTTTTTTATGGTTAAATGCCATGCATGTTGTTGTTTCACCTACTCATAAATATTTTTTAAAAATTTATGATGATGAAGTGAATATGGTTAATCATAGTTTATATCAGAATTCTTAGCCTAGGGATTCTTCTACCATTGACTTCTTTTGGCCTTCCTTACCTAATTCATGTCCTTTTTGACCTGATCATCTTTTCCATTCATATCAATCCTATAAGCATCGTAAGATTCTCAAGTTAATTTTACCTCCTATAGATCTTAACCATGGTATTTTTCCTATGCCTTGCATACCTCATTTATCTATGGCTTCTACATATGTTAATCAAGCTCCTGCTATTGCTTTTCAGTCTCCTGATAATCCTATTAATCCTCCTATAGAACCTATCAAGGATCCTATAATTGTTCCTCCTAATTCTCAACATATTTCAAGTTAGACAAAATTTAATCGATCTATTAACAAATGTCATAAGATGCATCATGCTATAGCTAAAGCTCGTAATTGTGTTCTTCAAAAATATTTACCTTCTTTGGATACAACTATACATGATGTGTTAGAAGAATTTGTTGCTAAGAATGATGTTAAGATGCACAATTCTAATGATTCTATTTGTATCTTCAATCCTATTTGGATTAATACACATGAAGAAGATACTCTTAATGATGTTGATGATGTTAATGATGAATATGAAACTATTGATATTGACATTGATTTACCCAATATGCTTTCCTCACAAATAACACTTACACTTAGTATTGAACATTGTGATTCTCAAGAGGATCCTTGTTTGGAACTGGCTATCATTCCTAATATGTTGGATATAGTCCCTCTTGCGATTTAACCACCTCCCCTAAATGATAAACAATGAGATGGGGAGAGTAGGCGGTGTGCTTGATTGGTTCATTCTTAATGGTAGCCTTTGTTGTGTGTTTTTCTATTGTACTGTATTTCTCCCCTGATGTATTTGCTAAATATTGTTAGATTCTTTTATACAATCTTTGTTTCTCTGTTAGTACAAGGTGACAAAAGAATCAAACCTATTGTATTATTCCTCTATATGTATCTCTATTCTTTCATATGTTGTTTCATGTTATGTTGTACTTGTGCTATTGTTCATACATGTTGGTGTAAATACGTATTTACTATTTACACTTACTTAAGTTTACTTAGGTTAATGCATTATTTTATTATTTTGCATTATTTTATTTTATGAGACACTTAGGAGTTTGCACACCTTTTTGAGTTGTCATGTTGATAACACAGAAGTATGCAACTCTATTTTAGCACATGGTGTCTACAACACTAGAGTTTGCATCATTCACTGAGTTGTCATGTAGACAACATAGATTTTTGCACTCCCTTTTTAGCACATCTTTTCTGCAACACTGATTTGTGTGTTACACCCTTGTAGGCTTATCCTCTCATCATCACACTTACTTTCGTACTTAATGGAGGATAACCCATATCTGGTGGACATGTGCCTGGTTGTATGACTTATCATGATGTTGATTCTGAGGCATTCTAGATGTATCTCAGAGGCCTTTATATACAAGCACTCCTAGTGTACTCACAACACATATTGAATGAATATATCATCATTTCAATTATACTCTCTCTTTCTGGTCTATAGTTGTGCTTGTGTTTGAGTTCTTAGTTCCTAGGTGAATTTTTTCCTAAGGAAAATTCTTACATGGTATCAAATTTTGGAGATTTTTTCATCACATAGCCATTCAAGACCATTGTTGCTTCAACACATCAGCCCAAATATGGAGTACTGTAGAAATTGGGAGCATGTAGAGCCAGATCTGACCTTGCCATTAAGTCTAGAATGTTGATTAGATGAAGATTGACTATAAAATCGACTACCTTGCCCCAAAGTCAATCGTGAGGCAATTTTTTTTTGCAAATTAGCACCCAAAGGCCCCGATTTGCAATTCGGGTATGGTAATTTTTAGATCTGTAATTTAATTAATTTAGGTTTGTAATTTATTCTCTACAATTTTATTTATTTTCATCTATATTAGTTCATGCAGCCAACAAAGAATTATTTTTTTCCCTACGTAGAGTATATTTTATTTGTTTGCAAAGGAATATTCTTTTTTAGTAGGTATATTCAGTGGACTTTATTCTAGATTTCTAGCCAAACCTCTAACCTGGAAATCTGGCAACTCATGGCACAACCACCGACCGAGCAGTCCATATCCCCTCCAAAAAAGATGCCTTTGGCACTTTATAAGTAGTGTGTGTACAATGGGCCACTTGTCAAAATGAAAAAAGTGAACTTTCTGATTTTTCTTCTTACAACTTCCTTTTGAGGCCCAAATCTATCACTAAGCACTGTAGCTCGGATGTACAACAATTCTAAAAAGTAATCAAAGCTTTAGAATGCAAAAAAAGCCTTAGTTTTGAAAGTGAGAATTTTATCCACACAACCTTAGAATTTGACTATAGATATAGAAAGTAGATGAAAAATAACACACTTTCAAAAAACAAAAAAAAACTTGAAAAGGTGACTAGATGAGCCTATACGGAGCGTTTGAAGTTGCAAAATGCAGGATTAAGCAGGTATAGTCACCAAAAAATGCAATTTCTAAAAAATCCTTGCACCAAAACTAGAAAACAACACTACCACTAGAAAGTTTGGGAAATCCCATGAAGGATGAAAAGTTGATTCATCACATCCTGAAGAGGCTACCTTTAGAGTATGCTTATTTTGCTTTGAGTTTTAATAATCACAGGTTGACCATGGGAACTGCTTGCCAAAAGCCTACATTTGATGCATTTGCAAAGATGTTTATTGTTCAAAAATCTCACTTGATGGATTTAGGATTTCTCACAACATTAAAGACCAAAGCCTTGGTGGCTAGTGATGAGCACAATCAAGTCAAGGAGGGAAAAGTTCTAGCAACAAGAAGAAGAAGCAGTGGAAGTAGAAATTATAGTCTAAGACACAACACTCCTCCTCACAACAAGGAAATTCTTCTTCCAACAAGAAGGGAAGTAACGAAAAGAAGGAAAAACTTTTTTGTGCATACTACAAAAAGCCAAATCATGATGAGCATCATTGTAAGAATAAAAGAATCGATGAGTTGGAAAACCTACTTAGGAAGAACAAAATTCAAGTGCTAGGTACTTCCAAGGATTCAAATCCAACCTCTTAAAAGGGAAAAAGGCAAGCACTTATGGTAAACACAAGTTCTTCTTCAGAATGGATACTTGACTCAAGTGCCTCCTATCACATGGGTTTTTCAAAGGGAGACTTTTCTTCATTGAAGCAGTCTAAGGTACCATGCATCTTCATGGGAGATGATACTCAAATGGAAGTTGAAGGAAAAGGACATGTGGAAATGGAAAATGGGGAATTCAAAGATGTTCTCTATGTTCCAAACCTTAGCTCCAATCTCCTCTCAGTTTACCAAATCACTCACTTTGGAGATGGTCACAAAGTTGAGTTCCTTCCAAATTTAGTAATGATGCGCAGTCTTAGAGATGATTCATTGGTTGCAATGGGGAAAGTCAATGATGACAAGAGGCTTTATTCCTTCTCCCACTTTATACCTAAGTCTCCTTCTCAAGCCTTGTTGACTCACTCTACTTCACAAAACACATTATGGCATGATCAGTTTGGTCATCTTGACTTTCGTTCTCTTTAGAAACTTTGGTCAAAATGCATGGTCAAAGTTCTACCTAACATCACCTTTTCTAAGGGTGACTGTTCATCATGTTTATTGGATATGCATCTCGAAGAGAAGTATGATAAAGGGAAGTCTTCACGAGCTCCATTTGTTCTCCAGTTGGTTCGCATGATTTTAGTAGGAACTTTTGCAATGACTTCAGTCAGCCAAGGTCGTTACATCCTTACTTTTGTTGATGACTATTCACTATTCACTTGGGTCTACTTCCTTCATCACAAGAATGAAGTGGTTCATAAGCTTCAAGCCTTCAAGAATCATGTTGAACATAAATCCAAGAAAGCCATCAAGATACTATGGGTAGACAATGAGAATAGATATGTGGATCGAAGATTCAGAGACTTTTGTAGACTTGAGGGAATTGATGTTCAAAATCCACCAACATTCAATCCACACAAGATAGATGTTGCAGCTATGAAGATTAGGGCTCTCAAATCCATGGCAAGTTGCATGATAAAGGCCAAGTCTCTCGATCCTACACTCGAAGTTGAAGCCATTATCAGTGCTACTCACATACTTAACAGGTCTCCTCATAATGCCTTAGATAAAAAGACTCCTTTTGAGGCATGGTGTGGTAGAAAACTAGCTGTAAGTCACTTCAGAGTCTTCAGTTGTCCATCATGGGCTAACCTATCTTCTAGGGGTTGCAAGGCACCTTTGCCTAGGCCTTCTACTTTCATCGGGTATGAAGACAATGCTAAAGCTTATAGACTTATGGATCTAGAGACACATGAGATTTTTGTGGAGAAGGATCTTCACTTTGAGGAAAGTTCACCCAGCTTATCCTCTACTCCTCTTCGCACTTCATACATAGTGGAAACTGATAGTGACACTAGTGATAGTACTTTAATATATTTAGACACGTAGGGTTCTATCAAAAATTGCAGTGAGAGGTCACATCATCAATACAATCCACATGCCTACATTGCCAAAGTGAAAGGTCTAGCACAACAAGGTACATGTTGTCTTCCAGCTCCAGCTCTAGTTGATGACTACATGGCAGACATTGCAGGTTTGTTCGTGGAGTCACACACTACAGACTTGGGAGAAAACCTTGAGGATTTGCATCTTCTCATTGATGAAGGTGATCCTTCTATAGTTGTTGTGAGGGCTCACTCTAACCCTCATGTCCATTCTCTACATGATCAATCTTTACAAGTTAGGATAATTATGGATCCTTATGAATAGCAGTTATCAGAGGTCTCTTTGTTAGTTGAGGAGATAGATGGTTCATTGGGATAGGTTCAACAGACATCCTTGCCAAATCTGCATTCATTCTTTTCAACACAGTTAGAAGGGGCAAACATCAGCATCAGCACAAGGATACTTGAGTAGGTTTCAAGGCCACAATACATCTTCAAGATTGTACCTTTGCCTTTGTTTCTTCAAAAGGGGAGGAACATCATCCAACACTCTTGGACTAGCTTCTTCCTTGGAGCAGCTTTCAGTGACAGGCATTCTTCATTTTGGGGGGGACTACCTTGTCTCTCTTCCTCTTCTTTCTTATGGTGGGGGGGGCTTTTTCTTCTTATGAGGTTTAGTTCTTCTCATTCTTCACTAATGTATATACTAGATGTATGTCATAATTGGGGGGGCGGGGGGGGAGGGGGGGGGGGGGGGGGGGGGGTGTGTCTTAATTACTCCATCCATCCATGCATCCCTTTTCATCTCTCTTTTTAGGGGTGGGTTTTTCCCATGAGGTTTTCCCTCTTTCTCCACTTTAAGAGAGATTGCATTTCATTATGTACATGGGTACCTAACATGGCCTAGTTGTTGGGACCCTTATGCATTTCATCCTAGTTTTTATAAGCTTAAGGGAATTCCCCTAAGTTGCACTTAAGGGGGGGTGTTGGTGTAAATACATATTTATTATTTGCACTTACTTAAGTTTACCTAGGTTAATGCATTATTTTATTATTTTATTTTGTGAGACACTTAGGAGTATGTGCAACTTTTTGAGTTGTCATGTTGACAACACAGAAGTATGCAACTCTATTTCACCACATGGTGTCTACAACACTAGAGTTTGCATCATTCATTGAGTTGTCATGTAGACAACACAGTTATTCCCACTCCCTTTTTAGCACATGTTGTCTACAACACTAATTTGCATGTTACACCCTTGTAGGCTTATCCTCTCATCATCACACTTACTTTTGTGCTTAATGGAGGATAACCCATGTTTGGTAGACATGTGCCTAGTTATATGACTTATCATGATGTTGATTCTGAGGCATTCTAGATGTATCTCAAAGGCCTTTATATACAGGCACTCCTAGTCTACTCACCATGCATATTGAATGAATATATCGTCATTCTGATCATACTCTCTCTTTCTAGTCTACAGTTGTGCTTGTTTTTGAGTTCTTAGTTCCTGGGTGAATTTTTCCCTAAGGAAAATTCTTACAGTACATGTTTCCTTGTGTAATCTTCTTGGATTCGTGACTTGGTAGCACTAATTCTTTTTGGTCTCCAAGTCATTGTCTAAAAAGATTCTCCTTTGTATCTCTTATGTAATCTTTCCTCCTTTGTGATTTTAGTTCTACATTCTTTGGGGAATGATGTCAATTCATTTTCAATAATATATATATATATATATAATCTTATGATAATATTGAGCCCATAGAAGGTAGATCCCTTCTGTGTTTTATGTATGTTTATGTGGTGTTTCCCTTGATTTGTCTTTGTCTAGGGGCATCTAGTAGTGGAAATGTAATCAGTGGAGTTGTTTATGTTTCCATCAAAGTCATTGCTCTTATTAAAGTGTTAGCAATGAATTTAACGTGGGGGCATATGCTCTTCTTACCTATTGCACACACACACTTTTCAATACATATATATTATTTTTCAAGATGCATTTTCTCCCTTTTTGGATTAATGAATAATCCTTAAAGCATGGATTTATATTTTAGGATCTCTTGATCCCTCTAGTTTCAAATATTTTTAATCGCTTAAGGTTAAAGGTGTCCTTAAGATTGTATCTCTTTTTATTTTTAGTTTTTAGTCTTATAGAATAGAATATTCTTGAGGGTAAATCCTTGATGGATTGACTAGTGAGTAGCCACATTCACTAGGCAATTTAAATCCATCTTTCTAGTTACATAGTTTCCTTGTATGGTTCACAATGGGACATTATAAGTTCTCATAGGGTGAGATAATCACACTCTTTTTTGTTTTCTCTTTTTCTAAATATGTCTCTTTTATTATAATCTTAGAGTTGATGAAGACTTGAGTCTTTTGGGGATTTAGGATCTCTTTGTCTCTTTGATTTTAATAAGATTATATTTTCATTATGATCTACTTTACCAAGAGTTTGCTTTGATTCCATACTCTTCATAAGTGGGGATTAAATGTATAATCTTAAAATGGAAGCACTTTCATGTGAAGAGCATTTATCCCTCTAATTAAGTGGTTTGGGTTCATGTCAAGCACTTTGAATGGGTCTTTGCATGGATCTGGTTATTTTTCCCTTGTTCTGCTTCTCTCCCTCCATTTTCAGCCTCTTTCTAACAACTTTCTCTATGAAACTGAGGACTTTGACTTTCTAGGTCAAGGATGATCTAAAGGGTCAAGTTCAACCTCAACCCTAAACTAGGTCAAAGATAACTTTGAGCCTAACCTAGGGAAATGTTGATCTCATCCCTGACCCTAGGTCCAATTTTTAATTTCTAGGAATCTTAGGACATCAGGCTTAGGAAAGTTTCTTTTTCCTACTTTCGAGTTGACTATTTTGGGTTTCAAAATGGTAGAGTCTTAAATTGCATTTTATTTAGGTCCATTTCTAAGTGTTAAGGTTAATTGGGATTTTGTGCTTCAATGTAAACCTTTTGTAGGAGTTTGTGCCCTAGATCTTTATATAAGGAAGCCTCTTCCTCTCATTTTCTCTAAGATGCATTGTGATATCGGAAAAACTATTACCTTTCTACATCAACTATTCTATAAGGTGAAGATCTACTAAGAATTCAAGTGTTCAAGCATTCAAGATCAAATTCATCCAGGAGGTCCATTGTTAGTGAAGGATTCAATCTCTATGGAGCCCTCTTATTGAAGATTTCTCCATCCATAATCATCCAAGCCTTTTCCTATGCAAATATACATTCAAGATTGGTGTTTAAGATCTAATGCCATTGATTTGAGACATCCTACATACATTTCTACATTCATTTAGAGCATATGTACTTGTGGATTCAAGGATTTGAATCCTCCACAAGGATTTCAATATAAGCAAGGTGAATAGTTCCATTTACTTTGTTTATACATACTACAATTTTAATTATATTTCAAAGTTGATTCCAAACTAGGGTTTAACCATGGAAAACCCCCCATGCAAAAAAACAAAACATTTTTCTTGCAGATATAAGTTTGGAACAACAAATTAAAGAGTAGATCTGGATACCCTTTTTGTCAAACTTGCAGGATCCATGAATAGAAATTTTGTCAAAGCAGTGCAGGTCAAGGTCAACTTTTTAGGGTACATTTGTGCCTCGAGGTAAGATTGTGCCCCTCTATCTAGGTCAAGGTTGACCTCCCTTAAAAAGGACAAAAATTTTATGGGTTTTCTCTATCTCGACATTTCTTGGCTAGAATAGGTTGCAAAGATCCTTGATACTATACACACACATCAGAAATCAGCATTTTCCAGATTTATCCTATTTTAAGGTAAGCATTTGTCTTATATTTATTTCATAGTTCAAGTACTTATTGTTGGTCTCAAATTGGTTTTGACAATTGAGTGTCAATACACTTAACCAATTTCTAAATTGATGTCGAGTATGATATAGATGCCAAGCTACAATATGTGCCAACCTAGAGATTCAACAGGTGCCGAGTAAACTTTAGGTGTCGAGCAAGTTTCAAGTACCTAGTCACTATAGGTTCTAAGAAAAGTATAGATGTTGAGCGAGACAGAGTTACTATAGGAGTCGAGCAAGATAGAAATCCTATACGTGTTGAGCATTAGCAATCAGTAAGTGTCGAGTAACACAGAATCAACATATGAGTTTGTGCCTTCACAAACTCAAATATAAACTATTTTTGAGCTGAATTAAGATGAATCTCAAAGGATCTAAAAGATAAGATTGAATCTTTTACATTCCCTATGTAATTAGCATGCAGCCAATTAGAAAAATGGAGAAATCATGCAATCAATAGGAAAAGTGTAAAGATTTGAGTGGGAAAAGAAGGATGAATATTGATCGTAGATTCATACCTAACCCTAAGTCTTCGAAGCCTTTATAACTAATTTGATACCTCATAATTGAGAGAGGAGTAAGAGTTATATGGGAGAATGCTAGTGAAGTTTAGAGGGGTGTAAAGACTTAGAGGAAGAGAAACACTACAGAATCAAGTTGTTGAGAACAGAGTATCAACAATACGAGCAGAGGGTTATTAGATCAGGAAGGATTAGATCAGATTGAGCAGAACAAGGATTTGGAATCAGCAATTAAAGATTGTAAGTCATCAAGTCAACATATTCTAATACCTTCTAGCCATTATATTAGGAATGAAAATCCTCTGATGATAGGTTGGTTTAATAGCCATGATGTAAACCTTTAACAAGGTGATAAATCCTTTAATAGGGTAACACTCCAAGTGAGTGTTTGTAAATCTTTTAACTAGGTCACTTTTAATAGGGTGTAAAGCCTTTAACAAGGTAAGCCTTTCATAGGGTAGACCATTGGAAGTGGTTAAAATTTGTAACCTTAATCAGTTACATATTTTTGTAGTGATAATTTGTGGGTGTCATCCCCACCCTGGTTTTACCTTCTCATTTTGGAGGGTTTCTAGGTGACCAAAATCTTGTGTTATCTATTTTCATGCATGTCTTTACTTTCATGATTATTAGAGATGTTGAATGCATGTGAATAATCTTAGATAAAAGTTTTAGAGGTTAAAGTTTGTTACTTCTGATTCACCCCCCCTCTCAGAAGTAAATCTTCCTATTTGTAAATTCCAACAATTGGTATCAGAGCCAAGTTCTCACAAGGAGGAGCCTTATAGCTTGGAGAAAAAGATCTGGAAATGGAAGTCTACAAAATTGGGAAGGTCATAGAAAACCAAGGTATTGGTATACAACTCGCTCTACATACTTTGGAAGAAGCCAGGGAAGAATTGAGAAAATCTTTAAAGAGAAGAAGAGAGATTGTCATAGCTAAGAATGATACACAGTACAAGGAGATTGACACCTCAAAAGTGTTTTTAAATGGAGATTCCAAAGAGTTTGATGTAGAAATAGCAGACCTAATGGAGAAGAATAGAGCTCAAGCAGAAGAGACCAGAACTCTCAAGCTTGAATAAGAATCACAAGCCATGATGCTTTGTGAAGTGATTGAATAGAAGAAAAGAGTCATTGAAGATAAGGCTATGCTAAAAGAGGATAAGAGAAACCTTGCTAACAGGTTGGAAGAAAAGTCAATAGAAATATTGCTAACAAGTTGGAAGAAAAGTCAATTGAGCTTGCAAGAATTTCCAACATGCAGCTAGACACCCTAAGTCATATGATGAATGCACATCATGAACTGAATGTTAAGGATATTGAGATCTCCATACTGAAAATGCAAAATGAACAACTGCAAAATGACTTTAAAAGAGAGAAGGAAATTGTAGAGAGCTTCAACAAACCTAATGAGGCCATCAAGTACTTTGAACAGCTACTAAAATCACCAAGAGCCAACAATGACACTTTAGGACTAGGATACACTAGCATCAAAAAAGGAGAATCATCCAAGACTACAAAAGAAAGAAGTGACAAAGGTAAGAACACTAAACCTACTTGTCATTTTTGTGGTAAAAAGGGACATACCTCTAATGTGTGTAGGAGCAAGAACACTCATCAGCATGACAAATCTAAAAATATGGGTCACTATCACAAGTGCAAAAAGCAAGGACATCAAGCACATGATTGTAGGACTAGAACCATCAGAACACCAAGATTTGAAGGTCACTGCTACAATTGCAAGAAGTATGGACATAGAACTTTTGAGTGTAAATCAAAGCCTATGTGGACACCTAATCAACCAGCAAGGGGAAATAATCATGGACATCACTATAATTGGGACTACAACACCAGTTATAGCTATCACTACTGTCAAGAGTATGGACACATCCCCAAAAACTGTATAAGAACACATTTTAGTGGAAACTACAACAGATGGTTGAGCCAAACTACATGCTTTAGTCATTTGAAGATAGGTCATATCAACAAAAATTGCCCAACAAGGTCAAAGGCACCTAACTCAAAGTTAAACAAAGGAAAAGGAAAGGTAGATGTTGAACACATCAAAGGAGAAATGAATAAGACTTGGAAAAAGAAAGATGGAAGTAGCACATCCAATGAAGGGATCACTTCACCCAAAAGTTCAAGTGGTCACACTTCATCCAACTAAGCAAAAGAAGGTATGTGGGACTAATATACAAAGTTTTATCATACATCAGTTCCAAGTCAAGAAAATATCAAAAAGAGAGAGATCAGCATGAATAGAGATGCAAAGTTAAAATTTTGAGTTTTCACAAGTGTTGCTGAGTTGCCTTTAGATGTCGAGTTGTCTGCCAAAGAAGTCAAGTGGTTAATTGTAGCTGAGTTGGTAGTGGATGTCGAGTGAAAGGAATTTTAGTTGAAGCTGAGTAAGGGAAACTCTAGTGTATGCTAAGTAGTGAAAAGACAATGGAAACCGAGTAAAACAAAAAATATTAAGGAGCCGAGTGGATAGATGTAAATGCACTAAGCATTAAATGCTATGAAATAAGGGTATATGATCATGTTTTAAATCATTTTTCTTCATCGCAAACAAAGAGAAAAGATAAAGAAAAGAGTTGAACGATTTACAAGTAGAATTTTGAGCATTTGAACATATTTCTATGCAGAATCAGCATAGTCTCATCGATTTCAAAGTATTTACACTAGTGTCAAGTTACACAGTTTCAAATTTCCTCTTGTTTAAACCCTAGTTCAAAGAAATGGTCTCCAGTTCTAGGAAACCTCAGGAGAAAGAACCATTTGAAGTCCAATTATTGTTGAATAAAGCTAAATAACCAAATTTTTGACCTATCCCTAAAGTTGCCTACAAAAATGACCCAGCCAAAGCTCTATCTATAATTCCTCCTAAGGTAGTAATGGTGCAAGATGTTAGGAGATGTTATAACTACAAGATAGGTGCTATAGGAGATATGGATATTAGAGAAACTTATGATAAGTTGTGTGAAAATGGAGTCTTAAAGGAAGAGTTCCAAATTGTTGAGAGGAAGGGTTTAACCTGTGCCCTAGAGTTCCCTACTCTCTTCAAAACTGAATGGATCAGAATTGTGTTGAGTAGGATTCGTGATGGAATTTTATGGTTAGAAGATGGCCCAATAAAGATATCAAAGAGGATTTTTCATAGGGTAATAAGGTATCCAACCCTAGATCAGCCCAAAACCCTAAGGAATGACTCAAAAGAAGTCATTAAGAAGAATATAGGAGCCAAATGGAACAAGAGAGGAATGACTATAGATACCATTCAAGATCCTCTTGTTGATTTTTCTATTAGAGTCATTGCCCACAAGTTTTACCAATCTAGCAGACTCAACAGTGTACCATGCATTGCAATAGATGTTGGCTACAAACTTTTCAAAAAGGATCATACCTATGACCTAGCAGAATTGCAACTGTAGCAAATCAATAAAAATCATGGAGCCATTGGAAGAACTGAGGGAGTACAATGTAAATTTGGTGTAATTTTGATTTGTATATTTTTCTATGTACAGAATGAATTTTCATATTTTGGTAAAGTTAGCTGGAAAACCAACAGGTCCATTGTAGCCTAGGTGAATGAATATATTGAACAAATGGGGGCAAATTTTGAGACACTTATGACAAGTTATTTTGAAGATTTCAAGAAATCTATGAAGCAGAGATTTAGGATACCTGTTTCATTAGTTGAGCCACATGTAAATGATGTTTTTTTTCTTGTGG
The DNA here is from genome assembly GCA_028749045.1 of Cupressus sempervirens. Classification (NCBI taxonomy): domain Eukaryota; kingdom Viridiplantae; phylum Streptophyta; class Pinopsida; order Cupressales; family Cupressaceae; genus Cupressus; species Cupressus sempervirens. Next base: position 613,089,099 of record CM053784.1, on the reverse strand, counting down.
ATATTGATTATACTTACATACCAGCAGCCATACCAAGAGTAAGATGGCTTAGACCTCTTGGTTATGAAATTAACATAGATGAGGCATCTATTTGGTGCAATTTTGATTTGTATATTTTTCTATGTATAGAATGAATTTCCATCTTTTGGTAAAGTTAGCTAAAAAACCAACAGGTCCATTATAGCCCAGGTGAATGAATATATTGAACAAATGGGGGAAAATTTTGAGACACTTATGACAAGTTATTTTGAAGATTTCAAGAAATCCATGAAACAAAGATTGAGGATACCTGTTTCATTAGTTGAGAAGCATGTAAATGATGTTTGTTTTCTTGTGGATATTGATTATACTTACATACAAGCAACCATACCGAGAGTAAGATGGCTTAGACCTCTTGGTTATGAAATTAACATAGATGAGGCATCTGTAGCCATAACAGCTTTACTAGCAGAGGAAGTGGATAAGAGTGCACCAAATTTTGGCACTTATGATGTGGTGAGATCCAAAGTAGACATGGAGTTAAAGATAGCTTCTACATTAAAGAAAAAGGACAAACTAGTAAAGAAGCTCAAAGCCAAATTTGGAGAAGGCACAATAGAGGAAAAGGAGGCAGAAGAAGATGAAGAGGTAGATGATGATCAAGAGGAATAGGGGTAAGGGCCACTAGCATTAACCCAAGGCACCTAAAGCATAACCCAAGAAGAGGAAGGCATAGAAACAACCTACTACATAGCCAAAAGGCAAAAAGAAGGCTAAGCCAAGCCCAACCAAACCTACCACTAGGGTAGATACAAGGGCAACAACTAAGGTGGGAAAAGAATAGGAAAAGAAGAAAGCCATAGAACAAGGAGGGCTGGTAGAGAAAAAGAGAAGAAAATATGTGGTCCCACCAGAATCAAATGAGGAGAGGATAGAATCTGATAATGAGCAATTCAAATTGGTAAGACACACCACTAAATCTAACTTAGAAAATATTTGTGGTAATATTAGGGATAATGCAGATTTTTCAGGACTAAAAGACATTGATTTTAATAAGCTAAAAAGAGAGGAATAGAACATAGCGGAAGAATCAATCTACACTATGATGGCCAAGTTCAAGACTACTCCACTTGAACTGGACAATACTATGCCTAAGAAGCTATACTCCACTATTGAAAATAAATGGCATTATTGCCTAAACATGGAGAAAGAAATAAGAGATTCAACATTGGATCGTGTAATGCCTAACCTCACTAAGGGTCAAATAAGAAAGGCTAGCAAGAAACATGGGAGAAAATTTGCACCCAAATACAGAGCCTTCAGCATTCTTCAAAACAAGATTGAGGATGTTCTGAAAAAGTCCACACAAATGTGGAAATTGATTTATGGGTTGACAACAGTAAAGGAAGGAGAAGAATATCCCTTTAAGGGAAGAAATAATAATGAAGAAGAATAGGAAAATGAAAAGGAGGAAGAAGGAGAGAAAGAGAAGGAAGTGGTAATAGTGGAGGAGGAGACACATAAAGGTGATGAGGCAATAGTTGAAGAGCAGTAACAGGAACAGAGCATCCAAGACACACAATTGCCACCACCTAGTCCTCCACATGCAACACCAACATCTGCAGAAACTGTAATTGTAAAGGATGTTCCTAACACCTCTGATCAGGACATCAACCCATTAACTATAGGGGATCTTAAAAAGATCCTTTTCGAGACTACTCTACAAGCACAATTGTGCACTAATCCAGTTCTAGTGAATGTAGAGGAACTACAAAAGGTTGTAGCTGAAATAACCAAGGAGAAGGTGAATACACAAGAACCACCTTCACAAACTCCAATAGCTATGAGTGGTCAATCATAAGAGAAACTAGGAAAAGATTCATCTACTAAGGTTGATTCCATAGTGATAGTAACTTCAACTACTGAGGAGCAAGCTAAGGAGAAAATAGGACAGAAAGATACCTCTAATCCTATAGCACAGAGTCAAGGTGCACCTCCTCTTATCACTATAATTGATCAAGGCATAACTAAAGAAGACAAAGAAGAGAAGACACCTAAGGAGAGAGAACAAGAGGCAATACAAACATTAGTAAATTTTCCCATTACAAGGAGTCCTACTAAGTATTTGAGCACTAATGTAGTATCATTGCAAATATCAACACCAGGCTTGAGCTCTACCAAGGTAGCAAGGGTACTTCATTATGGAGACCCTACACTTGATGAAGGAAATAGTCATACCAAGTTATGGCTACAAAACAATTAACATAGCACAAATTAATGAAGTGCAATAGGCACTAGAGAAGAAGAAGTAGGAGATACTTAGAAATCAGTATAGACAAAGGCAAAAATTAATAGAAATTAAAGACATCTTCTTGATGTTTTCAGCCTGCCAGTACCTAATGAGACAAAGCCCATCATGGAGAAACTATCCAACATAGTGGACCAAGTACAAAATGAAGACCTTGATACCAATGTCAAATTAATAGAATGGTCTGAGAAGAAATTTCAAATGAAGGTAAATAAGAAAATATCTAGTGAAATAACAATGTCTCAGGTTGAACTGGCTAAAAAGGTAGAGAAAGTGAAACCAGTACTTGAGAATATTTTCTCATTATACTCCAAATTGTGTGATTCCTCATACTTCACACAAGAGACTAGCTAGAGGATATTGAGCTTGGAGAGGAACTTCAAGGTATCTAGCACACAACTACAAAGGATCCAGCTCAAAATGAGAAGCATTTTTCCACAACGCTTCACACCCAAAAGGAATTAGTTATAATAATAGCAGATGAGGCTAACATCAAGGCCAAATTGATATAGATACAATCTGCAATCACCTCACACATGGAAGTATTGCATAAAGAGATGGCCTATGCAAAAAATGTTTTGAAGAAAGATCCTAATCTTTCTACATTAGAAGGCCTGGTACACCTTGCAGTAGAGACAGTCATCTAGCTTAAAGCACTAGAAATTGCATTAGAAAATTGGGATGCTTCTCTAAAAATTATTATGGAGGTAACTAAAACCTTTTTGGCTAAATATTCAATTCACTCATAGGACCCTTTGACATAAGTGTCAAAAAGGGGGAGAAATATATTTTTTAGATGGAGATAATAAGATATGGGGGAGATATAATAAATTGGGGAAGATAATAAAAGAAACCCAAAGGAGGAGAGATACACAAAAGGGGAGTACAAACAGAGTAGATACAGAGTAGAAATAGAAGCAAAGGAATTTTGGATACAGAAATGGCACATCAGCTCAAGGGGAGTTACTATTTTTTGAGGTATATAGTCTTCTACAAAATTTTGAACATGTGTTTGTAGTTTTGTACATATGCCAAACAAGATGTGTATTATACTCATAGAGATCAGATTCATAATGTTTAGTTAAGTGTTTTTAACATTCATGTCAAAGGGGGAGATTGTTGGTCTTAGATTGGTTTTGACAATTGAGTGTCAACACACTTAACCAATTTCTAAGTTGATGCCGAGTATGATATAGATGTCGAGCTACAGTATGTGTCGAGCCAGAGATTCAACAGGTGATGAGTAAACTTCAAGTGTCGAGAAAGTTTCAAGTGTCGATTCACTATAGGTGTTGAGCAAAGTATAGATGTCAAGTGAGATAGAGTTACTATAGGAGCTAAGAAAGATAGAAATCGTATGTGTCGAGCATCAGCAATTAGTAAGTGCTGAGTAACACAGAATCAACATGTGAGTTTGTGCCTTCACAAACTCAAATGTAAACCATTTTTGAGCTGAATTAAGATGAATCTCAAAGGATCTAAAAGATAAGATCGAATCTTTTACATTCCCTATGTCATCAGCATGTATCCAACCAAACAAATGGAGAAATCATGCAACCAATAGGAAAAGTGTAAAGATTTTAGCAAGAAAAGAAGGATGAATATTGATCATAGATTCATACCTAACCCTAAGTCTTCAAAGCATTTATAAGGAGGTTGATACCTCATAATTCAAAGAGGAGTAAGAGTTATATGGGAGAATGCTAGCGAATTTTAGATGGGTGTAAAGACTTAGAGGAAGAGCAGCACTACAGAATCAAGTTGTTGAGAACAAAGTATCAGTAATACGAGTAGAGGGTTATCAGATTAGGAAGGATCAGATTAGATTGAGTAGAACAAGGATTTAGAATCATCAATTAAAGATCATAAGTCATCAAGTCAACACATTCTAATACCTTCGAGCCATTATATTAGGAATGAAAATCCTATGATGATAGGTTGGTTTAACAGCCATGTTGTAAACCTTTAACAAGCTGATAAATCCTTTAACAAGGTAACATTCCAAGTGAGTGTTTGTAAATCCTTTAACCATGTTGCTGTTAATAGGGTGTAAAGCCTTTAACAAGGTAGACCTTTCATGGGGCAAACCATTGGAAGTGGTCAAACTTTGTAACCTTAATCAGTTACATATTGCTGCAATGATAATTTGTGGGTGTCATCCCCACACCAATTTTACCTTCTCATTTTGGAGGGTTTCTAGGTGACCAAAATCTTGTCTTATCTATTTTCATGCATGTTTTTACTTTCATGATTATTAGAGATGTTGAATACATGTGAATAATCTCAGTTAAAAGTTTTAGAGGTTAAAGTTTGTTACTTCTGATTCAACCCTCCCCCCCAGAAGTAAATCTTCCCATTTGTAAATTCCAACACTTACTTCTCAATTAGCAAGACTATAGGATCTCCTTTCTCCCTATTCTCCATTGCTTGATCCATTTGTGCATTGATCACTTTCTTGTGGTTAATCAATTTGGATCATTCCTTTTGGGAATTCAGGTTGAGGATAGGCCCTATTTTGTTCCTATTCAATTCCACATCATTCCACCTAGATACCTAGCCACCTTAAGAGGATCTTCTTCCTGGATCCCTAATCTCAAACACAACTCTAGAATTATTTAGTATAAGTTGCCACATCCATATCTTTTTGTTTTAATCTTTGCATACTCTTGTGCAATTGAATTTCATAATCTTCAGGTAGGTATTGTTCATTTACCTTAGCCACCATGGATTTCAAATTTGCAATGTTTTTCTTTCCCATATTATCCCTCTCTTCTTGGAGGTACTTCCACCATGTTAGCGTTGATCCCCTTAGCCTAGACTTGGCTACCTTAACCTCTTGTGCTTTAGTAACACCTTCACACTCAAAGTGGTTTTCCATCCCCTCAATCCATTCCATCACAAGTTCAATGTCCATCTTTCCACTAAACAAAGAGGTTCCTTCTTGGGTTTTCCCACCCAATGCCTTGATGGATTTTGGGAATGGTTCCTTAGTAAATGAAGGGTCTAGTTCAAGAATGATGTCTTCCTTATCACCCTTTCCTTTACCTCTATCACTAATTTCTCCATCTTGATCTTTTTTCTTAGCTGCCTCATCAACTTCCTCTAATTTTGTTTTCATCTCCTGTAGTGCTTCCTCTGAGAGCCTATTCTTCTCCTTTTTCTCCTTCATCTCCTGTAGTGCTTCCTCTGAGAGCCTATTCTTCTCCTTTTTCTCCTTCATCTCCTAGGAAAGTTCTACATTTGTCACCATGTTGTTCTTCCCTACTAACTCTTCAATATATAAAGACATACCACTAGCCCCAAATCTTTGGTGGCTCTGATACCAGTCTAATGTAACTAGATTGCTTCACGCCCTTGTCTTCACTAAGGAATCACCTAGGCTTCTCTTGTAGCCTACTAGGGTTCCCCTTTTTCAACCTAACTTCAAGAGAATTTATATCTTATCACACATACTTCACTATTTAACTACACTAATACTTCCACAACTTGCATCCATCTTAGAGATAGTTCAACTTGTCCTCCAAACTATGAATTTCAACAAACATGGTCATTCTAAGCTAAACATGGAGTGAGGGATTTCAAATCTCCACTGTACTCCGTGTCTTAAAATCCATAGGTTTCTCTATCGATTCCTTCAAACTTGGCAAAACTACCCCAATTAGGCCTCCAAACTTGGTTTTTGGACTCTAACTCCAATTTTCCCTTAACAAGGTGGAAAAATAATTACCAATATGAATACCCTTTTGTAATTACTTCAATATTTCATACGTCTCTGGTTCTCAACTTGTCTATACACCACTTTGCTACATTTATGCCTAAAAGTAAGGGTTTCAAGAATTTCATGTGAGAACCTACTAGGGTCTAATGAAACTCTTAGAAAATCTTGTCATGGAAACTTCTCCTCTCACACATAGCTTCCTCATAAATATCCCCTCCTTTTTCAATAGATTGAAATTTATAGCATATTCAATCTACCAAAAATAACTTTCAAGTACTATGATCGCCTAGCCATGCATCAAAAGCTTGCCTAGGGAATCACTTGAAAAGTAGAAAATAAGCTTGTCTAGACTTCTCCTTTTCTATGTAAAGTGTACATGTAATCCACTTCCACATCCATCAAGGCCATGATTATTCCATGGTGAGGGTTCATAGGGGAGGCATATTTAACAGAATTGTCAAAACAAGAACAACAAATTGTCTATTTACAAATGACTTTTAAACTATAAACAAATGACATCCTATAAAATTACAATTAAAAAAAAAATGCATAGAAAGAACATGAAATATAAGGATCTAACACAAACATGAATCCTTCAATCCATTAAAGCATTTGTGCAATCTAAAAACATAAAACTATCAATTCTAGAATAGTAGTTTGTGGCTTTCAATTTTCAAAATCCATTTATTTCAACTTGCAACCCATGGAATGGGTTTCCTTCATGGTCTTATATGTTTTCTCAAAGGTTTTAGACAGTTTGCGTAACTATCAACTCTATTTTCATGACATGCAACATTCTTATCAAAATATTGTCATGCAACTTTTCAAAGTTGTTGACAACATTTTGCATTTTCTAGCAACTTTTACATTTATCACTGTGAAACTTCCAAAGTGGTCTACTATGATCTCTTTATGATGTCTAAGCATGATTTAGACTTTAGAGCATCAACTCACATGAGTTGGACCACTTTGACCTAATTGACAACTTTTGCAACAAATTGACATCTTTCCCAACTTTGTACCCAATGATAACATATTACCTCCAACTTATAAAATTAGATGTTAATACATCATAGAATACATAGTAAGGTAAAATCCAAACTTTCTCCAAGCTACTAGAGTATAAGACCCATAACCCTAATCTTGCTTCCTAAAAACCTAAACACAAGGTAAGCAAAAACATTTAGAATGGATTGAGTCAAGTCAAATCCATCTAGGAGAAAACTTACATGACCTTCTAAGGTCCAAACACACCCAACTAACTTGGCTAAAGTTAGTACAAGCCAAAAATATAAAATGTAGAACTAGGACTAGGAGTTAGCCTAGGTGCTCCAACACCATACTTCAAGAAGAAATAAATCGATGTTGAACTTGAAAAGGCTTTAGGAAAATGATGGAAATCCTAATGAAGGAAGAAAAAGAGAAATATTTTCTTGAACTTGGTAAAGAGGGAGAAATGATACCTTCAAACTATGATGCGGAAACCTTATAAGTTATCAAATAAAAAAGATTATAACATCTAGACTTGAAAAAAAATCAACTGTTGCAGGACCAATTATGACAAGGAATGAGGAAAAAAGAAAATGTGTTAAACAATACAATCTAGATACCATTTTTCCTTTGCTTTTCAAAAAAGATCTCTACATGTCTCCTTTTTGTAAAGGAGTTTAGCTACCTTATTTATACTAAAAATAATGGGCATCTTTGATCCCCAAGACCACTTAAGGGAATTTGGTGCACTTTCTATACAAGTTATACATGATCAAACATATCTTATGTGCTTGTTTCCATGTAGTCCAGATGGACAAGTTATGGAGTGGTTTTCCAGGTTACCCCCTAGGATTAAAGCCTTTTATGAAATTATAAATTTGTTTATCCAAAAATACCCACACAATATTCAAAATTCGATTAACATCAAGGATCTTTACAGTCCCAAACAAAGAACTAGAGAATTGTTCTTGACTTTCCTCCAAAGATGGAGAAAATTGTATACCAAGTACTCTTGCAAGATACCTAAAAACAAAAACAAATTGACATATTCATCAACAACCTTCTACCTGAATTTGAATAGAAACTACAACTCCAAGTAACCACAATATTTGATGAGATGATCAAGCAAGGTGTCCACATATAGGAATTCATGATCAAGACAGGTGAGTTAACCTTACAATAGGACAACAAAAAAGGGCCAAACTCAACTAAAGACAAATCCAAATATATTAACAAAAAATATGATGTGGTTAATAATGGAGTACTGTAAAATGTCAATCCCAAAACTTCCAAAGCTACTTTCAATCTCACAAATAGTATATAAGCAACTAAAGCTACCAAGAAAGATTTTAATAAAACTAAACAAAATGGGAACATATTCAAAGATAAACCTTAGCCACCTAGACCCAAGCATAACTACACACCTCTTGGTGAACCTCTAGAAGTGGTCTACAACACACTCCTCCAAAATTAAATCGTTAGTCCTTTAGACAATTCTTAACCATATGATCCACAACCTAGACCTAAGTGGTGGAACAAACATGACTACTATGAATACCAGTGTAACAAGGGTGATAAAAAAAACTACATGCAATTATGACATAAGATTCGAAACCTCATTAATGATAGAGATGTATTTTTTGGTGGACATAACAAAAATTCTAATCACAAGGTGTTTAAGGAACTACATCATCCATATGAAAAGGGAGAGGCATCTAAACCAAAGAATAACTCCAAGGTTAACTATGCCTATACCAATGATGACAATATCATCAATATGGTTGAGCCTAGAGCATGAATATTGTGACTAAATCATAATCAAAACAACAAGTGACAACACAATGAGATGACAAACTCACTTTGTTCTTGAAGAAATTGCATCTCTTGAAGATGATCAAGTAAAATCCCAATTATGTGAAAGTGATGTGACATTATTCCATGCAGAAATAGTGATCCAAGATTGTATGCCTTCTACATATGATCCAATAATAGACTAAGGACAAACCTATTGTTGGCACTATTGGCAATATGACCAATCAGTCAAATTATGTGGTTGCCATTTATGGAAACATATGTTTTGCAGTTTAATTGTGATTATTTGCAAAGGAAAATTGTTTAAGTATTGGACAATGTTATAGCAACATGATGAGATTTATTGATAGTGGAATATTCCCTTCAAATATTCTCTTGTGCAGTTAACCATAGATGCATGACATCACTCTAATGATGCATACTAGTGCACATGTTCATATGAGCAACCAAGTTCAAGTTATGAAGGAAATACCTATGCAATTACTTCACAGTGCAGAATAGAGCATGTCAGCAGATTGAGTTGTACAACTTACAAAATTGTTTTGATTACTAAATCTTGATGAGCTAACTCTAAGGATGATATGTGAGTCGACTAAGGAAGAATTTATTGATATGATTGATATAAGTAAAGAACTTCAATTGTGAAGTTATTATGATATGTGATGATAATGCAAGATATGATACAAATTGATATATGTGCAATCACTCCTTGTATGAAAAAATGACAATTAAAATAATTGTGATCCATTTTTGTTTGTATATCTATTCTCTTGAAGAACTTATTGTATATTTTCATGTTAGGTAAATGGGCTCTTCTTGCACACATTTGTATATGATCTACCAATTCTTAATAGGGTTGAAGTAACTCCTGACAAGGTTGAGGCTTCTAACAAGGCCTAGTCTCCTAACAGGATCTCAAGACACTATACATTCTCCATAGACTCCTAACAGGGTCAATATCCTTAACTGGATTCTTATATATAGTGAATCATCTTATGGGTTTCATCCCCACTAGGGTTTTCCCTTGGCCAAGGTTTCCCTAGTTAACAAAATATGGTGTTATGATCTCTCTTTATGTATGGTTATTTATACTATTTAGCATTATTCTTTTACTTCCTTATGCATGTATTAAAGTAATTAGTAATATCCAGTTGTGGAAAAAAGATTGAAAATATTAATTCAACACCCCCCCCCCCCCTCCTCAGTATTATCTATTTTGAACAATTGGTATTAGAGCCTACTTATTTAGAAGAGGCTTAATAGCTTGAATAAGATCCCTATGGATATGGAATAGTTGAAGAAGAATCTTGAAGAAGCTCTTGAACAAATTGATCTCCATACTAATGAAAGAGATAGCCTAAAAGAAAAATATAAAGATGAAAAAGCTTACATTGGTGAACTAAAGGACAAGATAAATGACCTGAAGAAAAAAGGACCTGGTGAGCAAAATATCGATGATGATATTGAAGATCTAAAGAAAGAAAATTAGATCTTAAAACATGAGTTAAAAATAGTTGAACTCAAGCTAAGTCTTAAGAAAATGGAGGAAAGAATGACTTTGAAATAAAAGCTAAAAATGTAGATCTAAGATCCTGGTTAAGAAAAGTAACATCTGAATTAGAATCTATCAAGTTGGAGCATATAGAATTAGAGAAATACAACACAATTGTGAAAGGTGAATTGGCACAAACCAAACAGCAACTTGAGAAATTATATACCAATAGTGAAAAGATTGAAGAACAAATATCTGTATAGAAACCTAGTTATGACAAGACTAGACTTGGATTCTTCCTTGGACAATCTGCCAAGAAATCTATTGAGAGAAAAGAACCTACTAATCATGAAGTCAAAAAGGATCTAAATATAAGCAAAATAGATGATGCATCTAAAGACAAGGAGAATGTTACTCACTCTGAAAAATCTAAAGAATCTAATCAAGATGAGGATAATAGAAGAAAGGAATCTCATGCCAAGTGTAATGAACTTGAACATACTGGAGATGATTGCAAAGGAAAGTCTTTTAAACCTATTTAAAAAAATTATTTTCATAATTATCATGGATATGGACATCATGCAGTAGATTGTAAGAAACCTAAATTTGATAATGATAATGAAAATAGTAGAATGTTTAGGAACACTAATTGTGCAGGCAACAGAAGAAGATCTCACAACAATGAAAGTGGAGAAAGAAGAAAAACTATTTGTTATAGATGCAACAATCTTGGACACATCACAAGGAATTATAAAGCACCTGACAACCAGAATAATGAACAAAGAAGGAATGTACATGTATGTCAATTATGTAATAACTTTGGACACATAGCAAAGTTTTGCAGAATGGATAGAAGAAACTTTAACAGGAGTCAGAATTGTAGAAGGAACAACAAAAGAAATGATGACAGTCTGAAGGAAGAAATGAAGGAGTTGATAGAAGAATTTAAGGAAACATTTTTAAAGGCAAAAGAAATTGGAAGTTCTCATACAGTTTAGGAAGAAGCACGTCCTAATGTACCTGATAAGACAGTAAAGTCACTTATTGTTTGTGACCCATCTTACCTACACTAAGCATTCTCAGTAAAATAGTGTGTTAATTAATAATAATTGATGTTAGAGAGAATATCACAAGTTGCATAGCTAACAGTATATACTAGACAGTGAGAGGAGTCTACAGTGAAGTGCACATTGCTTAATATGACCAGTATAAGGTTATGTAAGAAAAATAACCTCTCTGTTATAGAGAGACAATATTTTAAACTGGTGGAAAATATGCATTTAATGTGAAGTACGGATTGCAAAAGATTTTAAGGGCACAAATTGATTTGTGAACATCATTTGCTAGTGTGAAATCTTAAGTGCAAGATTGAAGAGAGATTTGAAGGATTGAAGAAGTTTGTAGATACGTGTGATCACTGAAAACCCTAAAATGTGAAATTGAGGTATTTTTTGAATTTGTTAAGCATATTTTCAGTAATGGCAACACAAGGAGTGTTTAATATTAGTGATAGACCTAGACATAACTTCAAGAAACACCCATTTGTTTCCTTACTTGATAACCCCATTGGAGCATTTTTGCAAGTACCAAAAAATGTTCTTCATGTCAAAGACATAAGAAGTTATATTCACTGTAAAAATAGAAAGCTTAGGAGATATTGAGATTCATAAGGAATTGGAGAGAATGTGCAACAATGATTTGTTATTGAAACCAGAATATGCATACCTAGGATAACTTGACCTAGTTAAGCATATGTTCTATACAGACTTTAATAACCATGAATGGACAAGAATCATTCTAAGCAGAGTTCATGATGACCTTCTATGGTTGGGAGATTCAATTATATGCATTGATAGTGACCTAATTCACAAGGTCATAGGTTAGAGCAATGAAGGATGCAATCCTATGAACATAAATAATGTGTGCAAGTTAGTTAAAACAAATCTCAACACAAGTTTTGATGGCAGAAACATGAAGATCAACACCATTCAGGATGATGGAGTGAGACTTGTCAGTAAAATTTTGGGATATAAGTTCAACCATGGATCAAGGATAGATTCAATCCCTGTCGAATTTCTTCATGTAGCTTATGTGATGGTACGAAAGGGTGAAAATGTCAAGCTATGTGATATTATTCAAACTTAGTTGTTGGATAACATATCAAAAATCAAGAAGTCTAGGAGCATAGACTTTAGGTTTGAATCCCTACTAACTCATATAGTCTTCTACGTAGCAAAGAAGTTTCCTGGTATCTCAAATTGGGACGGAAGCAAGTGTGCAATGCAAACTATCACTCATACTTATAGATCTAAATCAAAAACAATTAGGGATAATGATATTTGACAGAATGATTAAATCATTCCAAGCTAAAATGAAGGAAAGGTATAGGATACCTCCTGTGTTGATAGAAAAATATAAGGATGAACTATGTTTCATGGTAGAAACAAATTTCACATGCATGGAGGCAATAGTTCTTCGAGTGAAGTTCATTGAACCTATGGGTTATGAAATGAGTGTTGAACTAATTAAAGGCTATGCATAGATAATTCTACACTCTGAAGTTGATTCTAGATGCCCTAGATGGCGTACATATGTTGAAAAGATGAAAGAAGTCAAAAAAAATCTAATGGACAAGGATATCAAGAAGAAAGTAGAAAAAGTAATTGATTCCATCTTGAATGAATCAGGGATGTCTAGAAAGGAATTTGAAGAGGTGAAAGGGATAGCCTTGGAAATGAAGGCTAGTGGTCAAACTAAACTATTGACCCCTAGACATATTACAATGGTCGGACCTACTGAAGAGGTCACAGTTACACAGACAAGTGCACAAGTACCTGCAGTGCCATATGTAGTAGTTACACAGTAGCAAACTTTGAGGAAACAAAAGAAAATAGAGGAAGTGTCAACACCAAGAAAGTCCACAAGGTTTGAGGAAACTAATTCCTCTCCTATGAAGAGAGTCAAGAAAACAACAAGTGGACCAAGTAAAAGGAGAAGAACCTTGCAAATTAGTTCCTCAGAATCTGAAGAAGAAATTAGTGATAGACCAGTAGAGCCAATAGATTAGGAAGCAAAGACCTCAGTAGAAAGAAAAGCATGGAAGCCAAAGGTAGAAAATCTCAATATGCAAATTATTAATGACAACAACTTTGTGAAATTAAATAAGTATTATGATTTGTACAATAATATGGATAGGACACAGCTAGAAAATGTTGTAGTTAGAAATATGATTCTGAAAGATAAAAGGTTTGATAGTATAAAAAGTCAAATACTTGAAGATTTGTACAATAGACTAAGTAACAGAAAAAGTAGAGTAATTGAGGAGGATAAACAAATAAGGATGAATATGGTGAAAAAGCTATGTATAGTAAATTATGAGGGAATTATGAAGAAGTGAATGTGGAAACTCAAAAGGAAATAGTCACATGTATGTCTACTATGCCTAAGGAGTCTAAGGAGAGTGTGCAGTCAGAGAAGGTAAGCCCTACTATGGCAGCAGTCAGTCCACCTCACAGTTCTGAGCAACTAGCTGAAACTTCAAATCTAAGTGATTCACCACACATTACCATTAATAGTGAATCTATGCAAGTAGGTAACACCAATGTAACAGTGGATAGAATTGAAGACCCATTTAAATATTTTGGCTCTAGCATTGTTGGCAATATTGTTGATTATAGCAGCTCTTCTGATGAAGAAGAAGAGTAGGAACAAAAGAAAGAAGATGTATCTTCTAAAAATAAATTTGAAACTATGATTGAGGCAGCTACTACAAGTGTGCCCTTAGCAACAGCTATAGTGAAACCCTCTACACCACCTACACAAGTGGTAGTGGTCACCTCAGCAATACAATCAAGTGATGAAGATGAAGCACAAAATCTTATATCTTATTTAAGTAAATTCCTTGAAAGGAAGGAATTAGTTAAGTCAATTGAGAAGACTTTAACTTTAGTTTTGGGCAGATTGAGAAGATAGTAAGCTATGTTGATACATCTACAAACATCCAGCAGAGAGCAGTAATTGTGTGCAAAACCTTTGATAATGAGTTTACAACACTTACTAATGTTGCTACAATTCAAGCATAGATTGAGCATAATGGTTAACTTCTTAATACTATGTGTACAAATATAAGAAATGATATAGAAACATTAAATGTATGTATTAATGTATTGAGGCAGAGCATGGAAGAAGGGAAGCAGATATATGCTAAGTGCAACTTGGCATACCTTCACCTTCATAGTTTTGATGAGAAAATCAAAGAGAAGATAACTGAGCTTCAAATGCTCACTGATAACTTTCTGAAAATGAATAAAAAATTAGAAACCTTTGAGCATATAATGCTAGCACTTTATGATAGCATCTAGGATATACAAGCAGAAAAGGAGAAAGTTCTAAAAAGATTTACTCTTTTGAGGGACCATTTATACCCATAGATTACATTGTTACAAAATTAGTTATAGGAATGCTTGGTAGCTAAGACCTCATATGAAAAGTTTGTGGCTACAGACTTGAATGCAGAAGAGTTAGCCACATATGCTTTATGTGCACAAATAAGTGTGTTAGATGCACTAAAAGAAAGTTGGAAGAAACATCTTGCACAATTGAAGACTAACTTTAGTGATTATTTTTCCAGGTCTTGATGCAACTTTCAGATTTTGACAAAATTTTCTTTTTGTTGACACCTTTTTCATTGATTTCAAAGGGGGAGAAATAAGGAAAATTGTAATTGTAAGTTATATAGTTTTATTTTGACATATAGTAGTAAGCCTTGCCTTAAGCAAGCCAAAGAAAGCTTTGTAATTAGAGTTATAAGGGATGTAATCTTTTTTCAAAACACGAATATAATGTTTTTATTGTGTTATGTATGGTTATTTACTTTGATTGGTATGACATCATTTTTGAGACTTAGCCAATTTTCCCAAAATATTGCCATCAATGCCAAAGGGGGAGATTGTTGGCAATATGACCAATCAGTCAAATTATGTGGTTGTCATTTATGGCAACATCTTTTTTGCAATTTAATTGTGATTATTTGTGAAGGAAAATTGTCTAAGTATTGGACAATGTTACAGCAACATGATGAGATTGATTGATAGTGGAATATTCTCTTGTGTAGTTTACCATAGATGCATGATGTCACTCTAATGATGCATACTAGTGTGCATGCCTGTACGAGCAACCAAGTTCAAGTTATTAAGGAAATACCTATATAGTTACTTCATAATGCAGAATAGAGCATGTCAGCAAATTGAGTTGTACGACTTATATAATTGTTTTGATTACTAAATCTTGATGAGCCAACTCTAAGGATGATATGTGAACCAAGGAAGAATTTATTGATATGATTGATATAAGTAAAGAACTTCAATTGTGAAGTTAGATGTGAATGAGATATTATGATATGTGATGTGAAGTAATGTTATGTGATGATAATGCAAGATATGATACAAATTGATATATGTGCAGTCACTCCTTGTATGAAGAACTGACAATCAGAAGAATTGTGAAGTACAACAGGTGATCCAGTTTTGTATATATATATATCTATTCTCTTGAAGAACTTATTGTATAGTTGCATGTTAGGGAAATGGGCTCTGCTTGGACACATTTGTATATGATCCACCAACTCCTAATAGGGTTGAAACTACTCCTAACAAGGTTGAGGCTTCTAACAAGGCCTAGTCTCCTAACACGGACTCAAGACACTATACATTCTTCATAGACTCCTAACAGATTCAATATCTTTAACCGGATTCTTATATATATAGTGAATCATCTTGTGGGTTTCATCCCCACCAAGTTTTCCCTTGGCCAGGGTTTCCCTAGTTAACAAAATATGGTTTTATGAGCTCTCTTTATGTATGGTTGTTTATACTATTTGACATTATTGGTTTACTTCCTTATGCATGTATTAAAGTAATTAATAATATCTAGTTGTGGGCAAAAAGATTGAAAATACTGATTCACCCCCCATCTCAGTATTATCTATTTCTAACAGGCACTACCAGCAAGAATATGAAATTAGAACTTTACTCTAGCAATGCAAACTATAGCATCTTAGATCAACTTGAAAGAACCAATGCTAAGATAAAAGTCTTTGAACTTTTAAAGATCTTTCCTTCTTATGAGGAGATCCTTGATAACTCTCTTACTAGGTATAGCATACTCGAAGACTTAGATCTTGATTGGTTTCAATCCATGGTAGGCCACTTGACTTCATGTTATTTGTCTTTCTCCAAGGAAGCCGATCACTCTCAAATTCATCTACATAATCAACCATTGCATATCAAAGTCATGATTCATAAGATGTGTGTCCACTATGTTCTAATAGATGGAGGTTTTGGTCTTAACATTTTATTTTCTAGATTGTTGACTTAACTGGGTGATGATGAGGAATCTATTGATCCTTGCAATAGAATCACCATCAAAGCATATGACAAAGAAGAAAGAAAATTCAAGGGACATTTTTTGTTACCTAGCAAAGTAGGACTTGTAAAAAAAAAATTAGATGCAGTCCTTCGCATTCCATTGGTATAAAATATACTACTAGGTAGACCTTGGAGTCATGAGATGAAAGAAATTCCTTCTACATACCACCAGTGCAGAAATTTCCCTTTTCAAGGAGAAGAAGTAACCATACCTACTAATGTCAGCTATTCCTACAATATTATTACCCAAGCTACTGATAATCTTGTACCAACAAACCATGAAGCTACTAAATATTATGAAGAAAAAATAAAAGACATAGAAAAGTCCCTCAAATTGAAAGATCTTGGCATGGGGGAATAGTGTTAGAATTATTTAGAATAACTAAAAGGTGGGATGAATCAATTATCCTCAGGTATAGATGTACTAAATTAAATTTTACTAACTTTGAACAACTCATACAAACTCATGTTAGTTATAAAATTTTTCCTCCTTGGATTTGGATTTACCTTAACTCTTCATGCCTAATATGGTGAGGAAAATAGATTGTTACCATTCATCACCCTCTAAAATAAAAGGGTACAGCTCCCCATGTGCAACAATTTTCTATGAATGATGTTTTTAAGATATCCTAATTCTAAATGGGGGTTTGCTCTTAACCAAAGAGAAGAAGAGGTACTTACTAGATTAATTGTAGCCACAAGTAACCTAGCGAAATGAATGATATGGATTGGATAGTTTACATCACCCACAATAATGACTACTATAAACCTCCTTGAATTTATTCTAGTCTAACTCCTACTAATCTTCATCTACTCTAAACCCCTACTTCTATATGCATGGCTACACAACAAATATATACAGCAACAAGAAAGTGGAGATGTAATCAATAATGTAGTAACACTTAGATTACCCCACCTAGTTACAACAACACTCAAATTGCCCCAATTTCAATAGTTTTACCATTAAATATACTACATTCCTAGTCACCGGGATGGACATGCAAATTAATCTAACACATGCAATGAAATAAGGGAAAAGAAAGAGAACTGAAAGTGAGAACAAAACTCACATTACTCGTATTTCTAATACAATAATAACACCTAGATCATCATGACATTAACAACTTTACCATAAATTATATTTCATGTCTATGCATATTTAACTAATTGAACAATAAAAATTTGAAGTAAATTTAGTGTCTTACTCAATAGTTCCAACTACAGGAAAAATTCACAAAAAAGTTTTTCAATCCTTGTATTAACTTTTACAATTACATACATAGGTCCTCTAATGCCTTCAATAGAATGCCATCAATAGTAGTCAAGTCATGAATCTTTACATCATAATAGTTGGCTAGACTAGTCATTTCCTCAATTAATCCTAGGAACTTTATCTTCATTTGCTCAATATCTACCAACTTCATGTTTGAAGCCACATGAAATTTAGTATGAAAATTCTTTAGGTACACATAGATCTTATCTATTACTTTCTTCATAGATTCACATACATGTTCAAATCTTTCTCTAGCTTCACTAAACTCTCCTTCTTAAATTCCATCATTTTTTTTCCAATAAAGAAATGACTTGATTCATGTCCTCATAATTCCATGACTGATGGAAACATCAGTCTCCATATCAATCACCTCCTACAATAGATAAATTTCCCCTATTGAACTCTCTGACTCTATTGACATTGAGACCTAGTGAATAGACACGGTCTCTCTCAACTTTTCCACATCTAAAATCAAATTGTCAAGATTCTCAATCAAGGGATGACCTCGGACCTTCATGCCTTCTATCCAACCATGACCCATCTATCCAAAATGTCTTTATTATCGTAGCTTCACTAATAGTTTCTTTTTCTCCTTGATCATGGGATCAAATGCACTTAGGGTGGAATTATCTAATAGGATAATAGCAAGGGGCCCAAGCATAGCTCTAATTTAGTTACTAATCTCCTTGTTAGAGGCCTTGAGAGTATCCTTATCCAACTTTAGCTCTTCCAATCGATCCTCAATTTGCACATTGGTGTACTTCCACATGTTCACCATGGGGTCATACCTCGAAGGGCCAATTTCATGAGTCTTTAATTGGAAATCACTTGAGGCTAATTCTTGAATTTACCCTTCCTTATATGGCTTTGCAATTTCCATGACCGTGTTCCCTATATTGACATCTGTAGCCAAAGCTTCTAGAGTTCTCAACTTCTTATCTTTCTGTGATGGTGGTTGCTAATGTATTGCCTGGGCACTAAAATATTTAGAAGGTACACTCTCCTCCTCTTTCTTGAACAATGATGTCCTCCAACTAGGACTCAATTATGAGGAAATTCAACATTGATGGAAACACAGAGACTTCAAATAGTTTTCTCACAATTGGAGGAGTCTCCTTTTTCCTACTTGCAAATAGAAAAGTCACAATTTTAGTAACTGAATGAGTAGGGGAATTACCTTGGTCATCTCCTCCTTGTTGAATTTGTGGTGTACCTCAAGCTTGATCATCACCGTTGAGGTTATTTCCTTGATGGTTCTCCTCTAGCTAGTTGTTGTCACCATCTAGATTAATAATAGCAATTGTAGAGGAATCCTTTCCAATGGACCGTTCCTTCCCATTTTCTTTCTCTTTCTCTTCTTCTTTGTCTCCAACACTTCCAATATCTAGTACACAACCTCCTCCATGTGTAAGAGTGACTTGCACATTATTTTTTGGAGGCTCATAACCTCCTCCTCCACCACTGACTAAGAGGGACCTATAGAGGTGCATGTGGTTATTGCAGTAGTTGAAGTAGCCACAAATGATGTTGGACCTACTCTAAAGGCTAGTGTAGTAGAAGAACCACCAACTATGTTTCCCTTCTTGTTCTTTTCCACTCTACCCACTTTTCAATCCTTTATATGATATTGTCCATTAGGATCTCCATCTTTTTTAATTTTAGGGCCCTCTAATGGAATATACACAATGGGTGTGTCTTTAATTTCCTTTTCATAAGTGGAGGACCTCAAATAAGAACCATCATCATCTATGCTCCATATTGATATTAACCTTAATCAATATTATTTTCTCAATAGTGAACCTGGACCAAAATTATCCCTAGTCTAGACTTTAGTATAATAGTCAACGAAGTAATCTTCAATGTCAAGCACATGCTTATAACTTGAACCAAGCTACAAAATATTCTTCACATAATTCACTAAATCAAATTGGGGATGTATCACTTCATAATCCTTCATTTTGTACTTGCCTTCAAAGGCCTTGATCAAGTTCTTGGCATCTAATGTGGATGCACAAGAATATGGTCCAATAGTGACTAGGAAAGGAATTCCATCCTTTCTAATAGTTGTACACAAGGTGTTTACTTCCAGTATTTTTCTACAAAGCTCAATCAATACAATTTTATCCTTAGGATACCTTGGTAAGATGTATATAAAATTATCAAAGCCAATAATCTTGATATATGACAATGCAAGGAATTGGGTAAACAAGTTTCGAAATAGGTGACCACTGATGTAGCTTTAGGAGAGAATCTTTTCTCAGGGAAACCTTGTAACTCTCTACATAATCTCATAGTAAAGGTATCATTCACCTTCTTGAGCTCTTCATAGGTCATTTTGACTTCTAAGCACAAATAAAAATCATATACGTTTATTTTCTTATAAAAATCCTCAATACATGGTAGGCCTAACCACAAGTGGTATGTTGCCAAATCATATATTAGGTATGAGGAAATATAGAATTGCTTGAAATCTTTGGCCGAATTCATCCATCTATTCAGCTTGTCATAGATAGTTTGGGCCTAGCCAATATATTTCCCATCTGCACATGCTACCTACATGAAGAAGATATGGTGATTATTGAAGTTTAGGACATCTTCTTGTCCTTTGAATCTCAATTTCAAGGCCAAAATATCTACAATCTCCCTCTTCAAGGTAGTTTCAAAAAGAATCTTTGGAACCTTTCTCTTCTTGCTTCTGGGAGTCTGCAACCAAGTCCCCATGATATCTACCTATCATAGTCTCTTATTTTCATTATACACAAAGGAAGATGGTCCAAATTCTATGTCATAATATTCATCTCTATCAAAACCCCAAAGGAACTTTGTATGAGACCTTTGTCGAAAGTGAGCAAGACAAAGTCATTTGGCATCATGATCTTTTTTATCGATCTTTTTAATCTCTGGGTCATCTCTTGCAATAAATTAATGGATTAATTTTGGTTTTTAAATTGATATTGGGAACCCTAAAGCTTCAATCAATCCACTTTCCTTAAGCTTCTGAGTGATGGAATGGACAGGTTGCACATTCAATCTCCTATGTAGCTCATGGAGATCATAAAATCCAAAAGATGTATCATTGTAATCCTTTAATTTTCTCTCAAGACCAGGAATATGATCATGCATAGCCATTCTAATTGTCATCACTATATATAAATGCATAAAGAAAGAAATAATTCACACTTAGAACAAAATGTCCTACTATAGAATGAAGAACTAAGAATCTCATCTTATCAATTTCAAATCTAATCATTGGGCTTCGAATTTCTCTCGTCACACAAGTGAGTAGTGGCCCCTTAACTCATAAATCCCATTTAATGTTGTAATGATCAAATTTATCATTAATACAAAATTTTAATGGCTCCCTTTGACATCATTCATATCAAATTTACTTTTATTAGAAGGTCGTACAATAGATTTGGTTTTTTTGAGATTTGGCTTTTAATCTCTAGAGTAGTAAGAAATTCACTTTTTTTATTCTTCTTTGAAGGAAAATAACTTCATGGGAGGATCTAGCTTATGATAAACCATTTTATTTGACTAAGACTGGACAAAGCCTTATCTCCTTCTTATGAAATATGCTTCTTTTAGTTAAGTCATGGGAGAGGTGCAATCTCTACTTTTCCAACAAGATTTATACTTGGTCACTTTTGTCTCAATTAGCATCACACAAGCATCTTTGTAATAATATTCCCTTTTATAATCAAGCCACTACCAAAATTCATGTTTAAACTTTATAAATCAGAGAGGAAGCACTCAAATTGCTTTTCCAATTTGGGACACAACCAGAGAAGTGAAATTTTGACTTGACTCATACTTAGATGGGATTTTTCTAACCTGACTAAAATTATGGCTTGAAATGTCATTAAGTACCTTCAAAAGGTGAAATCTTCATACGTATACTATATGGACTTAATTCATATACTTTCAAGAAATGGGAGAATTGCCTTTGCTAAAGCTAGAGCACACCTAAAATAGATTCTTTCTTATAACATCAACCACTTAGTCATTTCTTCACTTTGGGAAACCTCAAGAACTTTATCTCCTTCCAATAAAATAATATGGGAATCCCCACAAGTATATTCCTCCCTTTATCACCCAAAAATGCACTTCAACTCCCACTATCCAAAAGTAGTTCATGAGATAATCCTCTGGGTGGGGGAGCAGTGATAGAGCTGAAACTCTGACTTAGTGCTAACACTGATTCCTTTCTTAATTTCTTGAAAAGTTTAGGGACTCATTTTATTTAGACATCATTCTCTTAACATTTCAAGTTCAGTTCCTTTACAACTTTTCTTCTGGAGACAACCTTTCTTCACATGTTAAAAAATCCTTAGGCAAGCTTTGCCTCTGGCAGAAGAGAAATTGAACAAGTGAAATTCTGATTGAGTGTATACTTAGACAAATCTTGATCATTCGATTGAAAATTTAGTTGTCTTCTCATCAAGGAAGAAACTCTACAACACTTCCACCCAACCTATGGCACTAATAGACCTTGATGCATTTGATTGGATTCAATCCAGCATGAAGGGTCAACAGGAAAATCAGATGAGTAAATTCCCAAAATCTCACATAATGAAGGAAAATTTGACTAACAATGAGAAGAAAGTCCCTAATCAGAAACCTAGACTTGGACACTTAGAATTATATGCGCAAACTATACTTGAAGCATACAACTTAAAAGGGGGGACAAAAACAAGGGCAACAACTAGGTCTAACTAAGGACTTAGGCAGACAAGTTCCTAAGAAAGGGGCCTAACAACTCTAATTTCAAATAAGAAAAGAATAGAAAAACACATAGAAAGTGAACTAAACTAAACACACATGACAAAAAACAAAGATAGAAAGAAAATTAACCTAAGCACATGCATATGGAAGGGAAAAAAAAACAAACACCTAACTACTATATATAATGTAGGGGTTACCTACTCTTTGTTTAAATCTATTACAACTATATTTTGTAGCCATTGTAGGAAAATGGAAACACTTCTTTGGTGGGATAGGCCAACTTGAATGTGTTACGTTGATTTTCTTGAACTATTTTTAATGGGCCTTTCCAAAGAGAATCAAATTTAGAGTGCATACATTTGGGGTCTTGTCTCTTATCCCATAGTAAAACCATATCTCCTTCCATAAATTAATGTGGCCTCTCTCTTGTCAAATATATCCTTTACTTGCATCTAGTGTTGAGTGATGTGGTCCACAAGCTCTTCTCTTTCCTCTTGTACCTAGGTTGGATACATAATCCACTTCTGTAATCCATTACTAAAGTTATTATGTTCAATTACAATCCATAATCTATAGGTAGAGAGCTCTAGAAGAAGGGGAAAATTGTCCTTGACTCCATAGACCAACTTAAAAGGTGAAACTCTAATTACTCTTTTTAGTGTGGACCTATCCACCCATAATGCACCATGCAAATTCTTGGGCCAACTTTTCTAGTTATCCAAGACTAGCTTCTTCATGATTCTCACAAAATTGTTGAAAATAGATTGAAGATGACTATTAAAAAGGGAGATTATTGAGAATATATTGATACAAGTATGATCAATATGCTTCAATCATTATTTTTTCACTGATGTCAAACCTGCTATTTGCTGGTAAGAAAATGGCTTACACAATTTGAGTATTGTCACTTATTTGATTGATGAAGAGGATTTGATCAAAAGATGTAACAATAGCACCTAGAGGAAAGGTTGAGTTATGATTATGTAAAGGAGTACAAGAATTAGTTAAGACAATGATAACACGATGCATTGATAATCTACTTAAGGTTACAAAAGTTGGTTACACTAAGAAAGTTTAGAAGAACAAGTTACATAAAGTTTGTCTGCCAAGCTTGATTGAGTGGATAGTAGATGTCAAGCAAAGTTAGTGCAAGCCAAGCAGAAAATTAGTTGGAAATGAATAAAAGTTTATTCTAGTGTATGCTGAGAAAAATAGTGGATGCTGAGTAAATTTTAGTTGATGTCGAGCACCAATAAACTTTAGTTCATGCCAAGTGATTTTATAGAAGATGTCGAGCAATGCAGTATGTGCTAAGCATCAGAAGCTAGATAATGTTGAGTGGTTGTATCATTTAAAAGATTGTTAATTTGATGGATCTGAGCCAAAAAGTTTATTTTCTTGGAATGTGTGAACTAGGTGGAAGATAAGGTTGATGAGTTGGTGGCACAAACTTCAAGGTAAATCATTTTTAGGTGAATTCAAAGAGAATTCAAGGATAAGTTTCTAGAAGAGATATGAAATAAGCGGTGGATTCATTGTACCCTACCTAATTTGTCCTAACCCTAAATTGGATGATGGAGAATGAGTTACAAAAGATCTTAATTTCCTATTTATAGGAATGGTTGGTTAGAAGCAAAGGTCGTCATGTCTTAGAACCTAAGGAAAACAAGGAGTCAAGGGTTTTTCTTCATCAAGTGACCTAAGAGAAGAGCCTGAATTGGCATATTAAGCAAGAAGGCTCAAGGGTATGAAATCTTGAAGGGTGAACAAGCTATTAGAGTTGAAATGTGTGAAGGCCAAGTAGAATGGAGGACTAGAATAGAGATTTGTAATCTATAAATGGAGTTGTAAGTTGTTATCAGATCAAGCCTTACTGCTACTCTCTAATAATTATATCAGTCTAGGGTAAAACCTTTGGATTAAGGTTGACCTAACAATCATTTGTAAATCCCTTAACTAGGTGACATTCCAAGTGAATGGTCTAGACTCCTCTAACAAGGCTCACTCCTAACAAGGTGATCAAAATCCTTTAATAGGGTCACATTTAACAATGTGTATTGTAACCTTTAATAGGGTTGAGCTTTCATAGGGAATCACTTCATAAGAGTGAAAAAGAGTAGCATGTTACTGGTGGTTTTTCCCAAATTGGGTTTCCACGTAAATGATTGTGTCAAGTGTGGTGATGAATTTGTTATGTTTCATGTTATAATTTCTACAAGTTGATTTAACAGTAACCTACAAGTTTTAAGTGATTGCATAATCTTATGGATGCATGCATGAAGATAAATGTTTTATGGGTTCACTAAGTTGTGAAAAGTTTTATTTATACATTTGGACCTTAGATAATTGATTCACCCCCCCCCCCCCCATCTCAATTATTCTAAAAGTAGTCCAACACAAATTCGTATTACTTGACCTGACCTATTCATTTCCTTGGAGATAGTAGTCTGATGAATGGCTTAATTGAATGTTGTTGCCATAATAGAACTCAATAATCTCTCATAAGTAGGAAGCATTATACATGATTAAATTTAGTGGTACACCAAATGTGACAAAGCTGTGCTCCTTCAGAAACTCACATACCACCTCTAAAGTAGTCTTCTTTATTAGCTTTACTTCAACCCACTTAATGAAGTAGTCCATCATAGTTAAGATGTATGTGTAATATTATCTTGACGATGGGTTGGTGGGTGCCCTATGAAATCTAGTCCCTAATTGTGGAATGGAGCTTCTATAACTATGGGCCTTAGAGGAAGTGTAGCTAATTGAGGTCTACCAGTAAACATTTTTCACTTATCACAATTAGCCACCCACTTGTAGGCATCCTAGAACATTCCTAACTAGTAATAACATTGTCTTAAGATTTTGAAGGTTGTGCTAGAGGATGATAAATGACCTCCACACACCTTGTTGTAAAATGCTTTCAACAACTTCTCCTTTTGTTCTTTGTCTATGCACCTTAGGAAGGTTTTTTCTATGGCCTTCTTATACAAAACATCATCATAGATGACATACTTGGATGCCTTTGTCTTGATATCTCTCCTTTTTTTAGCACTAAGGCCTTCTTTACATTCACCATATGTTAAGAAATACACCATATTGGAAAATCAAGGGCCCTATTGACTTACCATCTATACTTTTAAGATCTCCTCTATATCACTTCTTTCTAGATTTTCCACCATTTCTTTGCATAGATTATTCCTACAAAAAAGCTTTGTAGGCTTGATATCTATGTCATACTCCTGCACCTTAGCCACCCAAGCTCATCGAGTATTGCATTCAATATATTTTTGAGTAAGTATGCTCTTTATGCAAGAATCTAGGACATGTACTATGGAATGAGAATGCAATATGTAAAAATGGAAATCATTCAATGCTTTTACCACTACATAGGTGTGTCTCTCCATCTAAGAGTACTTGAGCTCATGGTCTTTAAGTGGAATGCTCCTAAAGGGAATGGGCACCTGAACTCCCTCTTTGTTCTCTTGCATCAAGATGGCTAATAGAGTATGTGTTGAAGCATAATGATAAATAATAAATTCCTTATTAAAATTTGAGTAAACTAGAAAGGGGTCTTTTTCAACAACAAAGATTATATCTTCAAATGTCTTCCTTTTGGAATCATTCCATCTAAAACTATGGTTACCCTTCATAATGTGTACTATGAATTTATTTATATTAAAGAAACTAGGGACAAACTATCTCAAGAAATTCACTTAACAAAAGAAGGATTTGACTCTTATCTTTCTCGATGAAAGATTGAGTTGTTATATAGAACAAACTCTTTCTGGATCAATTCTAATGCCTTCTTGTGATGTTATATGTCCTTGTATTTTTCCTTCAATTGTGTAGAAGACCAATTTCTTCAGTTTTAGTAAGATTTCATGCTCTTGGAACCTCTACAACACCTTCTCCAAATCCTTTAGATGGTCTTTTCTTTTCTTTGAGAAGATGGTGAGGTCTTCCAAGTATATTACAGTAATCTTGTCCTTCAGGTCTCCAAATGAAAATTCCATGGCTTGCTAAAATGTTGCTCATGTGTTGATTAACTTGAAGGAAATTATATTGTAGGTGAATTTTCCCCATGGAATGGTTAATGGTGTCTTATGTGGGTTGGTTTCATCTAATTCAATCTAATTGAAACTTGAGAAGCCATCTAGCATTGACATTATTTTAGAGCCCTCCATAGCCTGCAAGAGGTGATCCATGGTAGGGAGGACTTAATTATCCTTGAGTGATGTTTGATTGAGGTTTTTGAAATCCACACAAATCCTTATCTCTCCATTCTTCTTCCTAACATGGACTAGATTAGAAACCCATGTTGAATGATAGATTGGGAAGATAATCTGGGCCTTCTGCATATTTTCTATCTCTCTGAAGATGGAATCTTCAATCATGAGATTATAGTTTCTTTGTTTTTTTTTCAAAAGGGCTATTAGAAATAGGAAATAATAAGAGGGGGGGTGCATCAATAATTTGCAAACTTTAGCCCAAAACTGGATATTATTAACAATTGTATAACTTGCATATGAAAGAAAACTAATTTAACTATGCTAAATAGTAAACATAACCACGCAATAAGAGAACTCATAATACCATGTTTTTTTAACTAGGGAAACCTTGGCCAAGGGAAAACCCTAGTGGGAATGGTACCCATAAAATGATCCATTAATCAAAAGTATCTTATTAAAGATATTGGCCCTTTTAGGAGTCTATTATGTTTGCATAGTGTCTCGATCCTATTTAGAGGACTAGGACTTGTTAGGAATTGGTATATACAAATACAAAATGTATGTAAGATGAGCTCACTATCCAAACATGCATTTTACAATGTAGTTCTATAATTAAAAGAGATGCATACAAAAAACCTCTTTTACACTACTATTGGCATCTTTAATATCTAATTTTTCCTTTCTTTCTCATCACAAAACTGTATCTTGTTCACATTTCTCTGATCATACATCAAAATTTGCATGTGACATAATTCATACACATTCATCAAATTTGTTCCTATAACAATCTTTCCTTTATACCTTGCTAATTATAAATTATTGTCTAGTCGATTTTCATGTCTTATACACTTTACAAAATACAAAATAAACTTTTTCCCTCTTAGGGATAACATCTAGGATGTCATCTCTAATTATTTCATTAATTATTTCATTAAAAAAAATTCCTCATCTTGCTTCATTTTGCATGTAGATTGTTGTAACTAGTAAACTGGCCATAACTCTATTTGTAATGTTTGTACAATCCTACACTCCCACATACATCATCATCATCATATCTTCAAGTATCTATACCTAACTCCACATGTGTCCATGATACACCTATGAAGCTTGCCAATCAAAACTTTATCTATTCTATCAAATAAACTAAGTGATACTTGGACAATTTCCTTAGTATACACAACAATACTTCATATTCATGATCTGCCCACTTTATATGACTTATATGTTTCCATAAATGACAACATTAAAATTTATAGCCTAGCCAAATTTTCAATAATATCCCCCTTTTCATTCATGACAACATAGGAAAAATTGGCTAAGTCCCAAAAAATATAATCTTTAAAATTTGGCCTCTATAAATTTAAAAAATTGTGGATCATTACATATTTACCATCTTTCCTTGTATATAATAATTACATTATAAACCTTCCTTTGATTATAACTCAAACTTTTAAATTAGTCCCCCTTACTTGTACCTTATCTTTCCTTATATGCAATTTACTTTATCTTTCCTCTTTTACATATCTATATACTATTTTCCTTATCAATCCCCCTTTAACATTAATGACAAAGGTGTCAAGACTTATGTACAAGTCAAAATTTGTTGCATTTGTTAGAAATAATAGTCCACCAAGATAACTAGGGGGGGTGAATTAGTTATCCAGCCATTAAAACATTTATCTTCTTTAAACAAACTTAACCATTCAACCAAAGTAAAAAATAACCATAATAAGATGCACATAGACAATTACACTAGCTATGTTGACTAGGGAAACCCTTGATCAAAGAGAAAACACTGGTGGGAATGATGCATACAAGATGATGTACTAATATTAATATTCCTTGTTAGAGGATGGACCCTATTTAGAGTCTATTACAACATTTAGTCCATAGAGTCCCTGTTAGGAGACTTTGAATCCCTGTTAGGAGATTCCAACCCTATTAGAAGTTGTAGTACAATGTATGCAAGATGAGCCCACTACCCAAACATGCAATTTCAACTACAAGAATAGATCACTGTTCAAAAATGCAATTTACTATCATGTTCTTCTTTCCTTTGCTTTGTCAACCAAACCAATCAATGTCAGACCTTGTAGACCAGGTCATGAATCTTGGATCCAAATATCAAACCTTAGATCACTCAGCAAAATCTCGGCAATGAAGTTTCCTTCAGTTCTGCACTGCTCTGCTCAACTTCGCATTTCATCTTACTGTTTATTATCATCAATCATCGACCATATCATATGATAAAGAAAAATGTCCTTCCTTTATATCGAGTCCATAAAACAATTCCCTGAGTTGGTTGTTAGACCTTCTCAATTAATCATTATAGGATCATATTAAGAACATGTTACACTTAGCAATAACATTAATCCTCTACCTTGCAACTTGAATAACTTTCCATACACACAATATTATGCCAAGCAATCTTAGCCACGTCATCACCAACATGTCTTCTTCATTTCCTCAACCTCAATCCTCAAAATAACAACTTTGCTAAGAGATATATCAAGTTTACCAGAACATGCCTCTATAAACTCTATCTCAGAACAGACATCACCAAAACTTACATAACATCTTCTAGACTTATCATTTATTCTTACGATGTTAATTGCATATACTAGATACTCGAAAGTATCTCTCATAACCTTGGATAGTAGAATACTCAACTAGCCATCCATACCAACTTGATCTTTCTATTGTTCTTTTGTCAGATACCACAAAAAACTATTATGTTGACATCAATGACAAACTCAATCTTGAATGTAACATATCATCATAGTAATATACCTACAATACTCCCTCATAGGAATATCATCAGAATGTTGGAATTATGATATATTTGTCATTAGTTACAACACTTATTTGATTCTGAATGATTACCGAGCTCATCACTCAGTCTACAGTTGATACCGAGCATTCCTTTGGAAATCGAGCATATGGGCAGTTCATAATGGTTACCGAGCAGAACAGTGTTCTCCAAGCAGTTAGTGGTTACCGAGCTTCACAGTGTTTACCAAGCAGTCAGTGCTCACCGAGTCATTAGTAGAACTTAGCGTTTATGGAGTGATCAAGGTAAACAAAGAACTTAGTGTTTACTGAGTGATCAAGGTAAAAAAAGAACTTAGTGTTTACCGAGTGATCAAGGAAATCAAAGAAATCAGTGTTTACCATGTAAACAAGGTAAATGAAGGAATCAGTGTTTACTGAGTAAACAAGGTAAATGAAGGAATCAGTGTTTACCAAGTGAAGAAGGTTATCAATGGATTTAGTTTTTACCAAGTGACACAATATTCACTGAGTCACCAATGGTTACCGAGTTCCAAGCTACTTAGAATGATTAGTATGGCTCGTGCCTCTACTCTTACCGAGTGCATGACAATGCAGTATATTGTACTGGATGCCGAGTATTAGAAGGTCACTGAGTTAGTTTGAGGAACCCGAGTTTTCTACTATCTGGCCGACTCAGTAATGTTTGTACACTTGTGATTGGTCGACCTTGCTAGTGTAAATATTGGAATGATATATATCATTTGAAATAATGAAATATTGATCATCATTGGTATTATATTGCAATATTTTTGAGAAGTGGAAAAGCGAATCACCAGCAGAATAGAGGAATACAGTAAGGTCAATAATTGATGTAGAAAAGCTATATCCATCACATCAAGTGATCAGAGCACAAGGGATCTTATCAGCAATCAGTTGTAACCAGATCCACTGCTTCATCCTAACAGGTGAACTAGTTTGTAAATCCTTTAACAGGGTAGACTTAGTAGTCTTTTGTAAGTCTCCTAACAGAGTGCATACTTCATTGTATGTTTGTAAATCCTCTAACAAGGTGGATCTAGCAATCCTACTTGCTCCTAACAAAGCAGATCATCAGAAGTGATCATTGTAAAGCCTTAACCGACCAACTTTATACTGCAGTATTGAAGTTTTGTGGGCATCATCCCCACCCCGGTTTTACTTTCTAATTGGAAGGTTTTTGGGTCACCAAATCAGTGTGTTCATGTGTTATAAATGTTTTCATGCATACAGTAGATTAGATGGATGAATGGTGAATGTGTTATTATACATAATTGAATTAAAGTTGTAGGGTTACTGATTCACCCCTCCCCTCTCAGTAACCTTGTTAGTCTGGATTATTTTCAACACAGAATTCATGCTTGCAATAGCATTAGCTTCAAGGTTGTTTCTGATGGGTAATCTATGTGATGCAATAATCAAAATTCTTCTTCAATATCGTGAATCATGTCCCATTTGTCCTTCACTACATATGTCACACTAAAAATTTGTAATGAACCCTTTTTATAAGTTCCTCAAATCACTCTTAGTTTCTAATTAAAGGTCTTATGAATGGCTCTAAATATTTGTTTTATACTTGAAATTATATTTATTACCAAGAATATCTAATTTCTTGAGTTATATATATATATATATATATATATGATACTTTGTGTAAATGATAACTTTGTAGAGGATAAAGGAAAATTTGAAGTTAGATTCTTTTCTAATTATATTTCCTCTTATATTCCTCCCTTATTAATTTATGTCCTTGCTCTATTGATAAATCAAACAACCTAATATTCTTCTTATTAATAGTGCTTTAATATCTCTCCTCTATCGATAGGTTTGGAATAATAATAATGAATTCCTTCGTTGAGCTCAAAGACCAATATCAATGCAGGTTCAGTACATGGTTCTGCGTTGAGAGGGTGGCGGTTATGGTTTTGATGCCTCGTATTACTCTTCTAATGTATATTAACTATATATCAACAATTGAGAGAATACGTATCTTTTCCCATCTTCTGACGTCGGTGTATGTCCTGACTACGAATAGAATGCTTACGTCCTTCGTACTTTGTCACTGATCCTATTCAATGTGTTTGCTAGCCAGTTTGATATCTTCTCCTATGATGATCTACTCTATTTACAATCTTACCTTGGTTGCGATGTATTGTGTCATCTTTTGTATATACTGGCACTTCCTTACTCCACGTACTCGATGTCTTTTCTTAATCTG
This sequence comes from Cupressus sempervirens, assembly GCA_028749045.1. NCBI lineage: Eukaryota > Viridiplantae > Streptophyta > Pinopsida > Cupressales > Cupressaceae > Cupressus > Cupressus sempervirens. Next base: position 613,057,119 of record CM053784.1, on the reverse strand, counting down.
TCTCCTGCCCCTTTCGATCCATGTCCTTATCATCTTAAGTAGGCAGCATCAAATTTGGAAAGGTGTGGATGAACCGACGAGCCGTATGTTTGTGATTTGATTTTTATTGACTTGTTTTTAATCCCATATATGTATAAAAGGTGTTAGTAATACTATATATAAAGAGTAAAATATATTTTTATAAGATATAAGTATTAAATACGTTATATAACATTGTATGTTTATAATAACATATTCGAATATATGTTGTTATAAATGTAGTACCATATTCTATTATTGTTTATATTAGTTCTTGTATTATTAATATATATAATATTGATTAGTCTCTTAATCAAATTATTATAATTATCATTAGTTATTAATATCATATATATTCAAATATGAATATATTATAATCTTTTGTGGTTTCATAATGTAATTATAATATTTATTATTATCTATTCATTATTATTCTTAATTATTATCATTGTATAATATGTTATTCAAATATTCATATATCCTTAAATTCGGGCTCATGACAAGTCCACCCCTCTTGAATTTTCTTGTCCTCAAGCAATAATCATTTTCATATTTGTTTCACCTTATATAACAAAATTGACTACTAGTTCCCATTCAAATTTTTACTTATAAGATTACTTCATTCTATTCTATAAAGAATCACACATGTACTATGCATTTGAATACAAAGTATACATATGAATGTATGAAGACATGAAGAAAACACAAAGCATACACATTGATGCATGAAGACACGAAGTAGACAAGATGTAGACACATCATACAGAACCTTGATTAGATCCTAAAATTAATAATGCACAATGATTATACTACTTCGTTAGGCTTATAAACCCTGCAACCACAAAATAAGCATCAGTAAATGCATATTTATAAACTTCAAAGAAATTTGAATGATATTAAGTTAATCCAAGCCAATTCCATGCTAAGCCCAAGAGCAGAACTTTGGCCCCCCTTGGCCTCAGTGGTAGGTGTTAGGCATCCACACGAGGTGGTCTACTTAGTTGATTGCTTGTTTGGCTAGAAAGGTTCTTGTGAAAAGGAGTCATTACTATCTTTCCCTTAACTAGCACTACAATAGGGTGTCCTAACCGCTCTCCCTTGATTGCAAACTCCATAGGAAAGTTGATAGGGTGCCCTTACTATCTTCCCCTTAACTAGTACTACAATAGGGTGTTCTCCCCTGATTGTAGACTCCATAGGAAAGTGGTAGGATTCCCTTACTATCTTCCCCTTAACTAGTACTATAATAGGGTATCATAGCAACTCTTCCCTGATTGTAGACTCCATAGGAAGGATAGATGCCCTTATAGTCTTTCCCTTAACTAGTACTACAATAAGGTGTCTTAACAGAGCTTCCTTAATTGTAGACCCCATAGGAAAGTTAAATATGGCCTTTCCCTTAACTGATACTACAATAAGGTGTCTTAACAGACCTCCCTTAATTACAGACCCCATAGGAAAGTTAAGTATGACCTTTCCCTTAACTGATACTACAATAAGGTGTCTTAACAGACCTTCCTTAATTGCAGACCCCATAGGAAAGTTATATACGGCCTTTCCCTTAACTGATACTACAATAAGGTGTCTTAACAGACCTCCCTTAATTGCAGACCCCATAGGAAAGTTAAATATGGCCTTTCCCTTAAATGATACTACAATAAGGTGTCTTAATAGACCTTCCTTAATTGCAAACCCCATAGGAAAGTTATATAAGGTAGGGTTTCTATATAGTCTTCACTTAACTAGTACTACAATAAGGCATCTTATAGACCTTCCTTGATTGTAGACTCCATAGGAAAACTACTTGAAATCCCTAAATCATTTCTCAAATAATCAATTTTACACTTTAATGATTACATTAATTTAAGGAAACTTACAATTTCATATTTCAACTATGGTTGAACTTCCTCGAAGCTCCATTTGTTCCCTTGATCATATCTCATCTTCTTCGGTGTTGTCCCTTCTAATTATGGGTCAAGTATTTCCTCTATTCTATGAACTTGACTTTTCTTTCTGCATTTATGTCCTGGTTCCCATGATTCCTCGCATTTGAAGCATAATTTCTTCCTTCTTAAGTCTTCTCATTGTTTTTGAGCTTTCTCATCTTGGCATAGGTGACCCGTTTCAAAGTTCTCGCCACAGTGAAAACATTTTCTTTTTGGGAATTCTTGCTTGTGCTTTTCACTCGTATCATGGAATGGTTTGCTATGGTTGTTTGAAGGTCTACAATTTGATGATGAAGTTTCTAATCTCAAAGCTGTTTCAATGGCATCGTCCAAAGATGTTGGTTTAAGAGCACTAACCAACCCTCTTAGTGAATTTTTTAATCCTTCCACGAACAAGTAAGTGATTCTGTCATTATCTACTCCTGTAACTCTGATTGAGACTTTTTGGAATTCAGTTATATAACCTTCGACTAATCCTTGTTGCTTGATTTGAGTCAACTTTCTAAAGTCTTCTTAAGGGTGCTTCTTATCAAACCTTTTAATTAGTTTTTGAGAGAATTATTCATAAGAAGTAATATTTTGGTGTCCTTGAGTAACAAGGCCATGATGCCACCAATCATGTGCCATTCCTTCTAAGTGCAGAATCACAAATTGAAGTGCATCCTCTTCTGTCATCAGGCTAAGGGTAAGATAAGTGTTCAATTTTTGTAGCCAAGCATGTGTAGTGGTCTTTTCCGATCCATCAAAATTTGGAAGTATTACTTTATTTACTTTGTTTTTAAGATCTTGATTTTGCGGTCTTCTTCCTCTCTTAGGATTTTCTTGCCTGTTGGCTTCACAGAATTCTCTAAATGTTACTAGCTCTCTAATTTCTGGTTCAAGACTGGCATAAGCTCTTGCATTCTCAATAGCATTATTGGTTGTTCGTCTCTCCTTCCATTGAGGGGTCCTCCCAAGGTAAGAAAGGGGGTTTGGGCACTCGAGATGATGAAGCTCCATTATTTTCTGAGTGGTTTGAACTTACGTCTCTTCCACCAGCATTATTGTTTCTTAGATTATTTATGGAATTTCCCATGTTCTGCAAGGCTTGAAGAAGTGCTTGATTTGATCTTTCTATTTGTTCTGCTAAGGTTTGGTTTGTCTGTTCCATAAAATTTCTAATTTCATTAGATAATTGATCACTCATCTTTGCTCCTCTTGTCATTTACTATATTTTCAGGATGGCAGGATCAGGCTCTGATACCAATTGTAATGAACCCTTTTTATAAGTTCCTCAAATCGCTCTTAGTTTCTAATTAAAGGTCTTATGAATGGCTCTAAATATTTGTTTTATACTTGAAATTATATTTATTACCAAGAATATCTAATTTCTTGAGTTTTATATATATATATATATATGATACTTTGTGTAAATGATAACTTTGTAGAGGATAAAGGAAAATTTGAAGTTAGATTCTTTTCTAATTATATTTCCTCTTATATTCCTCCCTTATTAATTTATGTCCTTGCTCTATTGATAAATCAACCAACCTAATATTCTTCTTATTAATATTGCTTTAATATCTCCCCTCTATCGATAGGTTTGGAATAATAATAATGAATTCCTTCGTTGAGCTCAAAGACCAATATCAATGCAAGGTCAGTACATGGTTCTGCATTGAGAGGGTGGCAGTTATGGTTTTGATGCCTCGTATTACTCTTCTAATGTATATTAACCGTATATCAACAATTGAGAGAATATGTATCTTTTCCCATCTATCTGACGTCGGTGTATGTCCTGACTACGAATAGAATGCTTACATCCTTCGTACTTTGTCACTGATCCTATTCAATGTGTTTGCTAGCCAGTTTGATATCTTCTCCTGTGATGATCTACTCTATTTACAATCTTACCTTGGTTGCGATGTATTGTGTCGTCTTTTGTATATACCGGCACTTCCTTACTCCACGTACTCGATGTCTTTTCTTAATCTGTCTCCTGCCCCTTTCGATCCATGTCCTTATCATCTTAAGTAGGCGGCATCGAATTTGGAAAGGTGTGGATGAACCGATGAACTGTATGTTTGTGATTTGATTTTTATTGACTTGTTTTTAATCCCATATATGTATAAAAGGTGTTAGTAATACTATATATAAAGAGTAAAATATATTTTTATAATATATAAGTATTAAATAAATTATATAACATTGTATGTTTATAATAACATATTCAAATATATGTTGTTATAAATATAGTACCATATTCTACTATTGTTTATATTAGTTCTTGTATTATTAATATATATAATATTGATTAGTCTCTTAATCAAATTATTATAATTATCATTAGTTATTAATATCATATATATTCAAATGTGAATATATTATAATCTTATGTGGCTTCATAATGTAATTATAATATTTATTATTATCTATTCATTATTATTCTTAATTATTATCATTGTATAATATGTTATTCAAATATTCATATATCCTTAAATTCGGGCTCATGACAAAATTGCACATAGAGTATAGGATGTTATCTCTACTACTTCTAAATTTGTATAGGCAAACTTATCATAAGATGCCTTCACTACTAATAATTCTTTTAGTTGTCTATTTACTAGATCAACCTTCAATGCAAGGTATTCCCTTGGCAATTAAAATCTCTTCAGCTTCATTTCCTTATGTATCTCTAAAAGCTTGATATCATCATTCACTTTTTTGCGATCTTTCACTTATCAATACTTCAAGTTCTTTAATTTTTCTATTCAATTCATTTGTGATATTCCTAATTTGTGTGTATGCACAAATACACTTTCCATAGATTGTCTTTCCTTTAGTTAGACAGTGTCTCAACTCCTTGATCTTCTCATCAAGGTTCTTTAGACCATCTCTTATGTTTTCACAAACATTTCTAAATATCTTTGCATCATACAGAGTTTTCATTTTTACTATTTCTATATCAGACAATTGTGTAAACTCAGCATAAAAAGATTAGATTACAACTTTTTCTCTATCTTGTGGGTTTTCCTCTATCATTTTTTTAGTGAAAAAATTGTCTTCCAAATAAATACATAAAAATCAACTCTAAAATGTCCAAATAGGAATATTGAATCAATGCTAATAGTTGGGTCACTTCAATATTGAAGAGTGTAAGCACCCTCTGAATTTATCTGGGCATAGCTCCCCGTGTGTGTTTTAAAATGAATCAAATACACTACAATCAATAATACTTTTAACCTAAAAGAAAGAAAGGTTTACAAAAACCTATTTGTAAACACAACATAGATATGAAGGGACTAACTAACCAAAAGAAAATATAAAGTAAATGATACAAAGCTCATTTACCCAATCATTACATTATAGGAGAAATGTAGAAAGAAAGACAAATTATTCATTCCAAATACATGAATAACAAAAGCCTAAAGTCCTAATAATAATCATGGCAGTAATCATATGCATCAAAACTATATTTAGAGGCAACCAAGATAATTCAAAGATTGACATTTATTAGAAAGATAACACACAAACTCAAAGTTTTGATATACTAACACTTTCCTCCTCTAAACACAATAAAACAAAGTAATATGTGTTCCTTGACACACACAAATCACTTATTCAAAAAAATATCTACCCTCCTATAGTGCGAAGTCTATAGAAAAATACAATCCCCACTTTCCCTATCTTTTTGATATTTTTGACTCTCTTTCCCATAGCACAAAGTCTGTCCCTCAAAGCTAAAATTGGAACTTCTTTTTTTATCTTGTTGTAGCTTATTTAACCTCTTTACTTTCTGTTGATGTCTATCAGTTGTAATAACTAATTAGTTCAACCATTGGGCCTTGTCTTCCAATGGTAGAAAAGATATTGATCTAATTCATCATATGCATCTCGGTGAAGCATCATTTGTGAATCTTCATTTTATGATTTGTTTATAAAACTCACTTATTGATGGAGCCACATTGGATGATAAGACACTTTTAATTAATTCTATTGTAATGTAGCTATTTTACCTAGCATCATCATATCTCCATAGGACTATCATCAATATTTTCACCATAAGCTCTTCTACGGGCCTTTCAAGTCCCATGAGGTTTTTTTTTATGCAACATGTGTGGTGTTAATCTTGCATCAATATCATCCATCCCCTTTGAAGACATCTAAAATAGATGCTTTTGTATAGAGTAACAGGTACATTGGATGACTAAAATCATCCTAGCTCCATGGAATAGGTTAAGGAATGATCTTCACCAAGGATCGTATTGACTAGATATGCTTCTTGTATATTTTATCAAATGGGTGTCAATGCCTCTATGGCCATCCAATCACTTTCTTAATCAGAATTACTCACTATCTTTAATTTAACCTGCAATTAGAATGAGAGATGACGCTACACAAAAACTCTAAACCATTCATGCTTTGTATTTCTTACTTGACCATTCTGATGACATTGGCATTATGTCAAACACTTGCTACACCTGAGGTGTCTCTTGCACAAAGTCTTTATTCTTTGTGTTAAAACGGGTCCAATGCTAGTAGTTGTTCCCTTGCTTATCTATGATTAGAAAATTCCATATTGTGGGTTTTGTGGAGAGCATGGATCTAAATAAAATTGTCTCTTATGAAAGAATCGAGCATCATATCTAATGGCTCATGTACTCCTTTTTTAATGAGACTGCACCTGGTTTAGAGAAATGATCTTCATACTGTGGCTTTTGTAATGATGAACTATGCTAACCTGATTGTGCAATTGTCTAGGAATTCTTTAGCTAGTTAATGGCCATTCATTCCCTCATGTCCATACTTGAAGTCTTCTATCAGTGTGGAAGAAGTATTTGAGAGTTTTCACAACACCTTCTTCATTGAACCCACCCACATTCAAGGTGTCATGTGCGGGCGTGAGCTTTTACTTTGTTACGCAGATCATGCAAATAGTGTCACCTTCTAATACTATTATACATCTATGTCTTTGTTCTTGCTAAGCCTGGTATTCTATCAAACAGTTGGCAATCACTTGTCAGTGCTCCAATATATTGACATCAACAAAAGTTGACCAATTTTGTGACCATTCTTTTATCCTTCATGGCTTGACACTATATTGATGCTACTAACATCTACAATAGGACTCAATCTCCTCTACTTATCTATTGTGACTCAAAATTTATTGACAAGGAGAGCATATTGCTTGATACTAGATATATTTTGCATTGCAAGAACTTTCCATTAGACATGGGTATCACTGATATAGCCTCTATTGTAGGATCATGCTTCAAAATATGGGTATAAATACCAATTTATCCAAAGAAGGGTACTTATAAACTATTTTTTAACCAATCCATGAAATTCTTCCATCAATCTATCACAAACTTGAACTTCGCATGCTTTAATTCGTAAGCTCTTTCTAATTGTCCATCGAGCTCAAACATTATGTCCAATAGTTTGTATGTGTTGCATGTGTCCTGACATGATCTCTTTCAACTGCCACCTGGTGCATCTTTGTGAAAAACATGTGCCTAGAAGTTTAAGAGTATGGATGATGTGAGCGATATTCAAACCTTTATGGTGTACCACACAAAGAATAGACCACTCATTTGTGAAATAAAATATCCATTTGGGAGGAATGAACCATGCGACTTAGTCACAAATATTTATTTTCAAAATCTATTTCCTCCAACCTCAAGTAGCAACATTATACAAGTATTTTCCTTCTATATATATTTCTTCTTTATACTTGTGGTTCTAGATGCACCAACCTATTCTCTAATTTACAAAGTCTTCCATGTCTTCCTATCATTTTAAGAATTCCACATAGCTTTGATTTAGGAACTTTGAAATTTAAACTACTGAATTGGCTTCAAGGCTTCAAATTTTCTATGTTGAACTTTTACTCTTTAACTGAGACGTATCTTTAGACCATCACCTCTGAATTTCAAATAATGACTAGTTTAATAAAATTTCCTAAAGTAGTTCAAGAAATGGTCTTGAACTTGATGAACCTAGTGAACCTGTAGGGTGAAATATTGCAGATAATGACTAGTTTAATAAACTTTCCTAAAGTAGTTCAAGAAATGGTCTTGAACTCGATGAACCTAGTAAACCTGTAGGGTGAACTACCTTGAACTTGTCGAGCCTTCGAACTAAACTCTATACCTGTGAATCTGCTTATGCAAACTAAACCGCTTCAAACTTCTTTGAACCAAGTTCAAAGAGGTTCAAGACCCTAAACTTGAAATTTTATTTCTGGTGTCTATATGGGTACTAACACATTTGTATGGATATTGTGCTTTGTCTTCTCTCCACCTTCTTACTCTTCTCTATGATCTTGTTGAGTAATGAGATCAATTCGGTCTAATCATCATCATTAGATCATGTTAAGGGTGCTAGTGCAAGAGGTATCCTAAAAGAACTAGATACACGTTCCTTCTTTTATTCTTTCTCCTTTTTCTTTTTCTCTTCTTTATTTTTTTTCATCTTTTCTTGCTCTATCTTCTTCTTCCTTCTTCTTCCTTTCTTTCTCCTTCTTCTTCATCTCTTTTGTCTTCTATTATTTTCTCCTTATTCTTTCCTCCTTTTATCCTCTTCTTCCAATCTATTTTTCTTTTCATCCTTTTCTAACTTCTTAGCTACCTCTTCATTTCTTTTCTTTTGTTATTCAAGTCTTCTCTTCTTTTCTTCTTCCTTTCTTTTCTTTTCTTCTTCTTCTATCTTCATTTCTTTAGTCTCTTCTTCTATCTTCCTTTCTCCTTTTCTCTTCCTCATCTTCTGGGCCATTAGAGCTAACAAAATTGTCAACATTTGTGCTATAATCCTTAAATGGGTCCTCTATTGTGTCTAAAGTGATCCTTTTACTATCAACTTGCATGGTATCAATACCTATAGTGACTTGTGGAGTTGATTATGAAAATGTTACTACTACTATTGTTGCTCCCTATTCTTAGCTTGATGTGGAGGTCATGAGTTATGTTACTCAATTTCTTTGTTCACCTTCTCATAATTTTCTCCTATTATCGAAATTTCTCTTCTCTAATTTCTTAGTAGGGGCTCAATACCCTTTACTATACTTTCAATATGTTCATCATCATTTACTTTACATAGTTTCCTTATCATATTTTCTTTAATTTTCTTATCTTCATCAATTACTCTTCTCTTTCTATTGATTAATCTTAATTAATTATTGCATAATTCACTTTCTCAATTTTAGGCTTTCAAACCTTTCTCTCTTTGATCACACTCTTTAATTTTTCTTTCTCTACCTTTTTCAATTCAGTTTTCTTTTCTTTTTTAGGTGTTTCTACCAGAGCTCACATTCTCTTTCCCTCAAAGGTCATTAAGGCCTTTTGCCTTTTTCCCATCCAAGCTATCATTTTCTTTACTATTTTGTGTTTGTGAGGTTTTGTTGGCTCTTGCTTGATTTCAACTAATCTTACTGACTTTCCTTACCTCAACAACTTTTGTTTCTTCTTCTTTAAGTAAGACAACAGGTATGGCTTTGGGTTGTACCTATGAAACGACTACATAGGGTGCAATAGACATTTGTGTTGATGGTACTACAACTATAACACCTTCTGATGGTCATGCTTCTACAAGTGTTGGCACATACATGATATATTGTTTTCCACTCTACTTCATTTTAGCTATTGTATATTTTTATGTTGCTACCTCATTAGGAGTCATTTGGCTTCCAACATTATATTCCTCATGTTAGCATCAACTTTCTTGTTTGATGACTTCTCAAGATAAGATTGATTGGTCATTTGCATGATCTCCTCAAAGTTTCCAAATCTATTGAATTCCTCATCTCTTGTTGACATGAGAATATCTCCACATATCCTTCAATTTTCTCCTTAGTAACCTCATAACCAAGGGGCTCTACATATAACATCCTAGGTTCAACTGGTTGTGTGTGTGTGTGTGTGTGTGTGTGTGTGTGTGTGTGTGTGTGTGTGTGTGTCAACCATAAAACATATGCCATCTCTAAATTTTCTTACAACTAAAGGCAAAATCATGTGCCTTTGCTTCATTTCTATTTGAAACATTTTCTCAACTAGATCCACATCGATCTCTATCTTGTCAATACGATATCTTCTATACAAATTAGTTATCTTTTTAATAGTACACTTATCATTGTTGAGAAACATAGTTAGAGATAAGAATGGGAATATTTTAATCAAGTGGAAAAATGTGTATGTAATCAATTATTTAAATCTAAATTAACTATTCTTAACATTTTATTAATCCTTTCTGGTTCTCTATCAACTATGCTCTCAATATTTCACACCCATTTAACTTTAATCTTTCTACACACATCTTATAGGATGCATGGACAAATCCTCCTGCCATGTCATTCTTTCTAGAGCTAGCACAAATCTTTGATGATATGATTCTGAATACATATCTCACATCATGCTATGTAATCTTGTTGATCACAATTCCTCTCCCATTGTATTTAGACTTAGTATTCATTAGCACAAGTTTCTCTATATTAATTTTTTTTACTAGAATTGATCCTTCATTACACAATACATTTACTTCATGAATCAATTTGGCTAATACATCTACCACATTATCGCCCAACCAAAGTTGTACATCATGATTTCTACTCAATATCACCTTTACCAATCATCACTATCAAAATCATGTGAAAACAAGAACTTAACTAACTCATTTTGTTCCAAGTGCTCATATCTACTCTTAAAGCTCATATCTTGGTTGTAAATTAGGTCAAAATCCTTTGATATACTTCCTTCTCCTACCATCTCAAATTTACTCTTGATGTAACTTCCAACATGTTCTAAATACAAGATTGTTAGACATAGATAATACCAAGAAGGGGGTTGAATCACTATTGTACAAACTTTTTCCCACAATTGGATATTATTAATTACTTTACAACATGCATATGAAAGTAAACCATTAATGTTGAATAGTAAATAAAACCATACATAAAGAGAGCTCATAACACCATATTGGAAAACCCTAGCTAATGGAAAACCCTAGTGAGGATGGTACCCTCAAAATTATCCACTAAAATAAAGAATTTTGTTAAGGATATTGACCCTGTTAGGAGTTTATGTATTACATATAATGTCTCTATTCTTATTAGAGAACTAGGCCCTATTAAAATCCTCAACCCTATTAGGAGTTTCTTCAACCCTATGAGGAGTTGGTAATAAAAATACCATTGTATGAAAGAAGAGTCCACTACCCTAAGATGCAATTATACAATATAGTGCCTTTATTTAAAATGAGATAGATACAAAAACCTCTTAGCTATAGTCTATTATACTTCACATAGCTCTAATCTTATATCAAAATTTGCATCATGGATCTCTCATACAAGTCTGTATGTCATATACATAATATACTTTGCATTCACACTTCTTCATTCACAACATTGTCATCACTTCACATGTAATGTTTCTTTACTTATACTCTTTTCTTTCACAAAAAACTCCTGTGTAGCTAGCTTGATTCTTTCACATGTTATGCTAAGTTAGGGTAAATATCTAGGATGTCAACCCTACATAATTAGGTAATTATTTCATGACCAAAAATAATTCCTTGAAACTTTATTCCTCTATTTCTGTTGTGCTCTGTTCTACTATGTATACTACCTTTACTAGTATTTGACCTACAACTTTGTCTATACTATTTGTATCAATCTACGCTCTTAGGTACATCATAATTACACTTTGTACTAGCTAGCCTCAACAACACATGTGCTAAATATCTTTTTAGCCTTCACAATACCAAAAACTATCTCGACATTGCTAGAGAAACTATCTAACACTTAGAAAAAAATTTGTCTCTGACTTTAGAATCTTTGACTATATATTCTTCCATCTCACTCTAAGATATATGTTTCCATAAATGACAACCCTAACTCATCCTACCTAGCCATACTTACAACAAAGACTCTACCAAGGATAATGGAAAATTTGTCTATAGGGTCTTCTTCCAGAGTTTCAATAAGGTTTATTTTGATCTTGGGTTTTTCCTCATCCTCAACATTTTGAATGAAATTTTCATCCATGTCTACTATAAATTATGAACTTAAATTCACAATTTAAATTTATCAAATTTGTAAAATACCTCAAATTTGCAGAAATAGGATTTGTTAGAGAATTCGCTCTTCTTTGGTTGTCTTGGATTTTCTCTTAATTTTCTCCTTAACTCTTCACACACTCAAATGATGCTCAAAATATTGATGTTTATCCTTAAGACATTTCTATTTACCTACTCCATTAATTGTGCAAGTATATATGAATCCTCAAAAGTTGTTTCTAATAGCCAAGAGACTTGTTTTCTTTTGTTTGACTTCATATGTGATTCAAAACCTTTGTGCTCTTAAGCATAGCTTCAAAACAATATATTTTACTTTATACTAACTATTGTTATTTTAATCTATAGATTTAAAACAATACTAGAATACAACATAAGGATATACCAAGGGATTAGCTACTTCCCATTTGCAATAAAATCTATTTGGATTTGGACCAACTAACAAAGCAACAATACTTCCTAAAATTTAGGCTCTGCTAACCAAGGCAGGTTTACTTAGGGATCTCAACATCTCTGCATATTTTCACACTACACACCCCTTAAAGAAGATTTGGTCACTTAATATTCTTGGAATTGAAGTCAACTATTGAATTAGAACAGCTAACCACAAACTCAAAAGCTATTACAATAAGTGAATGACAAACATATAATTCTCTATCACAAACTTTAGATATTTATTTCATTTAAAATAATTTGTGTTACTATACAACTACTTCAACTTGTGCCCTAACTAATAATCAATACCTTATACATTGTTACATAGAGTCATATCAATAATTTTTGATCTACTTATTTGACTTGAAATCAAATATATTTGTTAATTCTAAATCCCATTCTTATGATATCCCTTCCATATAATTAGAAACCCTATCAACTCACGGAAGCATTTACTTAATTGCTTGAATTAAAACCAACAATGAACTAATATGCAACCTATCCAAGCTACATTAAATAAAATGAACTTTATTCATTTAATCTCGGAATGACAAGTATATGAAAATGGAGATAGAAATTATGAACATAGCCATTCAATAATTTTCCTTTTGTATTAATCTTTTTGAGAATGATACATGTGTTGAAAACAATTGGTTAATTGTGTATTGTCTTCGATGTTACACAAAATGTCATATCTTTACTAGTCGGTATATGCCAAGCTCACTTAGGCATTAAAGATATTTTCTTGTGTCTGCCAAGCATCCTAGAGTTTTCCAAGTTCAAAACTGAGTTCACTCGGGTGACAAAGAGAAGTTCGCAGAAGTTGAGTGTTAACCAAGCTCACTCGATTAATGAAGGAAAAATTGGATGGAACCAATGTTAATCGAGCTCACTTGATTACCAAAGGAACTTTGTGAAAATGCAATGTTAACCGAGTTCACTTGGTTAACATAGGAAAATCATTTCTGAGTTAGTGTCTATAGAGTAGGATCGGCTAATGAAGGATTTTCTTATTTTGGAATATTAAGTTCAATAGTTTCGTTTGTTGGTTCTAGCCGACTAAGGAGATGAATGTTAAGTATTCTAAGTTGCATTCAAGCCAACTTGACAATGTGTATGATATAAATATAAGGTCAGGTTGAGGATTGAATGTGTGCAAGTGAATAGAAGATTTGATGAAGCTTAGAGGAAGCAAATCAGAAGGATAAGCAAAATATCCTTGTGGAGTTGCAAAGATACATTCAATCATAAAGGATCAAGTATACACATCAAAATTGAGATCTGTAATCAGAGATTCAGTTGTATTAAAAATTAGGTCATCTGATTATCACTCTCTAACCATTGTAGCAATGATCTAAATCTCTTATCAGAGTTGGCTTAACAACTATTTGTAAATCCTCTAACAAGGTGGCATTTCTGGATTGAAGTGTTTAAAGACCTCTAACAAGGCCACTCCTAATAGGGTAATTAAATCCTCTAATAGGGTCACACCTAACAATATATTGTGTAACCTTTAATAGGGTTGGCTCTTAATAGGGCTCACTTCATAATACTAAAAATTAGTAACTAGTTGTAATAGGTGGTTTTTTCCGAATTGGGTTTTCACGTTAAATCTCGGTGTCACTTGTGTTCATGCTATTTAGTTTATGTGTATGAAACTAAGTTAAGTAAGGTTATTCATAGTTAATATCTTAAGATTTTCATCTTAAGCATTTTTTGAGTTACAGATGCTATTCCAGTGCTTTTCGAGTTACAACCTTTACTAGTGTAAACCGAGTGCTTGTGTGTATACCAAGCATCAATATTTTTAGTGAATTTTATGTTATGTATTGACATCTAAGGGATCTAGAATTTATTTTAGTGGTAACAGATTCACCCCTCCCCTTGCAGTTACTCCTCTTATATTTCCAAAATTTGGTATTAGAGCCTCTTGGTGCTTGCAAAGAAAGGTTGCCAAGACCTAAGCTATAGATTGGGATGTCTTACTGGAGAGAGGTTCCCAAGTTAAACAAAGATAACTTCTAGGCATGGCAGGAACTTATGAAGTCACACTTGGAAACCATCAATGATTCAAGTTTGAAATACTTGGAAAGTTATTACAAAGCTCCTACTAGAACATTGACTATAGAAGAGATTGCTAAAAAGAAAAATCATAATATCATGATGATTGACATTGCATCAGCTCTTAGCTATGCTAAGTTTGGCGAGGTAAAAGGATGTGCTACTGCTCATGAAATTTTGACCAAACTAAAGGATATCTATGGAGGTGATGATAACTTAAAAAGAGCCAAGGCATAAAGCTTAAGAGGTCAGTTTGATCAGATGAAAATGAGAGAGGATGAATATTGCAAAATATGTTGAGAAAATTAAAGCCAGTGTCAATGTTATCAAAGCCTCTAGAGGAAAAATTGATGATGTAACAATGGTAAGCAAGGTACTCAGAAACCTTCTTCCAATCTATGCAATTAGAGTGTCTTCTATTCAAGAGATGAGATGTGATTCAAATAACAAGATAAATTTGGATAATCTAGTTGAAAGATTGACTATATTTGAACTGGATAACTATGATAATTATACTCCTAGTTCTAGCAATCTTGAGTCTACATTTGAAGCCAAGGTATCACTCAAGAAGAAAGTTAAAAATTCTAAAATAAAACAATCTAAAAGTAAAGAGGAAGATAGTTCTGATAGTGATCTTGAATCCATTGAAGCATTTCTTGCAAGAAGGTATCCCAAAGGAAAAGGAAAGTATAAAGGTAAAATTCCTTTAATTTGTTTCTCTTGTGAAGAAGTTGGACACATCGTAGAAAGATGCCTAAATAGAGAAGACAAAGAGGAAAAGAAGAAGAATAAGTACAAAGGAAAGAAGGATTTCAAGAACTTCAAGGACTACAAGGACAAAGGTAAGAAATCTTATTTTATGACTAAAGATTTAGATAGTAGTGAAGATAATGAAATTGTTTATATTGTTGTAGAAGATGAATCTGATGATGGAGATAAAATGGCACTTATCTCTCATGTTAGCAAAAATGATACATGGATTATTGATAGTGGATACTCACATCCTATGACTAGTGAAAAAACAAAGTTTGAACATATGGAACATTATGATGGTGGAAGTGTGATATTTGGAAACAATGAACCATGTCGCATAAAGGAAAAAGGTTGTATCTCACTAACCAATGAACTTAGATATGATATTGCTTATTGGGTTGAAGGACTAAAGAATAATCTACTGAATGTGGCACAGTTGAATAACATTGGATTCAAGGTAGAATTCATAAATGGGAAGGCCAATTTGTTGGATGGAAAATAAAATATGGTTGGGTGTCGTAAACAAACAAAAGGTAACCTATTCTACCTAGATCTCAGTAAAAGTTCATATTTTATTGCTCAAGTAGAAGAAATTTGGTTATGGCATAAAAGCTTATGTCATGTGAACTTTGATAATCTGATCAAGATAAACAAGAACAAAAGAGTGAGAGGTATTCCTAGTCTGAGAAAACTTGATATGGGCCTATGCAAAAATTGTTAAATTGGTAAGATGGGCAAGACAAGTTTCAAAAGCAAGAAATATCATACTAAAGAAGTCTTGGAGCTAGTTCATCTAGACTTATGTGGACCTATTGGAATTGAGAGATACAATGAAGATAAATATTTTATTCTTTTTTTTTTATGATTATTTTAGAATGATGATTGTAATGTATCTAAAAGATAAATCTGAAGCATTTCAAAAGTTTAAGTGGTATCTAGCAAGAGTAGAGAAAGAAACTAGAAAGAAGCTGAAGTGTTTGAGTTTAGACAAAGGTGGTAAATTCATTTCCAATGAGTTCAATAAATTCTACATTAAAAAAGGAATTAAGAGATAAGTATCAGCCCTTGGTACTACCACAATGGAATGCTATAGCTGAAAGAAGGAACAGATCCATCATGGATTGTGCAAGAACTTTGATAATAGAAAAGAATGTTGCAATCAAATACAGGAGGGAAGCAATCAATATTGTAGTGCATACCTTGAATAGAGTATAGCTAAAGAATGACTCAAATCAAACTCCTTATGAACTATGGTGTGGCTACAAACCTAATGTAAGTTACTTGAAAGTATTTGGTAGAAAATGTTATATTCTAAAAGAGTCTAGGAAAGGTAAATTTGATGTCAAAAGTGATGAAGGCATATTGCTAGGATACTCCTATAAAAGTAAAGCATATAAATGTTTGAACTTATTAACTCATAAGATCATAGAAAGTGCACATGTAAGAATTGATGAGTCTACATAAAAGAGTGAAGAAGGGAGCAACAAAGAACCTGAGGATTATAGAAAGTTTATCTACTATGAACAAATACATTTCCAAATCCATTTTGAGGTTATTAGACTTCACCTCTCGAGTCCCTAAAATCTCCAAAAGCTACTGAGTTGCAACCAATGCAACCCAAGTCACGGTCTAAACAACCTGAGTCGCAATCAGAAACTACCAAGTTGTTGCCAGAGAAAACTGAGTCTAATGGATGTGAAATTTGCATTCTTGAAGAGGAAGTCTACATAGAATAACCTGAAGGTTTTGTGGATCCTAGCAAAAGGGTTATGGTCGATAAATTACACAAAGCATTGTATGGTCTCAAACAAGCTCCTAGAGCTTGGTATGAAAGACTTCATAACTACTTGATAAATATTTGTTTTCAAAGAACAAATGATAATAGCAGTCTATATATCAAAGATGGACTAGACAAAAAGATTGTATTGGTAGAAATATTTGTGAAGAACACATTATTTATTGGAAATGATGAATTATGCAAATCTTTTTCAGAAGAGATGAGTAAAGAATTTGGGATGTCCATGTTTGGAGAAATAAAATTCTTTGTTGGATTATAGATTCAATAGAAGAAAGATGGTATCTACATTACTCAATACAAATATATCAAGAAGATACTAAAGAAGTTTGGAATGGAAGATTCAAGACTAGTTGGAACACCTATTTCTACTAGACATAAGCTTTCTAGAAATGATGATTCCAAGGAGGTAGATCAGACCACGTATAGATCAATAATTAGAAAATTGCAATATGTAGTGCATACAAGGCTTGATATTGCATTAGCAGTTGATATGGTGGCAAGATTCTCAAAAAATCCCAAAGAAAACCATATGATAGAAATCAAGAGAATCATGAGGTATCTAAAGGGTGCTTAAGACTATGGATTATGGTATAAAAAAGGAGGCAAATTGAATTTGAAAGAATTCACAGATGTTGATTAGGCAAGAAGTGTTGATGACAGAAAGAGCACCAATGGTGGAGCATTTTTTCTTGGTAAAAGATTAGTGTTTTGGACAAGAAAGAAGTAGAATTTTATTTCTTGGTCTACAATAGAAGCAAAGTATGTGGCAACGGCAATTAATTGCTCTAATGTTGTTTGGTTCAAGCAATTGTTGGCAGGTATGAAGAAAGAAATCAAGGATCTTGTGGTTATCTTCTATGGTAACACCAAAAATATATCAAAGAATCCTGTGATGCATACCAAAACCAAGAACATTGCTATAAAATGTCATTTTCTAAGAAAATTTGTGCAAGATAAAGAGGTAAGATTGGAATATGTGAATACTAAAGAACAAATTACAAACATATTCACTAAGACATTACCTAAGGATGCATTTTTGTATCTAAGAGGTAAGTTAGGGGTCATTCCCCTATATAAAGATAACTAAATGAAGTTTAGTAATGCATCAACCAGAGCATGTTGAAGAGCAATATTGAAAAGGGCATATTGCATACGAATCAGTACATGAGGTACACTAATATTCTCTTAATATTGTCTTTGGCATGAGATGTCAAAGAGGGAGAGTTTGTTATCATATCACAAAAATTTTCTAAAGAGGGAGAGTGTGTATCATATTACAAAAACTTTGTTTGAAGATGTCAGAGAAGAAGATGAACTTGGTGTGATATCAAAGGAGCATTTACTATCAAAAGAAGATGTTGAATGCAGAGTTTACTTATAGAGAGAGAAACTAAAGGTAGAGGGAGTTCTCATGGATGAGAATCAAAATGAAACTACTAAGGATATGTTCCTTACTTTATTCTTTCTCTAAAATTTCATTATATTATGACATGTTGTGTTTCCATCAATGCAAAAGAGGGAGATTGTTGAAAATAATTGGTTAATTGTGTATTGTCTTTGATGTTACACAAAATTTCATATCTTTACTAGTTAGTATATATTGAGCTCACTCAAGCATTAAAGATAGTTTCTTGTGTCTACTGAACATTCCAAATTTTTCCAAGTTCAAAAGACAATGTCTATCAAGTTCACTCAGATGATAAAGAGAAGTTCATAGAAGTTGAGTGTTAACCGAGCTCACTCAATTAATGAAGGAAAAATTGGATGGAACCAGTGTTAACTAAGATCACTTAGTTACCAAAGGAACTTTTTGAAAATGCAATGTTAACCGAGTTCACTTGGGTAACATAGGAAAAAAAATTTGAGTTAGTGTCTACCGAGCAAGGTTGGCTAACAAAGGATTTTCTTGTTTTGGCATATTGAGTTCAATAGTTTCATTTGTTGGTTCTAGCCGACTAAGGAGATGAATATTAAGTATTCTAAGTTACATTTAAGTCAACTTGACAATGTGTATGATATAAATATAAGGTCAAGTTGAGGATTGAATGTGTGAAAATGAATAAAAGATTTGATGATGCTTAGAGGAAGTGAATTAGAAGGATAAGCATAATATGCTTGTGGAGTTGCAAAGATACATTCGATTAGAAAGGATCAAGTATAAATGCCAGAATTGAGATCTATAATAAGTGATTAAGTTGCATTAGAAATTATTGTTACTCTCTAACCATTGTAGTAGTGATCTAGATCTCTTAATAGAGTTGGCTTAATAGTTATTTGTAAATCCTCTAACAAGGTGGTAGTTCTAGATTGAAGTGTCTAAAGACCTCTAACAAGGCCACTCATAATAGGGTGATTAAATCCTCTAATAGGGTCACACCTAACAGTTTTTTTTGTAACCTTTTAACATGTTTGGCTCCTAACAGGGCTCACTTTAGAAGAGTGAAAATCAGTAACTATTTGCAATTGGTGGTTTTTCCCAAATTGGGTTTCAACATTAAATCTTGGTGTCACTTGTGTACATGCTATTTCTTTTATGTGTATGTAGCTAAGTTAAGTAAAGTTAATCATAGTTAATATCTTAAGATTTGCATGTTAAACATTTGTTGAGTTACAATTTCTATTTCAGTGCTTGCCAAGTTACAACTTTTACTACTGTAAATTGAGTGCTTGTGTGTTTACTGAGCATTAGTATTTTCAATGAAGTTTATGTTATGTACTGACATCTAAGGGGTCTGGAATTTATTTTAATGGTAATTGATTCACCCCTCCCCTCTTAGTTACTCCTCTTATATTTCCAGCACCTATATAGGTCAAGTAATGTATTGAAGACTTGTATATATTTCAAGTTACGTGTCGAGTAGTAGTTACTCCCAAGAAAGCCAGAGGTCATTGAGTACTCTAGTGATTGCTGAGTTTTATAGAGGCTGAGTAATTTAATAAATGTTGACACAATTAAGCTCAAGGGATAGCATGATGAAATAGTATGTCGAGTGTTTGTATGGTATAAGTTTCAAGTAACACAGTTTCATATACTTGTTTGGAGTAACACAATTTCATATACTTGTTTGGAATTGCCCAAACCTTAAAGTAAACCATTTTTATCAAGTTGGAAGCATGTTTTATGGATTGAGGAGGTGATTAATCAAGGAGATGATTATGCATCCAATGGAAGATCATTAATCCCTATCTGAGATAATCCACTAATTAGAAAATTACAAGGAGTAAGCGATAAAAGAAATCAATCTAGATCATTGATTGGGATCAAGAAAGTTCAACTAAACAACTATTTAAGTAGGGTCTATGACCTAGTTCACATGTGTTAGTGTGTATGGATGAAGAGCCAGGTTGCATGGAAAGTCTTGAAGGTGAATTAGAGTGTTAAAGTCATAAGAGACCAAGCTGTACAGTGAATAGTTTTTTGCAAAGATAAAGAAGATCAATCATAGAGAGGTGATATTACTTTGCATAGAGGAGATCTAATATAAGCATTGTAGTGCAAACTGAAGGATCAAGATCATCAAAGAAAGGAGAACAAAGGAATGGAACTACAAAACCAAAGAACAAGAATCCTATATGTTATCACTGTGGCAAACCAAGCCATATAGAAAATATTTGCAAGAGAAAAATTATTAAGTCAAATCCTAAGCCAAAATTCAATGGTTACTATTTCACTTGCAATAAACAAGATCATCAAGCACATGAGTGTAGATCATAGGTCAATAAGACACAAACTACTTCTAGATTTGAAGGTTACTATTATACATGTCATAAGTATGGTCGTAAAGTACAAGATTATAGATCTAAAGCAAAGAACAATTGTATACCTATAGGTCAAGGTAAATAAACTAAGCAAGGTAATACCATAATTGGGATAATAATACTTGGTTGCATTGTTAATATTGTGGAAAATTGTGCTAGGATACATCTCAAAGGAAGATTTGAGAACTAGAGAATTTTGGACCGGTATATTTCAACTATCAGAAGGTCAATCACCTAAGAAAGGATTGTATGAACCAAGCACTAGTGCCCAATGTTGAAGATGACAATGGAAAAGAAAAGGTCAATAGTGAGGAAGTGAGAGCCTAGATGAATAAAATCTAGAAGAAGAAAAATAATGGAGTCAATAGTGCAAATGATGAAGTTTTGATCACTGAATCCAATAGATTAGGCAATTCCCTCACCTCAAACTAAATGATAAGATATGTATGGAACTATGTTTCAAATTGATAAATCATACATTAGTTCATAATAATATATACATGAAAGTCCAAAACAACATAAAAATAGATGTACAAGGAAAAATCTAAGGTTTGAAAAGAGAAATAAATTTTGGTGTTGAGTTGAAAATATGGTAAGGATCGAGTGTTGGTATTTAATGTTAGTATGAACCGAGTTGTGTTACTAACTGAGAAAAGTTGAAGAAAGTTTGTTTGTTGAGTTTCACTAAGTTAGCTGAGATAGTTGTTATGCACCTAATGTGTGTACCAAGCATTTATGGAGACTTAATTCAACTATTTGAACTTATAAGAAAATTTTGAAGCTCATTCTGACTCACAAGGTTTTCAAGAATTTATAGAGCAAAGTAAACAGGTGTCTATAAAGAAAATTTGTGTGAAGTTGCCAAAGATTTAAGTATGTTCCATTAGCTTCACAAGTAATTTTTAAAAGTTTCAATCGTCTTCTCCTTTTCAATTGCCTTTGTCATAGGTCCTCCTAGGTCAAAGACCTCAATGAATGTCTCCCTATCTAGTCTACATAGGATACTCATATCCTTCCTATGGAAAGCTTTAGTTGTCGGATTGTAGGATTTGATCAATGCCTTCATTAGATCAACATCTATTATTACTTCTGGCATTATCAATTTTTCCATGTTCCTAACCCATGGGTTACAAATTGGTGACTTTACAAACCTATTCCGATAGAAAGACCAAAAAATCTCATTTTCATTTGTATTAGGTACAATGGCATCTTTGTAGAAAGGGTATGTATCTCTGAAAACATGTGCTTTCAAGGTTTGAAAATGAGAAGACCCTGGAAGGAAATGTACCCACTCCTCTGCATATAGGGTTGCCAACTTTGGTTTTTCTTGTCTGGTAGCTTGCAGAGACTCTTCCACATCAATCTAAGCTATTATCTTGCCTTTGCACCATGACTTATGCAATCAGATTCCTTTAAAAAAACTCTGTCGGTATCAACTTTTGAAAGCTCTAAAAATCTCTACAAGCTCTGGAAATCTCTTAGCACTCAAAATTCTATCTTTGGATTTTGCAAAATACTATAGCTCATAATACTGTTATATCATCTTATTAATAGAGAAAAAGACAACAAAGAAGCATTTATGTGTATTTATGTCAGCATGCGTGAAAAATCTCAATTTATGTAAAAAGTGCCAAAATCTATTTGTATTGCCAGCCTTTCCTAGCCTTTTATGCAGTTTTGATAGGACATGGCATTTAGACCATGATGAGGCTCTTTAACAATCATTTTTTGCATTAGTACTTATCCATATGACCTAGTGACTCCCTTTAGTCCTTGTTCTATGGTCATTTTCTACTTTAACATCTAACATTAGCGACTGGATGACTCCATCCTCTTACCTGCTTTGTGGTCTAATCAACATTTTTGCTCATTAACTGTGCAACTAGGTGCCTTAAAGATTTGATCCCTTTTACAACTTTAATCATGTATTCACTCTATCTTATCAGCACTTACACTTACTATTTGTGACCTTGCAAATACCCCTAGCAATCGCTAAGTTGTAGCTTCACACACCTTTCATGCTTTTAGGTTTTCATTGATGTGTCTATGTGATCAAAAAATTGTATGTAGTTTAATCTTAAGACTTCATTGGGTAGTAGCTTAGCTCATTTGATGATAATTTTTCTTTGCAACTATGCGAGAAAAGGCTCTTTATGCTCTTTTAATCTATTTTTTGCTTCATGACTTATCCTTATTGTCATCTTCTTAACATTATGAGTGAGTGACCTCTCATATAATGCTTTCAATCTGACTGTGTCACATGGTCACAGTTTGATTAGGTCTTATAATTGCTAACCGTGCGACCATGTGAACAAATATATTTTAGTTGGTTTCTTCATGTCACGGCTTATCTTGAATAAGTTCCTCTCAATATTATAATAGTGTGAACACATATATTTTACTCTAAATTGACTTTGTTCATTGAGTTGGTGACTCTTATCTTCTTTGATAGTGCAACTAAGCAAACAAACATTTCATGCATTTTGCAATAATGATTGTTAGGTCACAACTTATCCTTTTTACTTCTTAGCTAACATCATGACTATGTGATTTAACATTTTCTTAACCTTTTCACCTGGTCACGGTCTATGAACTAAATACTTAACTTAACCACGTGTCTAAGAAAACAAACATCTTTTGGCTTCATGACTACTTTTCACTAGGTCACATTTCATTCTACATAACATGACTTAACTACCTCGACCATGTGGCTAAGCATAATTTCAAATATTTCAACTTGGTCACTACTATGTAGTCAAATCTCCTAACCATCTAGTCATCTTAGTGACCATGAAACTAAAGATTCTTTATATGCTTCTAACCATTTTCGTGTAGTCACATTCATCTTTCAATCTTTATCTTTTGAGGCCCTAACCGTACGAACATTGCATTCGCCTAGTCTCTGTGATAATTCATTATACCCTTCACATTCAATTGACCACATGATTAAGGCTTCACTCACTTCTTCACTTAGTCGCAATACAAAACGGGCTTAACCACTTAACCTCCATGACTTAAAGATTAAAGTAATTTGAACTACTTCATTGAGTCACACCATTTGATGCTACAGTCTGATGAGGAGCTTTAACCATGCAATTAACTTGGTCACCTTGTCGCACACTTGAAAATCTTATGAGCTAATATCAAGACTCCAAAATGTTAAAGAAAGATATGATCCTTTGAAGAAATTAAAATTTTGAAAGGCTCAAAAAAGGGCATGGACTTAGAACAAAGGGCTTTTTGCTAGGACAAACAATTTTATAAAACTTCAAAGAAACCCTAAGTGCTAGGAATGGGCCAATTTTATTAGATTAGGGTTTTCACTAGAGAATTGATAACACATCATAACAAAACCTTGGATACACATCACAATTCAAGACATTTTCACATTAAAATTTTTAGAAATTAGGCAAAGTAAAAATGAGGGCTAACAACCTTCTTTGATTCTAATATGATGATAACCACTCTTTAAATCAATCTTGGTAAAATACTTTGCTCCACTCAAACAATCCATTACATTATCCATCCTCGGCATAAGAAGCCTATATTTCACTATGATCCTATTAATATCTCTAAAATCAGTACACATCTTCCATTCTCCATTATTCTTAGGTGCTAATACAATAGGTACAGTACACAGACTCAAACTTTCTCTAATCAAGCCTTTCTACAACAACTCGTGCACTTCTCTATTAAGTTCTTCATTCTCTGTAGGTGTCAATCTATACAATGCTTTATTCATAAAAATAGCTCTAGGAATCAGGTCCATACAATGACTTATACTTCTTATTAGTGGTAAACCATTAGGTATATCCTTTGTAACAATCTCCTTGTACTCAATCAGCAAGCTTTCAATTTCTACTGGTACTCGGCTAATACTACCAGTTTATGTTATCACTCGGCCTCTACTAGTTTATGTTGCTCGATCATTACTATCACAACTTGTCCCTCTAGGAATCATAGAAAAATAGATTTGGTTCCTTTTCATTTCTTTTTCAAACTATTTCTTATTGACCATGCAAGTTCTCATAGTAGTACAATTAACCTCATCTAGACTTTCAATCAAAGGCAACAATAGTTGTTTTCTCCCATTCACCCAAAAAGTATATTGACTCAATATTCTATCATGTATAGCATATCTATCATATTTTCAAGGTCTACCCAACAAAATATGACAACAATCCATAGGCATAACTTCACACAAAAATTCATCAGATTAATTTTCAATCTTGAAATTCACAACACATTGTTAACTTACCAATATCTTATGCTCATCCTTAATCCATGAAACATGATAGGGTTTAGGATGCTTCAGCCTTTGCAACTACAACTTTGTGACTAGCTCCTCAAATGCCAAATTTTTTGAACTTCCACTATCAATGATCACTTTGTAGCATTTCCCAACCATCTTACATGTGGTCTTTAAAAGAGTTCTCTTTAGGATAGGTTCCTTGTCAATTCCCTTATTACACAAAGTTCTTCTCACCGTCAGATTTTCTCCAACCTCAAGTCTACTTGGTGAAACCTCAAGATCTCCTTGAATCACAACCTTTATGTTACTTTGTTCTCTCACTAGAGTATCTACATTCAAACGATCTATGCCCTTCTTTTCCATATTTGAAACAATTACCACAAAAACTACCTCTAGAATAAGAATTACCTCTTCCTCAGTAAGAACTAGTACCTCCTTAGTAAGGATTACCACCTTTCCATTTAGTCCCATCGTTGTCATCATTTTTCCATTCAGATTTACCCTTATCTTACATATAATTTTTAGATCTTTCACCTTCTCCATAGGTTCTACCTCTACCTCTCTAGAATCTACCACCTCTACCTCTTTGTATTTGTTCACACTTATTTGTCAATATCTCCTCAGCTTTCAAGACATATTGATAGGCTTCTTCCACACTTTCTAGTTTCACAAAAATCATCTCATCTTGAATTTTAGATCTTGATCCATTTAGATACCTTGCAACTTTCTCAACCTCATCATCCACATGTCCACATCTGATGTCAAATCTATAAAATTCCTCAGTATACTCCTTCATAGTCATGTCCTTTTGTCTCAAATCTGATGTCAAATCTTTCTCAACAAGCTAACTTGGTAATCAATATAAAGGAACTTCTTCTTCACCATTTTCAGCCAAGTCCTGATCTTCTCCTTTCCTCTCCTTTCCTATCCTTTGTCTATCAGTTTGCAAATGCTCCCACCATAGTGAGGCATGACCTTTCAACCTAGTGACTGCAATTTTCATCTTCCTATTATCAAGAGGTTTTTCAAACTCAAAAAACTTCTCCATATTAGAGATCCAATACAACAAAATATTGGTGTCAGATTCTCTATCATAAGGAACAACGTCTACATCAAGCTTTGAATGTGCCCTAGTCAACTCTCAACAATCTTTCCTCATCTTGATATTCCTCGAGTTTTGGATTAGGGTTTGGTGTTATTTCTTCATCATCACTCACATCATCAAGATGTTCTCCTCTCCTCTAGGTTGTCTCCACAACATCTAATCTAGCTACAATTTGTCTCAACATGTCCATAATAGCATTGTCAGCATTTCATTTGCCTCAAACCATCTTTACAAATAGGTTCCTACAAGATTAAAACCCTCTACAAGTTATAGGTCAAATCCACAAATCTACAACCCTACAAAAAAATTCAACTTAGGGTTCCATGTGATCTAATATCTATAAGGATGAACCTCAAGCTTACTAAAAATTGTAGATCATTACATAATAAAAAGGTTAACCTTAAAATGGTCTGTGATGAGGCCAATTATTTCCTCTATTTTATGTTAATTTTAATACTACTAAGAAATTTGTGAACTTATGCTTAGTTGAACTCATGATAAAGTCCAGATAGAATCATTAACCCATGGGTAGATAGATATGTCATATATTACAATATTATACCTATAATGTAGTATTTAATATAACCATCAGAATGTGTGTTCTAATATTTGGATTTAATTTGATTACGCTTATTTGCATAAATATTTTTGCATCATAACTAACTTGTTAGGGAAGAAGCTAGAGGATAGTCAATAGCATTCAAGGAGGAGTGTTAAGGCCTAGCTACAGTGGAAGAACCATAATGGTACTAGGAGACACAGCTACTACAAAGGAGGAGCTATTATTCTAGAAATGGAGGGATGAAGTGTTGCTATATTCCCTCTGCATTTACTATTATGCTAAATTGGTTATCCAAGCTTTATTGCTTGGGCCGTGAGCTATTATATTTCCTTCTTCTTCTCTAGCAGATTAATAGTCAGTTTGTTTTATTACCTTTTTTAAAATAAGTGTCGATCCTCTATTTATAGGGATGGGATCGATAGTTTTGGTATTAGAGAAAAGTTTATGGAAAAATATTGTTGACTCTTGTAGTGAATTGTTTTATAGTTTTATGTATTGTTCTTATGTAAGGAGTTTTGAAATATAATGAAGTAATACTTGGTTTAAATTATGTGTTAATAGAGTAACAGAATGAAACAAAGGGGGCCCACTTGGGAGGTGGATTAAATTAGAGTAGTGTAGATTTACTTCCATCATTTCTAGTATTTAAGGTAGAAGTTATAAGTTTCTTCCTACAGCATCATACTTTGTGAATGTTCCTACAGCATCTGCAAGAGCAATTATAGTGGATGGTTTGAGTTGAAATATAAGTTAGTGCATAGTTGTATTTCTATAATTTCTTTCATTAAATACTTAAGTGTATTACTTTCCTATACCACTAGTGTAGGTTCTTTGTATGCATTTTACTTTCTTGCAGTATAAGCATAATGACTCCTTAATAAACCTAGTGTACATACCATGTCGACCATTTCAAGTATACGTCCTTGGGTTGAAAAATTAAATGCATCTCATGGTAGGAGAAGTAATCCTTAGATTGAATAAACTATTCCTAAGTAAGGCCTTAGGCATGATTATCACATACCTATTATGAGGCAGACCAATTTGCACTCATCCCAAGATAAGATCATATCATTAAATTCATGATCCAAATTAAATACTTAAGTCAACTTACACTAAGAACCAATCATCACAAACTCAATTAAAGAAGGAACCAAGCATCAATAAATATTAGGCTCACTTGGCACATGAAGGAACATTAGGCCAACACTAGAAAACCTAGTAGTAACTGGAACTCGACAGCAACTAGAACTTGGTAGTAACTAGCACTCGGTAGTAACTAGAAATTGGCAGTAACTAGAACTCAACAGTAACTGGTACTCAACAATAATTGGAACTCAATAGTAACTAGCACTTAGAAATAACTAGCAAAATGAACAAAAATGAGCAAAATTACAAGGCAACCCAAGATGCTTCTACATAATTGAGGCAAAATAGAGATAGATAATTGTATACTGATTCTTAGTGGGAGCAATACATGTTCCCAAAACTTGTAATTGGAGTCCACATGGAGGTGGTCTAAATGAGTCTATAATGGTCATTAGCATTAAAATGTTCATTGTCCTAAATAAAACACACACCCAGTTATGCACAAACTCAGAAGAAAAGAAATTTGTACATAATCTAGTTCAAGCTCCATGCCCAAAAAAAAATATTGAATTATAGTTTAATGAAATTTGGAAGTTTTTTATCATGACTTATTAAAAAAAAACATGTCTTTATGTTTTTAGTCATCTATTTAGTGGGAGGTCAATTTCTTAAGAAAGAGAATAATGGAATCTGTATGGCATACTACTCCTTTATATTAACTCTCTAATTCAATGAATGTGGATCTCAATATAGTTTATTTTCTAATAATGATCCAAATTTTTTAAGATTTTGTTGTCACATAGAATGTCAAACTTAATCAAGATATTATAAAATGAAAGAGCTCAAGTGGTGGCATTAACAACCTCGCGATACTCACAATTCACTAAGAAATCTTTGTGTAGCTATTCGTGCCAATTTGTACACTCTCATCTTGAGTATATTCACTATGGAAATGATTAGGATAGAGATATGTGACATTGAATCTAAGACTCATATTCAAGCAAGTCTATCAAATATACATTCTAATTCATTTTCTCTAATATTGTATTAATTTGTTTTCTCTAATATTATATAAGGAGTGATTTGTTTGACTTAACTTCATTGAGGGAACACATGCTTTCTCTACTATAGATATCGATTTTAATACCATTGATTAGTTAGTTGAATTTGATGCCTAATCTATTTTTTTGCCTCCTCCATATTCCTTTATTGTTCCACATGTGCTTTTAACATATATTAAACTTTAGCTTAGGATATCTCAGTCTAATATGATATCTTGTTATTGTAAAAAATTTGTCAACAAGAAATTAATAAAACTTTATTTTTTCAAATCATTAAATTCTTTCTTGTAAATAAAATAATCCTCTTATGCCTCTGGCTTACTAAAAGGCACCTATTCACTGAAGATTTTTAAACAAAAAAACATGAATATAAAAGGCACCAATCATGTTGCAGTAGGAATCTGCAAGGGTTCAAATTCAGACCATTCATTCCTAAAGTGTAGGTCTTCCAAGCCAAGGACAATATGGCATCTAACACCATTCTAAGGAAGATAAAAAAATAACTTAGCTAATGGTCATAAGAAAAAACTTCACTTATTAAGACTCGCATCCTAGAAGACCAAATTGTAGACAATGCAACTTGTCATCTATTCTAAACTAGTATAACATCAAATCAATGCACCCAAAAAGATCAATTAGAACACACTTATAATAGTTAATCATATAAAAAATTGACATGATAAAAGGAAAAGGCATTAAGTACACAATCCCTAGAATTTTCAACAAAGATGGAAAGGTGAGAGAGTGCCTCATGTAAAGAAAGTTCTATAGTATGCACCCCTAGACTACAGTCCATAATATCTTGTTCTAAGAAAAAATAGAAATCTGCAAATAATATAGTATATTTCTTCACCTACTAAATAGAAATCCAATATTTCCAACCTCTTTTCTAAATACAAGTCATTGGGCATTATAGAACAACCTTTTGTCAAATTGGCCTAAGAATGATTTATTTTTTATAACAAATCAACAATGCTAATAAATTCAATATAGGTTGCTTAATTTCATATGTTTCAATAAAATTATTGAATCTTCTTAGTTCACCACAAGCATGACTTCAAATTGTGTTCCAACTGTAAAGGTGGGATAGTCTGATTAGAGTTGCAATGATTGCATAGGTAAATTTGAGCATTGGAAAGTGAATAGCTATCTAAGAGTGATATAATTTGTGAAGATTTATCTATAGTTGGAAATCCTTGTGATGTATCATTGCACCCTATTTAAATAAGGGATTCCATAAGGACACGTGGAAATCAATTGGAGCTTGAAGGAAAGATTAACAAATGATTGATCTTACCCTATTAAAAATGTGACTACTCCTACCCAAAAAAGATCAAAGGTCAAGCATGTACTATTCCAAAGTGTTGTAGAGGGGTCTATATTTTGGAAACTTTTAATGTGG
This sequence comes from Cupressus sempervirens, assembly GCA_028749045.1. Classification (NCBI taxonomy): domain Eukaryota; kingdom Viridiplantae; phylum Streptophyta; class Pinopsida; order Cupressales; family Cupressaceae; genus Cupressus; species Cupressus sempervirens. The sequence continues at coordinate 613,026,837 of CM053784.1, read as the reverse complement.
TAGATAAACACCTCTAATTTTTCACCTAGCATGTGAGCAAAGGACATCTCATCCTTATTAGTACAAGTAGCAATTGTGAAGTGTGTGAAATCTAGGTTGGATATCCCTACTTTTATGAAATTAATGTCATTATGAAAAATATTGAAAAAATAATACTCTCTAGAACATTTACCTTGTAACACATGTCCTTTGGTGAAGTGGGTTATCTCAACTATCTACAGACTGTAAGATGATCAATGAAAAAAATGCACCTATTTCTATTAGAAATAAAAGAGGAGTAACTGAGAGGAGAGGGGTAAATCAATTACCACAAAAATAAATCCTAGATCCCTTAGATGTCAATACAAAATAAAACCAAACTCTGTTGAAATTGAAAATAGTATTGTAACTCAATTAGCACTGGATCACTCGACAAACACTAAGAAACATAAAGCAAATAACATGAATACATATGACACCAGGATTCAACATGGAAACCCAATTTGGGAAAAACCACCAATTGCAACTAGTTACTATCTTTCACTATTCCCAAATGAGCCTTGTTAGGAGCCAACCTTGTTAAAGGTTATAAAACACATTGTTAGTTTTAGAAATAATAGTCCACCAAGATAACTGGGTGGGGGGGTGAATTAGTTATCCAATAATTGTCAACCTTAAATAATATTAACCATTCAATCAAAGTAAACAGAAACCATACTAAAATGCACATACACAATTACACCAAATATGTTAACTAGGGAAACCCTTGATCAAAGGGAAAACCTCAGTGGGAATGATGCCCACAAGATAATGTACTAATATAAATATTCCTTGTTAGAGGATGTAAGGAGTCTATTACAATATTTAGTACATATGAGTCCCTATTAGGAGACTTTGAATCCTTGTTAGAAGATTCCAACCCTATTAGGAGTTGTGCCAACCTTGTTAGGAGTTGTAGAAGATAGAAGGACACACTATCCAAATAGCTTCTGGGGCAAGACCACTGAGATCACTATCCAACTGATCTCTCAACTATTCCTTGCAAAATAATTTTATGTACTATACCTTAACTCTTTTCCTCTATCCTATCAACTATACCAACCACTGCCAGACCTTGTAGACCAGGTCACAAACGTTGGATCCAAATATCAAACTTCAAATCTCACAATAAAACCTTGGCAATTAAGTTTCCTTCACCTTCGCTCTACTCTGCTTATCTTCGCATTCTGCTCTTCATGCTTCTTGCAATCAATAATCCATTCCATACATGATAAAGGAAAATATCCTTCCTTTATACCAAATCCATAAAATAATCCCCTGAGTCAGCTATTACATGTTCTCAATTATTATAGGAGCTCATTAAGAACATGTTACACTTATCAATAACATTAATCCTTCACCTTATAACCTAAATAACTTTCTGTATGTGTAACATTATGACAAGCAAGCTTAGCTACATCATCTCTAGAATATCTTCTTCACGTCTTTAACTTTGGCTTCTCATATTAACAACTTTGCTAAGAGATATAACAAGTTTACCAAAACATGCTTCTGTAAACTCTATCTCAGAATAGTCTTCAGCGAAATTTGCATAACTTCTTCTAGAATTAATAGCTTATGCTTCTGAGGTTAGTTTCATATACTAGACACTTAGTATAATCTCCCTTTAACCTCACTTAGTGAAAATTCTCAACTATATGTCTGTACCAACTTGTTCTTTATTGTTGTTCTTCTATCAAATACCATAAAAAACTACCATGTTGACATTAATGACAAACATAGTCATGTATGTAACGTATCATCATGATAATGATCTAATCATGTTTCTAAAATACTACCCCATAGAAGTATCATCAGCATTCATGCTTCCAATAATCTCCCCCTTTAGCATTGATGGCAACACAGATGAAAAACATCTAGTTCCAAAAATACTAGCTACAAAAGACTATTAACCTTTCTTTTCAAATCCTCTTCATCAATCATTCTCCCCCTGAAATGTCCCTTTTCTGATTTTACATGATATTTTAAGCCTCAAATCAGATCTTTAAAATCAAACAACTAATATCACAAAGATCCACCAAATTTCTCAAGAAACCCCAAATCGGGTATGCTGAAAATAGTGCCAAAAGCTTCACAACTTCACAAATTATTAATAAATCTGAAAATGGACATTTTTACAGAAATTTAAGCAGCATAAAATCCTACAAAATGACATTTCCAAATCCGTATAGCCTTTACACAACAGTTCACAAATGTAGGACAAAAACTATGCTCATCGGGCTCCCGAAATTAACACAAAAATGCCCGAAAACATCACAAAAACACTAATAATCTATCTCAGAAGTTTAATCACATCCCAATACATATATTCAGCTCTATTTTAACACCTTAAAGTATGAAATACAGCAGCAACCCAAACTGATATGAAATACTCAACTGAAAACACCAAACTCGTACAAAAAACACACCCGAAAACCCACAAATCTGCATTGTTCAGCACAAAGGCAAACTCTGTATGAGCATGCACATGGAATGGCTCCAAACTCCTATCCTTAGCCTTCCTGAAAACCTGAAAACTCCCATTCTTGGGTCTCCCTGGAAACCTGCAAACTCTCGTTCTTGGGTCTCCTTCTCCACAGGTTTGGCAGCCTCTGAAGAATAACAAAGAATGAGCAAAAATCAAGTTCTGCAATCAGCCCAAAATGCCTCCAAACCCCTTAAAAGAGGGCATGACCGTAACTCACATCCAAGAGAGGTTAATGAAACATATTTTAATAATAATTTTCATTTATTAGTCCAACGGTTTCCAAAGATTAACCCCCTTTTTTCGAAACTTCACTTTCTTGGGCCTGCCTTCCTTAGCAAAGATTATTATTTTTTAATTATTTGAAAAGGGGACATGACAAGTCCTCCCCTCCCAAACATTTCTTGTCCTCAAGCAATGGCTGAACAATAAACCAATCAATCCACCTGGATCCCAAATGTAGTCATGAACTATACTACTACCAATTAACACAGGCTCCTGCAATATCCTTTGCAATATGACCAAGAGGAATCCATAATCAAACTGACAATTATAGCTCAAGAAAAATCCAAAATCACCACTACCACAATCAAAAAACCATGAGACACAAACTCTTAGAACATCAAAACCCAAGTAAAGTGGACAAATCAAACTACCAACACAGTAAATACCATCAACGCATCCCACTGGCCTATACGAAATGTACAATCCAACTTTGCAACAATGGTGAACGCTCTCAAATGAAACTGTACCAAGTATGGAGAATCCACACACTATACAACTCCTGCAGTCAACACAACTCTATAAATCACCTGCCACTATCTCATAACCATAACTCCCATGCACTGTTGATGGTGAAAAGACATTACAAGATAAAGAGTAAGAAATGGAATCCAAACCAAATTTTCCTACCATCAACTCCTCAAAACAAAGATCAAATGCTAACTGATGTACATACCCTGCAATACAATGTTGATAAAAAAAACCAACCTTAGTCAACAGCTCACCATGAACAAGTGATACAACCCACTATGACTGATCACTAGCTAAGTTAGGAGATGTCATAGCCAAAGGAGTAGAATCAATAACAACACCCACTGAAGCATCACTCCTAAACTCCTGCTCTACGTCACATATTATCAAGCTATCAACTGCAGAACCTATCACCATGTCATGCCCATCACAACTCTCATCTTGAGGCATCAAACTGTCCCATAACTGATGATAAGCACTAGGAACCAAAGTACATCTCTGTATCATCATCTCATCAACATGGTCATCAAAGGTAAATTGATGAGTGTACCTCATAGTGTAATGCTGATAGAATTCGCCAATCTCAGTCAGTGGCTCAAACTGTAATCTAGATGAAACTAACTACAATTGATCATTAACCATGTTGGAACTGACTACTACCTCTGAAGATATCACCAAGGGAGTAGTATTACTAGCAGGAACCATGCCAACTGTCAACTCACCAACATCACACATGATCTTTGATACATCTCTAGTCTTCGTGCCATCAGTACTAGAGACCACCACCATGTCAGGCGTACAACAATCTGCTACAACACCCAACTCAACTAAACCTGACTCTAGTGGGAATGAACCTGATATGCCAGTGTTAGTATCAAGAATGGATGCATCCCCGTCTCCACTATCTTTGACAATCTCGGCCATGGACATCCTCGGATCACCAAACACCACAGCTTGTGACTGTATAGAATCAAGTAAAGACTGTAGTCGCTCTAACTCCATGGTCACCTTAGCCAAATGAAACTGTGACTCCTTGAAAGCCAACTGTGTACTCTCAAGAATCTCAGAAGTCACCTCAAGCTGCTCAGTAAGCTCACTCACCTCATCTTCCTTGGCCAACAATGCATTGTATGTTGTATTGCCCCACTCCATAAGATAATCTCTGTCATCTACCAACTGCATATAATTCTGTCTCAAAATCCAAATAGCCTCCCATAAAGAGTGGATCTCTGTCAAAGAAAGATAACTGCCTTCCTGCTCATCACTAGTAGGAGAACCCCATCCATAAACTGCTAATAAATGACGAGCAGCATCGAAATGCTGGCAAGTGATAGCAATGTCTCAGTCACTAACTCTCAACTGAGTAGACACATGATGGCACTAGCTTGACTGTCTCCTAAAAACCTCCTTGGATGCACTGTCTAAAGGAGTATCCTCAAAGTTACTAGTCTCTAGAGTATTACCATCCATGTCCTGTGAATCAACTCTAAAGCTCATATCAACATACGAAGTATCAAAAACTGTAGCACTGTTGTCCAACTCCTCTGTACCCAAAGAAACTAAGTCTTCAAAACTGCCCATTGCATCCTCCTAGATGTCATCAATGCCAATATGATCCTGGGACTCATCTGTACACACTGCCAAATATGAAAGATCATCAACACATTCCAACAAGTATGGTCGACTGGATATATGAACAAAGCCCAACACCGGTGTATGAAAACTAATACCAACATCGGACAAGCTGCTAGCACAAGAAAAGAAAACACCGTGCAATCTGCTAATCAAATCCATGATAGCACCCAAAAAAACACTGCTACCAAAAAGTGTTAAAGATCTTCTGTCAACTGAATCCCAAATGCCAATATAACAATCTTGAGTCCATATCTGTAAACTAGAATCAGCTGGTAACTCAAGCAAAATCCTCACTTGAGTAATATGACCAATACCAACTAACTCCACATACCTATCATGATGAGATAATGAAGTCAAAATACTGTCTTCACTCACCTTCAGCTAGCGGGATAAATCATGTGAAGTACTACCTGCCTCAACCTCATGTGATGAAGCATCTAATTGTGCTTGGTACTCTTTCTCAGCAAAGTCATGAATGCTCAATGTCTGCTCATCTCTATCAGGTATCTCACCATCATGCACAACAACATCCTCATAATCATCATCTAAACCCACTACCTCCTATGGCAGAGTAGAATCTAAGACCTTTGTCTGGCTATAAGCTAGTTTCTCAAACTCCTCATGCAAGTTCTTGGTAATTGTGTCATCTGCCCTGTGAGAAAATCTACCAAATAGAAATCCAGTCAACTTATCCACCTTTGCTGGGTCAGACAACATGTCATTCATTATTTGATGGTGCTCAACCAACTGTTCAGACATGTCATGGCTTATTTTTATAAGTTTATCTTGAATGTCTAAATAACCATCCTTTCTACTGTTTTGACTCTGGATATCAATTGTCCAAGATCGTGTCCTCTGAGACTCTGTACTATACTTTTCCATTCTAGATAAAGTAGAGTGTAACCCCAATAGGATATAACTTCTTCAAAAACCAATAACTAACATGCAAATGATTAGAAGTAGCATGCAACCATAGATTTTGACATGCAACTGATTAGAAGCAACATGCAACCACCAAATTCACCAAGAACTAACATGAAAATGATTAGAAGTAGCATGAAACCATAAATTTTGACATGCAACTAATTAGAAGCAACATGCAATCATAAATTATGACATGCAAGATCTGGGTAGTTGTCAAAACTGACATGCAAGATCTGGGTAGTTGTCAAAACTGACATGCAAACTTCTACAACCACCAAATTCACCAAGAACTAACATGAAAATGATTAGAAGTAGCATGCAACCATAAATTTTTACATGCAGCTGATTAGAAGCAACATGCAACCATAAATTATGAAATGCAAGATTTGGGTAGTTCTCAAAACTGAAATGCAAGATCTGGGTAGTTGTCAAAACTGACATGCAAACTTCTACAAACCCTCAAGCTGGCAAGATCATGGCTCTGATACCACTGAAATGTCCCTTTTATGATTTTACATGATATTTCAAGCCTCAAATCAGATCTTTAAAATCAAACAACTAATATCACAAAGATCCACCAAATTTCTCAAGAAACCCCAAATCGGGTATGCTGAAAATAGTGCCAAAAGCTTCACAACTTCACAAATTATTAATAAATCTGAAAATGGACATTTTTATAAAAATTTCAGCAGCATAAAAGCCTAAAAAATTACATTTCTAGATCCTTATAGCCTTTACACAACAGTTCACAAATGTAGGACAAAAACTATGCTCATCGGGCTCTCGAAATTAACACAAAAATGCTCGGAAATACCACAAAAACACTAATAATCTATCTTAGAAGTTTAATCACGTCCCAATACATATATTCAGCTCTATTTTAACACCTTAATGTATGAAATACAGCAGCAACCCAAACTGATATGAAATACTCAACTGAAAACACCAAACTCATACAAAAAACACACCCGAAAACCCACAAATCTGCACTGTTCAGCACAAAGGCAAACTCTGTATGAGCATGCACATGGAATGGCTTCAAACTCCCATCCTTAGCCTTCCTAAAAATCTTAAAACTCCCATTCTTGGGTCTCTCTGGAAACCTGCAAACTCTCATTCTTGGGTCTCCTTCTCCATAGGTTTGGTAGCCTCTGAAGAATAACAAAGAATGAGCAAAAATCAAGTTCTGCAATCAGCCCAAAATGCCTCCAAACCCCTTAAAAGAGGGCATGACCATAACTCACGTCCAAGAGAGGTTAATGCAACATATTTTAATAATAATTTTCATTTATTAGTCCAATGGTTTCCAAAGATTAACCCCCTTTTTCCGAAACTTCACTTTCTTGGGTCTGCCTGCCTTAGCAAAGATTATTATTTTTTAATTATTTTAAAAGGGGACATGACACCCCCATTGATATATCTCAGTGTGCCCTATTTCAAACTATTTTTCATGTTGTAATCTCTCCCCCATTGACATCAATGTCAAAGTTTTCAGCAACCATCAATCTCTACAATGACTATCTCTGACTTGCTCAAGTGTCCAAAGACATTGTTCAAAAATAACATCCAATCAAGAGTCCTAGATGACTCTATCCATCATAGATACTCCCCCATACAAGAAGCATCAACATTCAGTCTAGACAAATAATAGTACTTTGTTACACTGGACTGATGCATTCTTGAATCATCTACTCTAATGTAGGAAGGAGCATAACCCCTAACATACCTCGTAAATACTCAAAAGTCTCTTTGGGAAGATGCTTGGTGAAAATATTTGCAATCTTCTCTTTGGTGCTTACATGCTCCAATCTAATTTCTTTTTCTGCAACTTTCTCTCTCAATTTGTGATATTTGATAGAAATATGCTTAGTCTTAGAATGCAACACTAGATTCTTAGACATATTCACTGTGCTTGTGTTATCACAATGTATGATAATAGGTTCATTGAATTCTATCCTTTAGCATCTGCTTCATCCAAACAACTTGATTATAATTGTTTTCTGCTGCAACATATTATGCTTCTACTGTACTTTTTGAGGTATAGTCTCAATTCTTGCTTATCCAAGAAACCTATCTTCCTTTAAGAAAGAAGGCTTCACCACTAGTGCTCTTTTTGTCATCTATATTGCCTTCCCAATTAGCATTAGTATAAGCATATAAAGTGAACTCATTAGATCTTTCATACCACAATCTAAACTTTGGTGTTCCTTTCAAGTATCTAAATATCCTTTTAACTACTGCATAGTGTGCTTCTCTAGGATCAACTTGAAATATTGCAACAATTCCAACTACATTTTCTATATCTAGTCTTATGTGAGTCAAATATTACAATCCTCTGATCATAGATATGTACTTCTTCTGCTCAATAGTAGGTGTCTCATCCTTTGTAGATTACTTGTGTCTAGTTACCATAAGTGTTCCAACAGGTTTACATGTTTCCAAACAGAACCTTTTTAGTAGATCTTTTAAATACTTAGTCTAAGAAATAAAGATTCCTTCTTTGTCCTGCACAATCTATAATCCTAGGAAGTATTTCATTTCTCCTATCATGCTCATTTCAAATTCCTTCTTCATTTCTTCTACAAACTTGTTACTTTCATCATCATTTCCTCCAAATATGATATCATCAACAAATATCACCAAAATCATCAATCCATCATCAATTTCTTTCTAGTATAGATTATTGTCTGCCATACCTTTGTTAAATCCAAGTTTTGTTAAATGCTTGTCCAACCTTGCATACCAAGTTCTGCGTGCTTGCTTTAAGCCATACAACACTTTCTTCAGTTTGCATACTATGTCCTTGTCATATGTTACAAGAAAACCTTTAGGTTGTTCTATGTATACCTCTTCTTCAAGTTCTCCATTCAAAAATGCTAACTTGACATCCATCTAATACACTTTTAATTTCTTATGTGAGCATATGCTAAAAATAACCTTACTGCTTCTATTCTTGCCATAGGAGCATAGGTTTCATCATAGTCTATTCCTTCTTACTATGAGAAACTTTTAGATACCAATTTTTTTTTTTTTCTTACCGCTTCACTTTCTTTATTCATATTTTTCCTAAATACCCATTTTGTTCCTATCACATTCTTGTCTATTGATCTAGGGATCAATTCCCATGTCTCATTCTTCACTATTTGATCAAATTCTTCTTTCATAGCTTGCTTCCAATAGTCATCTTTACATGCTTCATCTACATTCTTTGGTTCAACTTGAGATATCAAACATAGTTCTTCATCGATTATGCTTCTTGCCATCACACCTTTATCTCTGCTTCCAATGATTTGCTCAGGTGGATTATTCTTTATCATATTATTACTAGAAATAGGAGTTATTATCTCAACTCTTAGCTCTATTGAAGGTTCTAAGATTTGTTCCTACCTTATCTCTCCTTCATTCTGCAAATCATTGTTAGTCTCAAAGAATACTTCATCATTCCTTGGTTTAGTAACAACATTCTCATCATTTGAATTGTAGTCAACTATTCTTTCTTGTATCCTAAATTTCTCATCAACTCTTACATTTTCACTTTCAACAATAGTCTTAGTTCTCAAATTATAACATCTATAAGCCTTGCTTTTCAATGAATAACCAAGAAACTTACCTCCATCACTTCTAGCATCAAACTTACCAATATCATCATCTCTTTTGATATAACATTTGCTACCAAAAATTATGAAATACTTAACTATAGGTGAGTGACCAAACCATAGTTCACAAGAGGTCTTGTTTGTGTCTTTCCTGACTTGCGCTTTGTTCATAATGTAGACTTTTGTATTCAAAGCTTCTCTCCAAAATATCTTGGATACATCATTCTTAGCTAACATAGCTCTTGTTGCTTCTATTACTGACTTGTTTCTTCTCTCTGTAATGTCATTTTGTTCAAGGGTTCTAAGAGTGGATAGCTATCTTTTGATTCTATTAGCTTCAAAAAAGATGTTAAATTCATTTGAAGTAAATTATCCTCCTCTATCTATTCTTAAAGATTTAATCTTCGTACATGATTCATTCTTAACTCTATTCTTGAATGTCTTGAACTTATCAAATGCCTCAGATTTTTCTTTAAGAAATGCAACTCGCATAATTCTAGAAAAGACATCAACTAAAATCATGAAATGCCTTTCACTATAAAATCCTTTAGTCTTCATAGGGCCACTAAGATCTATATGTACAATCTCCAACTTTGTTGTAGCAGTAAACTTCTTTCTGGGAAAAGAAGTTTTGTTATGCTTTGCCAATACACACTCCTTGCAAATTGTGTTAGTAGGCTTTACAATTTTAGGAAAATCTCTAACTGTAAACATACTACTAGTCTTCACAATGTTGTCAAATTTTATATGAAAAAATCTCTTATGCCATAACCAACTATCATCTACCTTTGCAACCAAACATGTCATTTCAGTGTGATTCAGCTGAAATACATTACCTCTAGATCCGGTTCCTATTCTAATTACCTTTCCATATTTGTCTCTAATCATACATGTTTTCTCTGTGAACTATAATTGATAACCTGTATCCACTAGTTGTCCAACACTCTTAAAAGATTCTGTTTCAAACCATCAAAAAAATATGCATCCTCAGTGTTATTCTTAGCATCAAGAGTTATAGATCCAATACCTTTAACATGGCATGTTGTATTGTTTCCAACTCTAACAATGCCTCCATCATGACTATTGAAATCAACAAAATTGTTCATATCAATAGTCATATGATGTGAACAACCATTGTCAATTATCCAATCAAATTTCTTTTCAACCTATGATACCAAAGCCATTTTCTCTAGACTTTCTTCTTTAATAGCTACAAATCCTATTTCATCATCACTAGCACTTACTACTTGTTCATCAAAATCATCTTCTTCATTTGCATACAAATACTCTCTATCTATTCTATGTTTGAAATTTCCTTTATAATTTTTCTCTCTTTTAGAATACTTGGATGCATAATGACCAAACTTATTACAAGTCCAACATTTAAAGATTTTCTTACCATCTTTTTCTCTTCTTACCAGAAGGGCCACTCCTTCTATCTTTCTGCCCTCATCAGATTTGCTACTACTAGCAAAGTCTCCTCTAGCACATGTGCTCCTTGATAAACTTGGTTGAATATTTAGGGCACTGAATTTTTTTCTATTTTGGTCAATTCTCCAAACTGTCTCAGCTCATTCTCAACTACTTCAAGTCTTCCAAGTAATGTTTCCTTTATGAAATCTTTGATACAAGAGATCAACAACTGTAGCATTTGAACTACTTGCTTAAATGGTGGTGTTAAGCTCTTCAATATCTTCCATATCGCCTCATCATCTTGCTTGGTTCCTCCTTGAGATCTAATACCTATAGTAATTTCTGATATCCTACCTACATATGTTCTTATAGATTCATCTTCCATCATTTTAGCATCTTGAAATGCACAAATCCAGCTTTGTAGCCTCATTTTCCTAGAATGTTCATCACCTTCAAAACTATTTTCCAAATCTTTCCAAATAAAATGAGAATTATTAAGTGATTTTACCTAGTTGTACTCAATTTCAGGATGTGCAGATAATAGTGCTTCTCTAGCTCACATGTCACACGTGAAAAGTTCTCTCTCTTTCTTGATACAAGTTTCCAAAGTACTTTCAATAGCAATTGTCTTTTCTGATTTTGTCAAGATCCAATATCCTAGACTCATACACAATAGATATTTCTTCATCTTTTCTTTCCAACTATCATAATTTGTTCCATCAAACTTCAGACTATCCTTTCTGAATATGATTTCCATGGATCTCCCAAAGTTGTTAAACTTTATCTTCAAGAACCTGGCTCTGATACCAATTGTTAGAAACAATAGTCCACCAAGATAACTGAGAGGGGGGGATGAATTAGTTATCCAATAATTATCAACCTTAAATAATCTTAACCATTTAATCAAAGTATTCAACAACCATACTAAAATGCACATACACAATTTCACCAGATATGTTAACTAGGGAAAGCCTTGATCAAAGGGAAAACCTCAATGGGAATGATACCCACAAGATGATGTACTAATATAAATATTTCTTGTTAGAGGATGGACCCTATTAGGAGTCTATTACAACATTTAGTACATATGAGTCTCTGTTACTAGACTTTGAATCCTTGTTAGAAGATTCCAACCCTGTTAGGAGTTGTGGCAACCCTATTAGGAGTTGTAGAAGATAGAAGGACCCATTGTCCAAACAACTTCTAGGGCAAGACCATTGAACTCATTACCCAACTAATCTCTCAACTATTCCTTGCAGATTAATTGTCTATATTGTACTTTAACTCCTTTCCTTTGTCCTATCATCTAGACTAATCACTATCAGACCTTGTAGACCAGGTTATGAACCTCAAATCCAAATATCAAACTTTGGATCTCACAATAAAACCTTGACAATGAAGTTTCCTTCACCTTCGTTCTACTCTTCTTATCTTCGCATTTTGCTCTTTGTGCTTCTTGCAATCAATAATCCATTCCAAACATGATAAAGGAAAATGTCCTTCCTTTATACCAAATTCATAAAATAATTCCCTAAGTTGGCTATTACACCTTCTCAATTATTATAGGACCTCATTGAGAACATGTTATACTTAGTGATAACATTAATCCTTCACCTTGTAACTTGAATAACTTTTTGTACATGTAAAATTATGATGAGTGAGCTTAGCTACGTCATCTCCAAAATGTCTTCTTCACATATTTAACTTTGTCTTCTTAGAATAACAACTTTGCTAAGAGATATAACAAGTTTACTAGAACATGCTTCTATAAAAACTATCTCATAATAGTCTTCACTGAAACTTACATAACTTCATCTAGAATTAATATCTTTTTCTTCTGAGGTTAGCTACATATACTAGACACTTAGTATAATCTCCCTTTAACCTTTCTTAGTGAAAATTCTGAACTATATTTCTGTACTAACTTGTTCTTTACTGATGTTCTTCTGTCAGATACCATAGAAAACTGCTATGTTGACATCAATGACAAACATAGTGATGAATGTAACATATCATCGTGATAATGATCTAATCATATTTCGAAAATACTCCCCCATATAAGTATCATCAACATTCATGCTTCCAATAGTTAAGTGTGACCCTATTAAAGGATTTAATCACCTTGTTAGGAGTGGCCTTGTTAGAGGTGTTTAGAAACTTCAATCTAGAAATGTCACTTTGTTAGAGGATTTGGTAAATAGTTGTTAAGCTAACTCTGTTAACAGATTTGATACACTTGTATGCAAGAAAACCTAACCTATCGGGAGTATGCGTAAACAAGCAAAGTTAGTTGTACATGTATAGCAATGATTCAAACAAGATTGAAATACATCTATTCTACTTGATTTTTAAAACTATGAAACCAAAAGATTAGAATCCTCATGTAACCTCAAAGTAGCTCAACAAGGGTGCCCACAAGAGGCCTTTTTGGTGTGCTCAATAGTGATGAATGTGGATGTGCTCTCCCAAACATAACTATTTGAATCCCAAAATGATTTCAAATGACATGCAAGATGTATGAAGCTAACTAGATATGAAGAGAATGCTTCAAACAATAGTTATGGATACAACCATGCTCAAAGCATTCAAGGATGGTGAATATGGATGCAAGAAAATAAACTAAGTTAACCATGCAACAAAATGAAAATAGCCACTACCAAAGGTTAGCAAAAATGCATAAAATTACTAAAGAGCTCTAGAATTACACTAGCATGATAACAATGCAAATGAGGGAGATGAGAAATGTTGCTCTATTTATAGGCTTGAGAGAGGCCTTGGGGAGGTGGCATCTATGTGGCATCCACATAGGTGCCACAAGGAAGATACATGGGCTATGGAGACAAGTCATGTAAAGGTCAACATAAGCCTTTTTGGTTATAGAGATGGCTCAAGGTTTGCTCACACATGTGTGAGCAACCTTGGAGAAAGGAAAGGGGGACAAATGTGTAAGAGTGTAAGATAATTTGGATAAAATAATAAAAGGGAGGCTTTCTTGAATCTTGAGTTGCTCACACATGTGTGAGAAAATACTTAGGGACTAAAAGATGCTTAGTAAGGTGTTTAGGGTAATTAAGCGCAATTAACTAGTGGGAAGACTTAGAAGGATGAGAGTGATGGGTGGTAGACTAGGAATTAGATGAGATTAGGATTAAATTAAATAAGATTTAACTTAACCATAGGATTATATAATTTAATAAAGTGGAGGGAATTTTTAAAAAATTGAATTTATTTAAAAGAAAATTTATGGAGCACTATACATTAAATAGATTTAACACATTAGAGGGGATGTACTTAAATTAAATTTAAATACATTAGGGAAGTGAACTTATAAATTTAATTAAATAAGTAGAGGAATATGGGAAAATATACTTAATTACAGTGTCAAGGGAGATATTAAATAAATTAATATAGTGTTTAGGACAATTTTAAGTGTCTACAATTTTCCCCTCTTTGATGTAGTGTCAGGATGACATTGCATCAAAGAAAATAAATAGAGGTTGCCTTAGTGAGAAGAGGAGTCACAAGAGTCATGCCATAGTGATGACAAGGGAGGAGAGTGCCCCCTTGAGAAAATGGGGTGAAAGAGGAACATATTTTGCCTCGTTTTCTCGAAAATAGACATAGGAAGGACAAGGGAAGGAAAAAGGCTTCAACGATGACCTTGCATGACTTGTTGGTAAGACCAGAATGAAGTAGGGTGAATTGAATAATGATTAAACTAGATGCATCCTAACTACATGAATGCATGGGATTCACTTGTGTTCATATGGGAGAGCACACCCTAGTTTGATATTGCAAGAGGAGTTATGCATCAAATGCTATAGTAGCATAGATGGCAAGGTTCCTTTGCATGGACTAGACTCTTAAAATACAATGTAGATTTCATAGCTATGATGGAAAAAATGATAGATACACACTAGAGAGGTCTAGGCACACCCAAAGTCTTTTCAAAGATCTTGGTGAAAAGTTTGCTAACTCATTGCTCCCAGTGAGAAATGCATAACCATAACTTTAAACTATCATAGATGTGTTAAAGAATCATGAAAATAGATCATGTTGCAAAATGACACATGTAATCAGGTTAAGTCATTCAAATGATACCAAGATGTTGAATATCAAGGCACACTTGAGAAGGCTATCACTGACAAAGATAAAATCAAAAAAAAGACCTTATGACCAAGTAGTCATTCAGTCCACAGTTCTTGCCATGAACTTTATTTTGATGGTGAATTTGTTAAGCTTGTGTAGGAAGGATGTATCCTGTAAGGCCAAAATTGATTGTTTGATTGAATTTTATTGAAATATTTGTGATTGTTTGTTGGCAATTGTCTAAAAGGAACATGGTTCTCAAATCATTTAGTCTCAGTGTAAATTTGTGTAAGTTTGTTTACAATCACTATTTTGATAAGCTCAGTTTGATGGGTTGAAGCTCAATGTCATGAGATTAGATGATGAATAGAATAATTTGGATAAGCTATGATAAGATGATGGATGAAGAACTTGATTGAATTAACAGAATGAGTGTGGTGATCTTGGGTTAGAAGAAAAAAGATATTTAGATATGATGGAAATTGAGTTATAGGAAATTATTAGAAGAAGGGAATTGATTAGATTAGAGGATAAATGAGTTGATTGAATTGAATTGGAAGAAGTAAAAATTTATGGAAGGTGGAATAGATTAGAACCAATGACAAGGGAGAACCAAGGAATAGTAAATGGATGAAATGAAATGTGAAAGAATATGGGGGACCAAAGGATATGGTATTGGACAATGGGGAGCTAAGTACCATGTTTAAAAGGAGTTAAAATGAATGCCCCATACCAAGGATAAGGAATATGGAAGGAAATATGGTGGGAAAGGATACATGAACATGGACAAATGGTGCGAAGGTTATTGTATGGAGGAGGGAAGGCATGTGTATTTCCAAAGCATGCATGAACATTTTTTTTTGTGCCTCTAGTATTGATCACGAGCATAGGCCTGAAAGTGGAATGAATAGGGGATATGGGAGGGAGGGTATGAAATAGGGATAATGATATGAAGAATATGGATGAAATGTGGGACGTGAAATGGAAGAAATGGATGGGATAACCAAGACCAAGGACATATGAAAGAAGGATGGAAGTATGTAGGACTATGGACAGAGGATGGAGAAAATGAATCTAACAAGGATGAGGGATACAAGATATGGATAGGGTGTCAAGATCAAATACACGAAAGTGGATGGAAATACGTAGCATAATGGATGGATATGAAAAATGATCATGAATGGATGAAAGGAATAGGATAGTCAAGATCAACGATGGACAAGGATGATGAATGGTAGAGTGGAATATGGAAGATATATAAGGCAATATGGTAAGGATGAAGCTTGCCCCCAGTGTAGAGTGCAAGTAGAAGAGGACAAGTAAATGGATGGATAAGTGGAATTGGAAGACACTGGATACAAAGGGAGCAATAAAGCATCTAGATACATGGATGGTATCCCTTGATATTTATTTCTCTTTTTTTTTTTTTTTCAAAGAATTTTTTACTATTTTCTCATAGATGTTGGTAGGATAGAGAAAAGAAGGATGAAGTGGATTGATAAATGGAGGTCAAAGACTTATGAAAAAGTTTGAATTAAGGGGGTGGAGTGGTTGGGAGGAAGACATGGTTGATGGATGCTAGTTTAGAAGACTTGTGAATGAGTGGATGAAGGAGGTGGAAAGATTGGCATTGACATACACCTTGAAGGGTGATGGAAAGGAGGAAATTTTGGAGGATATGTAGGAGAACATTTGAATTTTGGGATATAGGGACCCAAAATGGATGAAGGAGATGATGGATTTAGGATGCTAGATTTTGGGACATAAGGACCCAAAATAGAGTTGGGAGATGGAATTTTTGAGGATTTATGGATAAAGGAAGCCTTTGGATTAGCACAATTAGATGCCATTTTGAATTTTGCTTTCAAATTCATTGCTTCATTAAGTAGCTTTAGAATCCACATAATTTTTGCATTTTTTATTTTCAGCCTTTGTGGCCTTCTAATTTTTTCTTTCTTTTGGATAGTATTTTTCTTTTCTTCAACATGTCTTTTAGAGGGGACATGTTGATCCTTGGATTTTTGTGGATATTTGTCTTTATTCACTTTATCTGTGGCATCCAATTTTCTTCCATTGGCCATGGTATGGGTGTATGAGGATAAATGATATGGAGAGCTTATGGATGAAATTGTAAAGGGTGAACATTGGAAGAAATTATGGGATGTGTGCCTTTGTTGATCTTTATTAGAAGCACGAGGGGATGAAGTGGAAGAATTGGATATGGTAGATGGATGTGTGTAAGGACCCAAAATGGATGGAAGGGATGAAGGGTTTTTCTTTGGAACATAAGGACCCAAAATGGATAGAAATGAGGAAGGAATGGGAATATGGATATAAGGGCCCAAAATGGACTTGGAATATGGATGATGGGAACATTTAGGTTTGGATGGAGGAACTTTGGATTTGGAAGGAGTGGGAGGCATACCAATATCTTGAGATATTATTTCTTCAACATGATACTTATTATTTTCAATGCAAGATGTGAGTCCATGTATATGGGGTCCATGAGTGGATTTGATAGGTGTGAAAAGATCTTGTGGAGGATTGGTATCATGGGAGGAATCATGAGGGATAATAGGATCATGAGATAGATTGGGATTATGAAATGAAAATGAAGGGGTACTTTGATCTTGACTTATAAGAGGATCATGTGGTGGGATGAAAGGAATGATTGGATCATGAGATGGATTGAGATCATATAATAGAGTGGAGAGAATGGAACAATGAAATGGATTGATTTGATCTTGACATGGAGGAGTATGAGTGGAAGGAACATTTTCATGAAGTGGAGGATTAATGTATGTTAACTCTTGAGGTGGAGGGGAATCGGTAATGAGTGAAATGTCTTGATCTTGATTCGGAAGGGAATCATGATTTGGATCAAGAGGGATAAATAGATTTTGAGGGATAAGGGAATTATGAGATAGGGAATTGCTTGGATCTAGAGGAGAAGATCAATCCATAATGGAATGCTTTGGAACAAGTTCTTGAGATAGCATTGGATGTATGACTTTGGGTGGTTAGATCACTATATTTTTAGTTTTGTATTTAGACAAGGTCCTTACCAATGATTGTGGGACAAAGACATACTTATTACAAGGTGAGGATGTTGTTGATTTTGGAGGATTAGGATTGTGTGTGGAGCTTGCCCCTAGTTCACCTTTTTTGTTATCATTGCAAGACTCTTTTAGGCTAGTCTTATGCTTATGATTAGTGACATTGTTTTAAGATTATTATTTATTGTTTTACATTCAATTGGTTATAGGATGAGATTACTTGATACTCCTTACTTCATGTATGTATGATGATTAGTTAGAAGGATTATTATGTGTTTTCTTATGGATACTTACCCCGTACTGCATGTGTATGGTGTGCATGTTTGTTTTCTTTATATATGGTGTTTCTGATGTGGTTAAGGAAGGGAGTCATAGTCACCTGCTAGTCAAGATCTACACGATACACCACTTCCTACCATTGCTTGTTTAGCTTAGAATATTATGTTTGTACATGCGTGAATTTTATGCAGGCTATAGGTACTGGGTATCGACTTCCCTGAATTGCCAGGATGAGCGTACCCTATCGCATTATCTCAATGGTAAGAGAGGGGAGATAAATTCTTAAGTCCAAATCCTAACCCTTAAGCCATTTGTCCTAATTGATAATTAGGACAAGTATCTGAGTCAAGTACCCTCTGAATGCGTCGAATGACGTTAATTCGTGATTATAACCCTTTTTTTAATTTAGTATGTGTTTTTCTATGATGGGTTTTCGTATGTTGTTTTATGAGTCTTTGGTGTATTTTCTATTTATTAAGTCTAATTAAAAGATTAAATTAATGATTTAATTTAATGGAAAAAATTTATGATATTTTAATGTTTATTATATTTAATTAATTGAGAAATTAAATAAATAAAAAGAACTAAATTTGAAGATGAAAGTTATAAGTTTAAAATTTAGAACGTGATAATATTTATTTAATTTAATAATAATATATTTAGAGTTCATTTTTAAATAAATGCTAAATATTATTGTTATTTAAGTTAATAAATATTTTATCAAATTAAACGTTTGAAAATAAATTAAAAGGTGGAAAATATATTAATTTATTAAAGTTTTAAGTTCGCATGATTTACGCATGAGATTAAAATATAAGAAATCAACAAAACAAGTGAATTTAATAAAGATATTCTAATTTCATGAAGTGCGCATGGGATTAAATTTAATAAATTAATTAAAAAGAAGTCAAGTGGAAATTTAATAAAGTTATTTAATAATTCTATTAATGTGCATGAAAAATATTAATACAAGATAAAAGATAGATAAATAAAAGTTAATATTGAGTTAAGGATTGTGAGCAAGGAGTTCTCTGGGGTGAACGCACAATTAGTGCCCCGATTTTGGGAGAGGACTTCATATCACAACTTGAGGGTTCATTTTCAAGGGACTGTGAATTTTGGAGAAGGAAGAAATTTTTGGAAAGGAGAAGATTCTAAGAGGAGGAATTCTCTCTACAGGTTTATGGGGTGTAGCGATTAGCATCAGTGTCTAGGTAGACGCTTGTGATTTTTGCATTTTTTTTTAATATGCTATTTCTTTCCTATCTTCATTATGTCTGTATAATGGATGCCTAATTGATTCTTGTGACAGAAATTATCAAAATTTTATGTGCATGAGAAAATATAAATATTCAATATATTATTTCTTTCATAGATCTTGAAATTGGAAAAGAACGGGATAGGGTTGTGTGATCAAATGGAAGATCTTTTCAAAGTTCTAACATTCTAAATCGATCAATAAAATCTCTCTTACAATGGATTCAAAATTTAGAATTAAGTCGGCACGGGTTGAAAGTCAAAGAGGAAATTAATCAGGGAGGGTTTTGAAATTTAAAAGAAAATTCGATTGGTTGATCGAATTTTCTCTATCAAATTAATGTTGGAAACAATTTTTTTTTTTTTTAAATATAATTTTTTCTTTAAGAAGGTTTGTTTTATAAATTTTATATATAACAAATCATATAAAATAAAATAATTTTTTTTAAATAATAAATAAAATTTATTAAACAAAATTTAATTGTTTATATATAAATGAAATTTTAAATAAAAGAAAATATTAAAAAATATATATATAATAAAATATTTGGGGGGAGACGGGGCCTCCCTACCCCTCTTACTTTGCTGGCTACGGCATGAAGCTCCCACGCAGGCCTGCAATCGCAATGTACCTATGATGTGGGAAGGCATTTAAAGAGGCCACACGGTCTTACATTAAAACCGGCGGCAGTTATAAAGTCCTGCACTTATTTTAAAAAAAAGAAATCCCACTCAGTCAATGTGGCATGCAATTAAATTTTTATAATTAAATTTTATTAATTATTTTTAAATATTAATTACTAATAATTTTTTTAATAAAAATTTAGTTAATAGTTAATAACAATGTTAATAATAAGTTTGTAATGTTATTAATAATTATTACTTTATTAATAAAATTTTAACATTACTTCTCTATTTATTAATAAAAATTTAATATTACTTCTCTATTATTTAACAATATGAGTTTTATTATTATTCATCAATTTAAATATTAAAGCATTTAAATATAGTTTATTTTTAATTAATAAAATTATTAATAATTTTTTTAATTATTAATAATTGATCATTCTTGAGATATTGATATAAGCATTTAGTTTGATATTCATTAATTAAATTAATTAAAAATTAGTTTAATTAAATTTAATTAATGATGAATAAAGTTAAACGAAAATTGTAGATTTATTGTAATAATATTTTTTAGATTGAAATTACTCAATTATCTTAAGAAGTTAAATAAATAACTTGCCTTTAGATCATTTTAGGAAATCCACCTAAATCAACTAGGGGTAACTTTGTGAATTATTTAAAAACAAGAATTGGGTTAACTGTAAAGGTGAACTATAAGATTATTTACTTGAACACTAAAATTGAAAACTGGAACCTTATTGTTTAACTTAAAACCATGTGCTTTCAAATCAACTGAACTATGACACTAATATGTTTTCTATGATTTGTTTATGTTTTAGGCTTTCGGGGATTGTTCTAGTTTGACTAGTTTTAGAGTGTTACCAGAGGCTTAGGGGCTTTCTGAATGTGATGTTATGGTGATTTTTTCTCGATCTTTTATACTTGACCTTGGTAATGTGATGATATGCTCTATGATATTGTTGTATTTACTGCTTGTTATTGCTTTCCAATCTTCTTGTATGAAGCTGAGATGTATGTATATGAGATACCTGACTTAACCATTTTTGAGTCATCGATTAGTTATATTTGATTTTCCTTCTAGTTGCTTTGAGAGGACTGAGATGTTTTGGATGATTTGTTCTTGATGATGTCATGTTGTGACATGTTTGGCTTGACCATTTTGGAGTCTTTGATTAGTATTGTTTTCGAGATGCTTTCTGGTTGCTCGTTAAGAACCAATGGATATTGTGATTTATCATTTGATGCTATTCAGTTGCTTGTGGAGAACTGATGTGATTATTGTGGATTATATTTTGATGCTTTCCAGTCGCTTGTATAGGACTGAGGTGACTTTGTGATTTTTGATTTCATGAACCTAGGGTAGGTTATCTATGTGTAGTGTCAGGAAGTGGCTTGCAATGGGGGATGGGAGACTGTAAGTGGCTTTGGGGATGACTCATTGTAAGTTGTTTTTAATAAGTGATAACATTTACACTAAATGGGGATTAAAATGAACCTAATAAGATAATTGTATGTTCTCTCTCATGCCTTGAGTGCTAGTACAGACTAGGATGGAGTAGAGAGAACGCTTGGTTATGACCTTGCATTCTGTGGTATGCCTTGTCAATACGAGAGGATACTAGTGGCTGCAGGATCACTAGGGACCCAAGATTCCTAAGGGATTGCTTGGGTAACTTCCAACATGATTTGTATGATGACACTTTCCCACTTACATAGTATATTTCCTACATGTTTTGTGTGCCTCTGGGTCTAGATGTTGATCTATGTTGGAACCTTTGAGTTAGTATACTTTTAGGATTTCCTGGACTTAGAGAGTATTTGTGTTATGTGATTTGATATCCTGTTTGGGACTTGAGACTATCTCCTTAGTGCAGTAGGAGTGAGCCATTTAGGTTCCATGCGGTTGGGTGGTAGTACTTTTTCACTCTTACCATTTGAGATCTGTCCGTAGTCACCGTCGCTGGAGCTTCTTGGATCATCTTATGTTGTATTCTGGTATGTTAGATTTCCTTATGATTATGTTGTAGTATGTTTAGGAGTGACATCCCTATTATGATAGTACTGATGATATCTTTGGTGGCTTGGGATGTTACACGTGGCGGATGGCTAGGGCCCACGATGGTCTAATGATACTATTAACAGTTGGGAGGAACCGTGCACTTAGATTAGTTATATTTCATGTTAGATGTTTATATCTTTTATGATGGATGGATGTATCATGTATGGTGGATGGTTTCATTTATTTAATTTTACTTTGTATCATGGATTCATGGAGGATGATGTATCTTTATTTCTATTTCTACATATGTATATTCTTTTAAGCCTTTCATACCCTGTGACATGTACAGTGGATGATTGAGCATCTCGAATTAATTTGTCAGGAGACATTCAGAACAAATGTATATTATGGACTTTGGGCTACCTGATTATTATTTCATGTGGATGTGGTAGTGTTAGACTTATTATTAGATTAGATTTAAATGTGATTCAACATCATGGGATCCTTAAGGAATGTAACCTGTCATGTATGTTTTTAGTTGATGGTATGTTATTGCTTTCGCTACCATGTGTTTGATGTGTATGATTATCTTTCTTGTTTAAAAAAAAAAAATGTTTGGCAAACTTAGTAAAACTTTAGGTTAATTATTTTGGATCCCTTGGTGGGGCATTACATTGTGTGGCGATTGAGAGTTAGGTAGGGGATTAGGATGATGGTTTTGGAAATTAAGCTCAAAGTATGGGGAATTACATGGAGGATTTGGGTTGGATGGAACATGAGGATTGTGAACTTGGAAGAATGGGGGAAGAGCACATATATTTTGAAAGGTAGATTTTTTCTTTTGACCCCCATTGGGTAGACTAAGGACATAATTCTTGAGTTCCTCAAATTCTTGTGCAATGACATTTACATTTGAGGAATTATGTGGGCTATGAATAGAATCATATATGGATGAAGGATAAGGAGGTGGATTTCCCTTGTCGAACGTAGAACAAGAATAGGAATGTGAGATAGATTAGAATTGGACATGCAATTTTGAGGATTGATTTGGTATGTAGGTTGAAAGGGAGGTATTATCCATATTGCCTTTGAAGATCTTCAACCATTTGGTTAAGCCAATTCTTATCCATGAACTTAGATGAGGAGTGATGAAAGATTTGATGATGTATGAAATATGACATTAGGATTAGAAGCAATTTTGGATTTCGTCTTTATTTGGATTCAGATTGGATTGGATTTTATCTTATATTGGATGAAGGTTTGAAATAATCTTGATGTAGATAAAGACTTTATGATATTGCAAACAATTGGATGTTGGATTTGGATGATGTTATCTTCTTCTATTTGGATATGGAAAAATAATCCCAAGTTAGAATAAGATACAAAATAGATTACTCAATACTTAGTGATGGACAAACGATCCCAAATGAGAGAGTGTAACTATGACAATTTTTGCTAAGGATGAAGATCTAGTATCACCTGTTGCATAAATCTTTCTTCCTAATAATTGGATAGAATCTTGATGAAGGAGAAAGATGATTGATGATGTTAATGTGAGTCGATCAAGATAGCTAGAATTAAATTCCAAGGTTTATGATGGTGCTCCTATGTCCAAAGTGGAAGAATTTATGAAAATTTGAATTAGAAGAAGATTTGAATAGATGAAATTAGAAAGATTGATTTTGAGTGAAGATGTAAATGGATTGAAGTAGGAATTTATTAGAAAGGAATGAATTCAACAAGGGATTGGATTAGAATGATGATGATTTGAAAGATTGGATTAAGGATGAATTATGAGATTGTATAAGAAAATTGGATCTTGATGTGGATTACGAATCATGACTATGATGAAGATTAGGCTTTGATTGAATGATTAAGAATATGAGGAAATGATTAATATTTTGAGGAATGATTTTAATGATTAAGAAAAGATATGCATGATGGTGATGAATTTGATGGATAGAAGAAGTGATTTGGAAAATAGGAGCTTCTTTTTGTTATTTTGTTATTTTGTTAATTTGAAATGTTTTTGGATTTTGAATTTATAAGATGTTTTTGGATTTTTCTGAAACATAAAATGCAAAGCATATAATGAAATATATACAAGAAAATTTTAGATGGTGTGTCCCCTTAAAATGGGGAGGGTTTTGAACACTCAAGAACATCAAACACACCAACAATCCTATAAGGTTTTGACTAGGATATACAGGCTCAACTAGGCATGTCCTCGATATACGCAATGTATGTGAGGCCCAAATTTGTAAATGAAAAAAAATAATGCCACATAGCTAGGAGGAGATGATAACCCAAATGCCCACCTTCACTTCCCAAAGGTATAAATTTCTTTGGGGCTTAGCCAAGAGTGACAAGATTTTACTTCCAAGAGAGGTGTCTTTCAATTCACCTCTCGATATTTATACTCTGCCAAACCGCTAGAGTTGAGGGTCCCAAGGGGTGATGAAATCTCCAAGAAGACCTCGTAAAAAGTGTAAAACAAGGCCACTTATTTCTTG
The DNA here is from genome assembly GCA_028749045.1 of Cupressus sempervirens. Lineage (NCBI taxonomy): Eukaryota > Viridiplantae > Streptophyta > Pinopsida > Cupressales > Cupressaceae > Cupressus > Cupressus sempervirens. The sequence continues at coordinate 613,002,172 of CM053784.1, read as the reverse complement.
TGCACTCATTATCACCCTAAGGTGCAAGAGGAGAGAATGTATAAGTGGCCTCAGGGTTTAAAAGGCACTTGTTCTTTTCCAAATGAAGCTTTAGATTTTCTATCTACTCTTGAAGCCACTTGTTTTTAACCATACATTGTTCTTTCCAACTTGATAGTGTCATCAACATAAGTAAATCAATGAAAGTAGAACAAATTCCCTTAAGTCATTCAAGATTGAGTTTGTTTATTTTAGGTACCAAGTCCAAATGTTTCATAGCAAGATTCTTTATCCCTTAAGCATTGAAGATTGTATGAGCATGTTTTAAACCCAAATCTGAATATTTCATCACATTCTTATTTAATCCTTAAGCACTCAAGAGTGTATTTTCTATCTAAACATTCATTCCAATGAAAAACATGTCAATTTCTTAAGCCACTCAAGATTGCATTTTGCTACTCTACACATCTACTCCAATGAAAAACGTGTTCATTCCTTAAGGCACTCAAGAGTGTGTTGGACATTCATCCCAACGAAATATGTGTAAATTCCCTTAAAGTATTCAAGAGTGTATGTGTAATGTTACCTTAAATGCATTAAAGAGTTTGTTTGGATTTTGGTATTAGTTGCAACATACATTCCAAGGACAAATGCTTAAGTCATACAAGTTCATTTGTCATCTAAATCTTACAAGTGATTAAAATCACTACAAATCCCCCAAGTGACTAAAATCACTAAAAAATCTTCCAAAGTTTGTCTCCTATAATAAAATTATATTAGTAATTTTTGTATGTAAAGCAATTAGTGAGTTAAGTATCAAGACGTAAGTCAATCTACAAATAATTAGACATTACATATAGTAGGTAGAGATGACAAAACATCAGAGACAACATAATCAATGATGACATAACATAAACTAGTATGATATACCTTTTAGTTACACTTCACAGTCACAGATGACAGAACAGGATCACAAAGGCCAAAAGTCAAAGATGCCAGAATAATCACAGATGATAATCGAGTGAAAATATCAACTTTTCAATGGCCCACAATGTAGATGACAGAACTCTTACAACAAAGATGAAAGTTTGAAAATATGACAAGCTTTTAGTCCACACACAATGTAGATGACAAAATCGAAAAACTCCAAATATTATAGTTTAGAAAATATTACTGGATTTTAGTTGCCTACAACACAAATGATAGAATGGGAAAACTTTGGAGATGACAGTTTGCAAACATGAAAGGTTTTTTTAGCCGTTCACAACATAGACGATGGAAGGGAAAATAGCTTAGACAAAAACGTAAAATATGGAGATGTCAAAGAGAAATAGAGATGAAAAAGTATAAATGATTTGTAGTTTAAAGTGGTTTTGAAATTTTTCGTAAGCTAAGATGCTAAACCACAGAGACCAAAATCTACTAGGATGACAAAGCATCTATGCAAATGACACTACATCCTAATGGAGATGATAGTGCGTAGTTTTTACAACAAGCTCTAAATTTTGACCAAATTGGAGAATGGAACAAGGGATGTGGGTCCCACTAGGTGTGCCAAAATGTATACAAGAAAACCTAACCTGTCAAGAGCATGCATAAACAAGAAAATTTAGTTGTACATGTATAGCAATGATTCGGACAAGATCAAAATACAACTATTCTACTTGAGTTTTAAAACTATGCAACCGAAAGATTAGAATCCTCATGCAACCTCAAAGCAGCTCAACAAGGGTGTCCACAAGAGGCCTTGTTGGTGTGCTCAATAGTGAGGGATGTGGATGTGCTCTTCTAAACATAACTATTTGAATCCCAAAATGATTTGAAATGACATGCAAGATATATGAAGCTAACTAGATATGAAGAGAATGCTTCAAATAATGGTTATGGATAAAACAATGCTCAAAGCATTCAAGGATGGTGAATATGGATGCAAGAAAATAAACTAAGTTAACCATGCAAGAAAATGAAAATAGCAACTACCAAAGGTTAGCAAAAATGCACAAAATTACTAAAGAGCTCTAGAATTACACTAGCATGATAACAATGCAAATAAGGGAGATGAGAAATGTTTCTCTATTTATAGGCTTGAAAGAGGCTTTGGAGAGGTGGCATCTATGTGTAATCCACATAGGTGCCACAAGAGAGACACATGGGCTAAGGAGACCAGCCATGCAAAGGTCAACATAAGCCTCTTTGGTGATAGAGATGGCTCAAGGTTTTCTCACACGTGTGAGCAACCTTGGAGATTGGAAAAGGGGACAAGTGTGTAAGAGTGTAAGACTTTTTGGATAAAATAATAAAAGGGAGGCTTTCTTGGATTTTGAGTTGCTCACACATGTGTGAGAAAATACTTAGAGACTAAAAGATGCTTAGGAAGGTGTTTAGGGTAATTAAGTGGGATTAACTAGTGGGTTGACTTAGAAGAATGAGAGTGATGGGTAGTAGACTAGGTTTTAGGTGAGATTAGGATTAAATTAAATAGGATTTAACTTACTCATAGGATTATAGAATTTAATAAAGTGGAGGGAATTAAATAAATTAGAATTTATTTAAAAGAGAATTTATGGAGCACTATGCATTAAATAGATTTAACACATTAGAGGGGATGTATTTAAATTAAATTTAAATATATTAGGGAAGTGAACTTGTAGTGCCTGCCCCTAGTTCGCATTTCTGTTATCATTGTCAAATTCTTTTAAGCTAATTTTATGCATTGATTAGTTTTAGAGATATTGGATTTATAATATTATGATATTATTTCATGTCTTGAATTACAAATTTATCGGTTATAATTGCTTAGTTGTTTTCATTTCACATGTTGTTAATGATGTCTTGATGATTCCTAATTAGTAAATGTGGTTTCTTTCATAACAATGTTAACGTGATGTCTTTAATGATTATTATGTTGTATTGATAGAGATGCATTATTATATGTATGCATTTGATATTAGACTTGTGATTTTTATCATACTTACCCCATACTCGCATGTGTATGGTACGCGTGTTTATTTTATCTTTCTGTTTGACGTGTTTGATGTGGTTAAGGGAGGGAGTCGTAGTCACCTGCTAGTTAGGATCTACACGATGAACCACTCCCCGCCATTGCCTGTTTAGATTAGATATATATTATATACATGTACATGCTCGTCTTTTATGCAGGATGTAGGTACCGGGCATCGACTTCCCTAAATTGCCAGGATGAACGTGCCCTATTACAAATACTCAAATGGTGAGAATGGGAAGATAATGATCAGGTCCAATCCTAGCCATAGCCTATAATACTTGTCTTGCAAGGAGGACTCGTAACAGACTGTCTACCCTTTTTAAAACCCGTGAGTATTTTGTGCGTATGTTGTTTTATGAGTCTTTGATGAATTTTCTATTTATTAAGTCTAATTAAAAGATTAAATTAATGATTTAATTTAATGAAAAATTATTATAACATTTTGAATATTTAATTAATTGAGAAATTAATTAAATAAAAAGAATGGAATTTGAAGATAAAAGTTTTAAGAATAAATTTAGAACGTGATAATATTTATTTAATTTAATAATAATATATTTAAAGTTCATTTTAAAATAAATGTTAAATATTATTGTTATTTAAGTTAATAAATATTTATCAAATTAAACATTCAAAAATAAATTTAAAAAAGTGAGAAGATATTAAATTATGAAAAAGATTTAAGTTCGCATGAATGAGTTTAAAATATAAGAAATTAATTTAAAAGATAAAATATGTGAACTTAATAAAGATATTTTAAAGTGCGCATGAGATTTAAAAAGTTAAGAAATTAATTTAAAAGTGAAGTCAAGTGGAAAAATTAAATAAAGTAATTTAATAATTCATTTGTTGTGCATGAAAGGAATAATAAAATAATATTTTAATCAAAAAGAAAATTAATTGTGCGTTAAAGAATTAATTAAATTAAATAATTATAATTTTAGAAGTGGTGGTGATAGAAACCCTAAAAGGTAATTAGATTCTATATTAGAGGGTTTCGAGTCATTATTGCACACACAAGTCTCAGGGAACACGCTTTTGGAAGGGGAACAAAGAAATCTTTGGAAGCTTTCAAGGGTTTGGATTAGCAAGGGTTTCACCAAATTGTTAGCATCAGATCAAGGTAGGGTTTGAAATCTCGTGAATGCATTGTCAATTGGAAAATATATGTTTGCTCCGTGTTTGATTGGGTGGTTGGAATTATATCTGTCATCATGTTTGTTTCTTGACTGATTAAAAATTAGTCTCATTATTTTATAGAGGAAAATTTAAGGAGGAAATGAAATTAGTTCTCTAGATTAAAGAACTTATCATATTTAATTCGAGTGTGTCTTGAAATTAAAAAGGATATTTAAAATAAAAAGAAAATTCGATTAGTTGCTCGAATTTTCTCTATCAGATTAACATTGAAAATAATTTTTAAAAAAATTAAAAATTAAAAAATTAAAAATTAAAAAATTAAAAATAAATAATAAATATATTTTATGAGGGAAGTTTGTTATATAAAATTTTATATTTTTATAAATTTTATTAAATAAGAATAAAATTATTAAAGAAAATGTTTTCTTTGTTTTAATTTAATAAATAAAATTTATTATAATCTTAAAATGTTTCTTTTTATATATATAAACAAACTTTTAAAAAATATATATATAATATATAATACAATTTGGGTAGGCGGGGTTATACCCCACCGCACCCCTCTTACCATATATTTGACGCCGCTGCAGTATGTGACAGGCCTAATACAAGTCGCACGGCAGCGACAGCAGCGACAGGAGTTATCAGTCGCACGACATCATTTTGAAGACAGCGATTTTAAATCGCTTTATAACAATTGATTTGTATTGTTATGTATGTTAAGTTTTAATATTAATGTTAATTAATAATATTTATAATAAGATTTCAGTATTAATTAATTAACAATGTTTATTATTAAGATTTTAATATTATTTAAGTTTAGTTATTAATAGATTTTAATAATAATTATTAATTTAAATAATAATGCTTTTAGAATATAGTTATTAATTAATGAAATTATTTGATTAATGACTTGTAATTATTAAGAAATTAACATAAATATTTATGTAATAATTAATTTAATTAATTAATTGTAATTTAAATCAAGTTAATTGATAATTGATGTTATTCAATGAAATTTCAATTATCGATAATACTGATCTTAATAAATTGTACATTATTTACTATGAAATTGATAAGTATTATTCCAATACTTTGAATAAACAATTACCTTTGTTTACTACTCAAATCAATTACGAGTAATTGCACCTATTGTTTAAATTAAGAATGGGATGACTTGTAGAATAAATTGAGAATCTTATAACTTGAAACGTACATTAAAACGTAAACTGAAACTTTACTTTTAACCTTATTGTTTAACATATTTTCAAATCAAACCCAAACTATGAAACTATACTATTTTGCTTATATTGTCTATGTTTCTGGATTTTGGGATTTTGGAGTCGGTTAGATGTTGACCAGTCTAGGATGTACACCAGAGGTTTTGTGAGATTTCTTTGATACCATTTATATGGTTGGATGTTATGATGTGTTTTGTGATTCATATTGGAGATTATATTTTTTAGGTTTATCTTGTGGAGCTTTTATGTGTTCATGGATGGGAGAACCATCTTATTATTAGGTTTCCTATTAAGGAACCGAGTTTGATCTGTATGAGTGTTGTGGTATGGGACACAACTGTGGATTTATGTGCTTAGGAGAGGTTGTCTAGGTACATGACTTTGGGAGTGGCTTGCATAGGGTCCGGGACCCAAAGTGGTCAGTGCCAGGGTAACCTAATGCAAGTTATGTAATAAGTAATAATCTAGTAATTAAAACTTTTGGGGGGAAAACACACTAAAAAGATAAGTTAGAGATATTTGACCCAACCATGCCTTGAGTGCTTGTATAGACTAAGGATGGAAATGGGATGATTGCCTCGTCTTCTTGAGAGGGGTTTCTGGTTTCCACATGTGTGATGTTGAGGGTCCGGGGTTCAGAGTAACCAGTCCAGGGTAACTCAACGTTTGAGGGTCTGGGGTCTATTAAGAGATCAGTCTAGGGTAACTCAAGCAGCCATGTGATGACACTCCCTAGTATGTAGCCTGAGTCTTCTCTGTAGGTTTTGTGTACCTCTAGTGGTGTACTTATTGTTGGATGTGGTGTACTTATTGTTGGATGTGTTTATTGTGGTTATTACTTTCATTGATGATGATTGGTGATTCATGGATGATGTACTTTTGACATGTGGCTTTTGACTTGAAATGATTATCTTTCGTTGACTTTGTCTTATGATCTTGGTATTTGATTTATACTTTGTTCATGTATGATGTTGGATTATGAGGTGTTGGTATTGGATTGAGTGTTCTTACTTTTGGATTGTTTTATCTTCTTGAGTAGTATGTGTTATCTTTGAGGTAGTTTTGGCTATTAGGGGTACCTTGCCTAGGAATGTTTTATGTTTGATTAGCCGTATGTGGATCATTCATTATCTTCCCTGCAGGGTGGGAGTGGAAGCCTGACTAGGTAACCAAGCAGTCGAGAGGTAGTGTCTTCTTACCATTTGGGTCCCCCTCACATAGCCAGCTGTTGGATGTTCATTGCAGGAGATGTACCTTTATCATTCTTATTTCTTATCTCAAAGACTTCTTTTCAGATGATGTATATATGTTGTCATGTATTCTGATGTATTGTATCTATTTTCACATACCCTGCGACATGTGCAGTGGATGTTATTTAGTGGATGTACTTTCATTGTATTAATTATACTTATGCTTTTCTTATGTGATTATGTATTTGTTATTTCTTTATGATCTTGAGACATTGTACTTGGAACTTAAACTAATTAATTTTAAATTATTAAATGTGACTCAACATAAAGGAACCCTTGAGGAATTGAAACTATATCTATAATTGATTATGTGTATTTGATGTGTATGTTCATGTTGCTTCCACATTAATGTTATCTTGATGTTGTTTAAACCTTTTTTAAAAAATAGTTCAATAAACATTATAACATGTTAGGTTTATTTCTCTTGGGTTCTCGAGCAGGGCGTTACATAACTTATAAATTTAATTAAATAAGTAGGAGAATGTGACAAAATATAATTAATTAATTATAGTGTCAAGGGAGATATTAAATCAATTAATATATTATTTAGGATAATTTTAAGTGTCTACAACACTGCTATGACCTAATTGTTGATGTAACTATATTGTTGATTTTAGATCTATGTTTTGGCTTAAATACTTGATCCTCCTTGATTAGATAAAATTTTATAGCTCAGTCAACTCAAGATACTTGTTATCCTTCCAATTTGCTTCCTTGATTTATCTTTTCAATCTCATGCTTCTCTTTTAATCCCACAACTTGACCTTATACTTATATCTTTTGCCTTATCTAGTCAGCTTGAATACACTTACAAATATTCAATATTCATCCCTTAAGTCGGCTAGACTTAACAAATATTTTGCTTAAACTAAATATGTTAATTCAAGAAAATCCTTCATTAGTTGACCAAACTCGGTCAATACTAACTCAGAAAAGACTTTCTTCATACTTCCTTTGGTAACCGAGTGACTCGGTTAACACTAAATCCTGAACTAAACTCTCTTTGTTAACCAAGGGAGATTTATTAACATTAGTTCTATGCCAACTTCTCTTTGGTGCCCAAGTGAACTTGGCAGACACTATCTTCTAGCAAACTTCCTTTGGTGCCTGAGTGAACTCAACATATACTGTCTTCAAACTTGATTATCACTAGAACACTCAGAATATACTAGAAACTATCTTTATTGCTCGAGTGAGCTCAAAAGATACTAACTAGTAAAGACTTGACATTTTGTGTAACATCAAAGACAATATACAATTGAACAATTATTTTCAACAATCTCCCTCTTTGGCATTTATGGAAACACAACATGTCATAATACAATGAAATTTTAGAGAAAAATAAAAGTAAGGATAATATCCTTAGTTTCATTATGATTCTCATCCATGAGAACTCCCTCTATTAGTGTGAACTCCCTCTGTCATCAATCTTTGATTGCAATAACTAAAATATCAAACTCTCCATCTTTGATATCAACTCAATTTCATTCACCTTCTTTATGTATGCCTAAAATGTGGGCACACTTCTATGAGTCATTATATTCAAGATTTCTCAAAAATGAGGTCTCGAATGGTGACTCATAGCTCCCTATTCATGGAGTGCAGGGGTTTGTAATGGAGGCCCTCAGTCTGACCTAGTTTGTGCCCATGCAAGTACACCACGAAACAAGAGATTCAATGATCTAATATGCATGAAAATAGAAATGAAAAACTAATCTAAATGATAACAATGCAAAAAAATGCAAGAAATGAAATCTAATCTATGAAAATAAATAACAATGCAGATCTAATCTATGAAAGCAAGATCTAATCTATCAATGCAAGATCTAAGCTAACATGAAAATCAACGTATGGATCATGATGATGGAAACCATGCATGCAAGAGAGAATGAAACAAGAAGATAGAAGTTCTTCACAAAAGCTTTAATATTCAAAACTCCTCCTTCAAAAATCACTCTCCAAACCTGCGACATAACAATAGCATAATAATGGGTGTCTCCAAAATGAGGAGAGGGCTCTCCCTTATAAAGAAGATTGGATGATCTAGATTGAGAGGAAAAAGATATAATCAAGGATGGAGAAATAATGATCCACCAATGAGAAAAGTGGAGTGGTTGAGAAGAAAGTGGAGAGAGGATGAAGATAAGTCCCATATTAAGTGTAGATAAAAGATTTATTTAATTTTTTATTTGTTTTAACTCCTTTTTCATCAAAAAGAGATTTAAGTGGGATATTTTATTTAATTAAAAGGGAGCAAGTTCTTTTAATTAAATAGGAAATATTTAATTAAATTAAAAGAGGGGTTTTTCTCTTAATTAATTAAATGTAGATGAATTATTTAATTAAAAGAGAGGTTTTCTTTTAATTAAATGGAGACTTGTTTTATTTAATTAAAAGAGAGCAAGTTCTTTTAATTAAAAGAGAGGTTTTTCTCTTAATTAATTAAATGTGGATGAACTATTTAATTAAAATAAAGGTTTTCTTTTAATTAAACGAGGACTTATTTTATTTAATTAAAAGAGAGCAAGCTATTTTAATTAAATAAGACTTAGGATAAAATGATCAACCTTACAGAAATAAAACAAATTGAATTTGATCAAAGAAATTGATTTGAATTGATTTAATAAAATATTGCAAACCATTGATTCAAGAAATTTGATAATTGATAAATTAAATAATGGGGCCCATAGTCTAGGCGACCATTTTAGGGTGCATACACATTCACCTTTTTTGGCATCTCTAACATATATAAAGAATATCTCTGATATATGATAACAAACTCTCCCTATTACACATAAAATTTCTCTGATGTACAATAGAATTCTCCCTCTTTGACATCTTATGTCAAAGATAGCATTCAATGAATTTCCATGTACCTAATGTACTAATTTATATGCAATCTACCCTTTACAATACTGCATCAACTTGATTGATCTTCAACATGTTTGGTTGATGCATCACTAAAATCTAATTAGTGAGCTTTAGATAGGGGAATGACCCCTAGCTTACTTCTTAGATACAAAAATGCATCCTTAAGTAATGGCTTGGTGAATATGTCTGCAATCTATTCTTTTGTATTCATATATTTCAATATTATCTCCTTATCTTGCACCAATTCTCTTAAGAAATGATACTTTATTGTAATTTGCTTGGTTTTGGTATGCATCACAAGATTCTTGGAAATGTTAATTGCACTGGTGTTATCACAGAAATCAACAACTAGATCCATGATCTCTTCCTTCATACCTGTCAACAATTGTTTGAACCAAAAAATATTAAAATAATTCACTGCTAACGATGTTGACATTACAGTCATGTTTTTATTAGTGACATATACTTATTCAAATTGTAAGTATCTACCAAGCACATTGTATAGTTAACAGTGTTAACCAAGCATTTTAATATCTACCAAGTCCTACAATTGCTACTGAGTCCAAGGGACATTATTTAGTTTGTGTTGAGTAGTTACTACCAAGGTGTTGATCAGTAGTATAAACCAAGTATCTCAGTGTATGTCAAGTTTGTTGGTACAAACTGATTTGTGCAGTGCTTACTGAGTTCATAGTTAATGTGATGTGAGTCTAGTGTTAACCAAGCCACTCAGTGTTAACCAAGTGACTCAGTTTATACTAAGCTCATAGTGATAGCATTGACCAAGCTATGCAATATGAATCGAGTGGTTCAGTTTATATGTCGAGTTTCACAGTATTCATCGAGTCACCAGTATAGACCAAGTTCAAGACTACTTAGAAGTGATCAATATGGACCAAACTTCTACATCTACCGAGTGCATGACGATGTCAAGCATTGATAGTGGATGCTAAGTATCATAACCTCGCCGAGCTAGACTTCAAAACCCAAGTTCTTGCGGTTGGGCTGACTTTGTGGTTTTTGTGTAAACTTGTATTGTGGCCAACTTTGTAATTTGTAAATTGGATTGGTATATATGTGACATATTGTATCACATCCAATGTATGATATGGAAGTAATATAATAAGCATTAAAGAGCAGAAGAGAAAATTACAAAGGCTACAACAACATAAGGAGCAACAAAGATTTATCTATCACAGCAAGGTGATTACTATACTCAAAGGAATCTCATTTAGCAAACCAAGTTACAAATTAGAGATTAGTTATTGTTTCATCCTAACAGGTGGATCAGTCAAATCCTTTCACAAGGTAGACTTAATAGTCTTATGTAAATCTCTTTACCGAGTGCATACTTCATTGTATGTTTGTAAATCCTTTTACAAGGTGGACCTAGCAGTCCTTATTGCTCCTAATAGGGCAGATCATTAGAAGTCATCATTGTAAGCCTTAATAGGCCAAATTTATACTAAAGTACTAAAGCTTGCGGGTATCATTCCCCCCCCCCCAGTTTTACTTTCTATTTGGAAGGTTTTTGGGTCACCAAATTGTGTGTCAAAGTGTTATGAATGCTTTAATGTTTGTAGTTTCTCATGCATGCAATTATATCAAAATACTCATAAAGGATTAATTTCTAATTAAGGATTAAGTTTTATTGGTTACTTATTCATCCCTCGCCTCTCGGTAACTTAGCCTATCATAATATTTCCAATAATTGGTATCAAAGCTTTGTGGTTCTCAGGAAAGAAGTTTAACAACTTGAGCAAAGATCAAAAGCTATGGAGGTATTCAGACTTCACAAGGCTATTGGCAATGAGAAGCTAGATTTGGAATTGGCTATTGGAAAACTCAAGAAGAAAAAGAGCAACTCTCTGAATCCCTAAAAAACAATAAAAGATCTTGCAATTCAGATGAATGACCAACTCTACATTGAAGAAAGAATTGAAGACATCCATTCAAGCAATTCAGATGAAACTGATGAAACAATCAAAGAACTATTTGAAAAGAATAGTACTCTTCAAGAAGAAGTAAGAAAACTAAGAAGAGAATAAGAAATTTAGTCAATAAGATTGTGTGAAGTCATGGGAGAAAAGAAAGATAAAAGAAGAGATAGAAGGAAAGAACAATGAAATTCAACACCTATCCCTTCAGCAGACATAATTCATTGATCAGCTCACCAATGCAAATGAAGAAATCATGAATCTAAGATCAAAGAATGAAATATTTTAGAATGATCTAAACACTAAAAGGAAAACTAATGAGAGGATGATGAAATCTCAAGCAAACATGAATCAACTAAATGAGCAAAGCCATTATAAACAAAAGGGAAAAGCAGAAATTGGATATATAGAAGAAGGCAAATCATCCAAGCAAGGAGCTTAAAAGAATCAAAGACCTATTTGTAGTCACTGTGCTAAGATAAGCCATACATCAAATAAATGTTAGAGCAATGGGAAAGGTAAATTTAATGGAAAGTGCTACAATTGTAATCAGCATGGTCATAGGGGAAAAGAATGCAAAGAGAAACCTAAGTTTGAAGAAAAATGTCATAAATGTAAGAAGCATGGGGCAAAAATCCTTAGAATGCAAAACTAAGATATTGAACCCAGTAGAATAGATTGTGAAAGCTATTTTTGGTTGGGACTATAACACTTGGTGTAGATGTCACTACTGTGGAGAATTTGGACACATTGGAATGAATTGTGTAAAACATCACATGAAGACAAGAGACACTACCATAAGATGTTTAATTTGTACATAACTTAGTCATCTTGCCAAGAACTATATGAATACTAAAAGAATTAAAGATGAAAAGAAGGCAAAAGATGATAACATCATAAAGCAGATGAGATAGCAATGGGTTCCAAAATCTTCTGAGAATACAAGTTGAGAAATAATGATAATGTCACTCAAGAATTGGGTGACTCCACTATTTCCACTTGATCTCTCATAGGAGAAATGGAACTAGGATTCTAAAGATACCTCACATCAGTTCTAGTTAGCAAAATGAAAGATCCAAATCAGCATTCAAGATGCAAAAGGATCACTGAGTAAAAGATGCCAATAATTATCGAGTATGGTTAGGTTGCAAACATGACCGAGTGAGGTCGGGTTGTAAGACCCTACCGAGCAAGGTCGAGAGCTACTATATTTTTTGTGTAGTTATTGAATCATGGAAGACTTTGTTGAGTATTCAATGCAAGTGAAGTGGATGATAGTCTTTAGATTGAGCAAACAATTGTACGAGACATTTATGGAAAAATTTGATGAAAAGGGGGACATTGAAGTGATTTCTCACTGCAAATTTTTGAGAGCTATCTATGCAAGGCGATCCTTAGAGCAATCAAGTGATTAGTGTGAATTGTTATTAAAGATTTTCTCATTCTCTAAAATCTACTAAGCGAAGATGGTATCCACCAGTAGCAAATATAAGAAAGGTTCAGTCATGTTAGTTCAAGACATGGAGTGGAAGGCACCAGATTTTAAGTTGAGTCCTGTCATTGTGGAAACCCTAGATCCGAGTGGAGCATAGTCACAAATTCCACTAAAGGTATTGTTGATCAATGATATCCATTCACATTTTAAATGTGCTATTCAATATATTGGAACATTGGAGATGGATGAATCATTGAAGGAATTATGCATTAATGGTGTGTTGAAACCAGAACATCAATATCTTGAAACTAAAGGTTTAACTCACATTTTGCATATGCCATGGGATTTTCAAATAAAATGGATAAGATATATTCTTAGTCATTTGCAAAATGGTCAGTTGTGGTTGGAACAACCTATTTTGACAACCAAGAAGATGATCCACTGGATCACTGGTCTTACTATGTTGACAAAAGCAAAAATGACCAAAACCCTAAATCGGGTTGAACTAGAAAAGAAAACCCTTGCCGAGTGGGATGGAAGGGGAATGGAGATCAGTTGTGTCACAAATATGGAACTCAAGTTTGGGATACATGTCATCACTCATAAGATTTATAGCTTGAGTAGACTGAACAATGTGTCATGCGAAGTAGTGGATTTAGCATACAAAGTGGTCAAGAATAACCTGTCACTTGACCTTGTCGAGTTGATGTTGAACCAATTCAATAAGAACATGGAGAGTATAAGAACTTCCAAGAACAATCTTTGTAAGTTCAGTTCACTTTTGACTTGTCTATTTTTCTATGTACAAAAGTTCTTCCCATTGTCAGATCAATGAGTATATAACTGAAATGGGAGAGAACTATGTAAGTATTATGGACAACTACTTTGATGCATTCAAAGAGAAGATGAATAATAGATTCAAGATTCCCAAGAAACTAGTTGATGATTACAAAGATGATGTTTGTTTCATAGTTGATAGTGACAAAGTATATATTCAGCTAGTTAGACCAAGGACAGTATGGGTAAAACCTCTTGATAATGAGATAAACATAGATGAAACCAAGGAAATTATTGAGGCCTTGATTAATGAGCTTGTTGACCCTAAAGCTACATATTTTGGCACTTATGATGAGGCAAAGGCTAGAATTGAACTTGAAATCGAACTCCCTCAAGTAGTTAATAAAGGGAAGAAGAGAATTTCCAAAGTGAAAACCAGTTCCACTCTTCAGTTGACTAAAGGCAAAGGGGATGATATTGAGGATGAACGAGTAGAAGATGAAGAGAAATCAGAGGATGAAGAGCCATTGAAGAAGAAAGGTAAGGTAACTATTACCAAGCCTGCCAAGACATCTACTGATGTGTTCACAAGAAGATCATCTAGGAAGAAAGTGGATAAAGAAGGAAGAGATGTAATCTTCAAGAGGCCTCCACCTACTTTTGAGGAAAGGATGAAAGATTTAGAATCAGGATCTGGCATAACAAATTTCAAAGCACTGAAGTATGAGACTAGGACTATAGAGGAGCAGAAGCAAATAGAGGACTTGATAATATCTAAAATGGGTAAATGGAAGTATTCTCCAAACCAGCTTGCTCAACAGATTCCTAATATTCTAATGGAGAAGATCAAGCCAAGATGAGAGAATGCCATGAAAATTGCAATAGAAATATATGAGTAGACTCTAAGGCAACTCATGCCAAGTTTAGATGATAAGAAGGTAAAGGAATCTCTAAAGAAAAATGAAGATAAGCTTACTTTGAGATTCAACACTTGTCTTGTACTGTTGAAAGACATTTAACATGTAGTGAAGAATGCTACAAACACATGGAAGAACATTTATCTTCTTCACAAGTCAAGTGATTTTTTGGTTAGTGTTAGTGACAAAGATGAAGATGATGATGAACAAGAAAAAGATGAGGAAATTGATAATGAAGAAGTTACACATTTTGACAATATAGATGATGAGGAAGAAGAACAGGCACATGAAGCTATTGAGGAAGATTTACCAAATGCTTAAGATACTAAGGAGACTGACCCAAAGAAAAATGTTGTAGTGGTCATAGTCTCACTTCCTCATTCTCCAAGAAAAAATACTGAAAACATCAAGCCCAAAGAAAGCTTCACCGGGATTGATTCTCACTAACATTGAAAGCACAAGCACTCAATCAATCTTTGCACTTGTCTAGCTCAGCACCACATTAACTAAAGTGACAAGCACTTCATCTACTGAGCAACCAACACTTCCCTCTACATTAGTTTTGGTAAATCCAGGTATTTCTACTATAGTTATTTTGGCAATAAGTGCAGTATATACAGTTAGTCCTACTATTTCTACAATTGTTTCCATTCCTAGCATGCAATTAATAAGTACAGAGATAGTTAAGACCAAGTCTTAATCGAGTACAAAATTTTTGGGTAAAGGAAAAGAGAAGGAAGAAGACATAGATCTTGATGAGGAGATTGTAATTCCAAATTGGGACATCTCAAATCTTAATCCTGATCAAATGCATGTTTTTGGAGAAATTCTTCAGAAGAAATCCAAGTAGCAGAGACTTAGAGAAGAAAGGAACAAGGAATTCCAAATAATAAAAGATGGAAAGAATATTCTTGTACAAGCATTAAATACAAAGGTTGATACTTCTCAACCAATTTTGAACCAGTTAGTAGAGGTAGTCCAAAAATTCAATGATGATTTGAATGGACAAGAGAAATTGTTGTAGAGAGCTAAGAAGAAGTTTGAGAATAAAGTTTTGGAACTTATTGCTCAACAAATTGCTATCCATCAAGTAGAATTATCTACTATTCTAGGCTCGCTGGAGACCTCTTGCAACAATGTGTCTTCACTATTTAGTAAACTCTCTGATGTCTCAAATTTCACTAAGGAAATAAAAGATAAAACTATCGAAGATTGATGAAGATCTTAAGGCAATTGCATAGTAGTTGCAACTTGACCTGAGCTACAACTCTGCCAATTACAACAAGATCAAATTCTTAACTAATATGCAGGCATAATTGTTGAGAGAAGACGCAAGAATAAGAGCTACATTGATAGATATACAAAGCATGATTCTCCCAAACATGGATGTATTGCAGAAACACATTGCATATGCTAAAATGCTCATCCATGATAACAACTTCTCCATTGTAGATCACATGATAGAATTGTTAGTAGAAGTGGAAATTGCATTGCACACATGCCAGGTGTTGCAAGAGAATTGGGACAAGATATTGGCATTAATTTTGAAGGTACATTAAAATTTCTTGTCACATTTTGGCATCACTGTATAATATCTATGGCATACATCTTTGGCATTAATGTCAAAAAGGGGGAGAAGATGTATATTGTAGAGAAAATGTATATTGTGTATAGGGGAGAAGATGTACAAAAAAGAGGAGAAAATGTATATATCAGAGGTGAAAAGATGTATAGTATACTATATATTATGTATGTGGGAGCATTATAATATTATTCATGTATAGATACTCAGAGGTACATCTCTTACAAAACCAATTTTGAAAAATCTCAAAAACAGTATACTCTTACTAAGTCAAAGACCTAAGGTGATGGATAAAAGATGTTCTTGAACATTTTGAATTTAGCTTTGATTGATAAATGTTTTTGTCACTAATGCCAAAGGGGGAGATTGTTGACATTACAATAATGTTTGTTATTAGTGACATACACTTATTCAGATTGTAAGTATCTACCAAGCACATTGTACAGTTAACAGTGTTAACCAAGCATTTTAGTATCTACCGAGTTCTACAGTTGCTATTGAGTCCAAGGGACAGTATTCAGTTTGCACTAAGCAATTACTACTGAGGTGTTGATCAGTAGTATAAACCAAGTATCTCAGTGTATGTTGAGTTTATCAGTGCAAACCGAGTTGTGTAGTGCTTACTGAGTTCATAACTAATGTGATGTGAGTCTAGTGTTAACCAAGCCACTTAGTGTTAACCAAGTGTCTCAGTTTATACTGATCTCATAGTGATAGCATTGACAGTATTTGTCAAGTCACCACTGTAGACCAATTTCAAGACTACTTAGAAGTGATCAGTATGGACCGAGCTTCTACGTCTACTAAGTGCATAACAATTCCAAGCATTGACAGTGGATGTCGAGTATCAGAAGCTCACCGAGCTAGTCTTCAGAACCCAAGTTCCTATGGTTGGGTTGGCTTTGTAGTTTTTGTGTAAACTTGTATTGTGGCTGACTTTGTAATTTGTAAATTGGATTAGTATATATGTAACATATTGTATCACATCCAATGTATGATATGGAAGTAATGTAATAAGTAGAAAAGAGTAGAAGAGTGAATTACAAAGGCTACAACAATATAAGGAGCAACAAAGATTTATCAATTACAACAAGGTGATTACTATACTCAAAGGAAATTCATTTAGCAAACCAAGTTGTAGATTAGAGATCAGCTATTGTTTCATCCTAACAGGTGGATTAGTCAAATCCTTTCACAAGGTAGACTTAACAGTCTTATGTAAATCTCTTTAATAAGTGCATACTTCATTGTATGTTTGTAAATTCTTTTGCAAGGTGGACCTAGCAATCCTTATTGCTCCTAACAGGGCAGATCATCAGAAGTGATCATTATAAGCCTTAATAGGCCAACTTTATACTGTAGTACTAAAGCTTGTGGGTATCATCCCCACCCCAATTTGACTTTCTATTTGGAAGGTTTCGAGGTCACCAAATTGTATGTCAAAGTGTTATGAATGCTTAAATGTTTTTAGTCTCTCATGCATGCAATTAGATCAGAATACTCATAACGGATTAATTGCTAATTAAGGATTAAGTTTTATTGGTTACTGATTCACCCTTCCCCTATTAACTTAACCTATCATAATATTTCCAACAAAAGCAATATATTCTTCTTGTGTTGTTGACTAAGAGATACAATTTTGCATCTTGCTTGTCCAAGATACTAGTTTCTTTCCAAGAAAGAATGCTCCACCACTAGTGCTCTTTCTATCATCAATGCTTCCTACCCAATCAACATCAATAAATGCTTTCAATTCAAAGTTTCTTCCTTTCTTATACCACAAACCATAATCTTGAGTACCCTTTAAATGCCTAATGATTCTTTTTATCATCATCATATGATTTTCTTTTGGATTAGCAAAGAATCTTGCCACCATTCCAAATGCTAATGCTATATCAGGTCTTGTATGCACTACATATTGAAGTTTTCCAATCATTGATCTATATGTTGTCTGATCTACCTCTTTTGAATCATCATATTAGAAAGCTTATGTCTAGTAAATATAAGTGTTTGAACTAGTCTAAAATCCTCCATTCCAAACTTCTTCAATATCTACTTGATGTATTTTGATTGAGTAATATAGATACCATCCTTCTTCTGTTGAATCTGCAAGCCAACAAAGAATTTGATCTCTCCAAACATTGATATCTCAAATTCCTTACTCAATTCCTCAGAAAAAGATTTTCACAAATCATCATTTCCAGTAAATAATATATCATCCACAAAGATTTCTGCCAATACAATCTTCTTATCTAGTCCTTCTTTGATGTATAGGTTGTTATTGTCATTAGTTCTTTGAAAACCATTTTTTATGAGATACTTGTGTAATGTTTCATACCATGCTCTAGGGGCTTGTTTGAGACCATACAAAGCTATGTGTAATCTAAAAACCATGTCCCTTTTGCTAGGATCAACGAAACCTTCTAGTTGCTCAATGTAGACTTCCTCTTCAAAGATTCCATTCAGGAATGTTGATTTCACATTCATCTAATACACTTCGAATCCATGGTGTGTTGCATATGCAAGGAGTGTTCTAACACCTTCTATTCTAACAATAGGAGTAAAATTTTCTCCATAGTCAATACCTTCCTCTTGAGCATAACCCTTGCAAACTAGCCTTGACTTGTTTCTTAAAACTTCTCCATTCTCATTCAACTTATTTTTGAATACCCATTTTGTGTCAATTACATTCTTATCCTTGGGTCTAGGAACAAAATTCCAAGTCTTTATTCCTTTCTATTTGATCAATTTCTTCATTCATAGCTTCAATCCAAATTTCATTCTCTAATGCATCTCTTATAAATCTAGGTTCAAATTCAATAAGAAAACATGTACCTTTTAATTTGTTCCTTGTCATTGTACCAACTAACTAATCTCTAGTGATTTTCTTGAGTTCATGATGCCTTCTGGCATATCCAACAAGTTTGGGTTCCTTCTTTTTGAAATCGCTAGGTTCACCATGATCTTATGAATCAAGCTCAGATCCCACTATCTGTGACTCGAGTCCATCAGATTGTGACTTGGTTTCCTCTTGCTGAAACTTGGGTCTTTTTGACTACAACTCAAGTCCTTCTGATGACTTAGGTTGCACTTGCTGCAACTCAAGTTGAACTGGAGATTTTGGGGACTCAGGTGGTGAAGGTTGTTGATTGCGACTTGCTTGAACATTGGGTACAATATCAGGCTCATAGTAAACAAAGTTTATGTAGTCTTGAAGTTCCTTACTACTTTGTTCTTCACTATTTTATGCAAACTCATCAATCTTCACATGTGCACTTTCTATAACTTTATGAGTAGATAGATTCAAAAATTTATATGCTTTTCTTTTATTGGAATATCCCAAAAATATGCCTTCATCACTTTTCACATAAAATATTCCTTTTCTAGACTCCTTTAGAATATAACATTTATTGCCAAATACTTTGAAGTAGCACACATTAGGTTTATAGCCATACCATAATTCAAAAGGTGTTTGATTTGAATCTTTCATCAATTGAACACAATTCAAGGTATGAACTACAGTGTTGATTTCTTCCTTCTAGTATTTGATAGCAACATTCTTCTATATTATCAGGGCCCTTACACAATCCATGATTGATCTATTCCTTCTTTTAGCAATGTCATTTTGTTGAGGTGTATCAGGTGTAAACACGTGCCTTTTGATTTCTCTCTCATTGAAGAATTCATTAAATTCATTAGAAATGCATTCTCCTCCTTTGTCTAATCTTAAACATTTTAGTTTCTTTCTTGTTTCTTTCTCCACTCTAGCCAGATACCATTTGAACTTTTGAAAAGTTTCTAATTTACCCTTCAAATATATAATTGTCATCATTCTAGAATAATCATAAATAATAAAAATAAAGTACTTATCTCCTGTGTAGATA
This sequence comes from Cupressus sempervirens, assembly GCA_028749045.1. NCBI lineage: Eukaryota > Viridiplantae > Streptophyta > Pinopsida > Cupressales > Cupressaceae > Cupressus > Cupressus sempervirens. The sequence goes on along the minus strand of CM053784.1, from coordinate 612,982,155 downwards.
TCTATACCAATAGGTCCACAAAGTTCTATGTGAAGTAGTTCCAACACTTCTGCAAAATAATAGTTTTTTCTTTTAAAACTTGTCCTTCCCATCTTACCAATTTGACAATTCTTACACATGCCCATGTCAGGTTTTCTCAAGCTTGGAATGCCTCTAACCCTTTTGTTCTTGCTTATGTTTACCAAGTTATCAAATTTCACATGACATAATCTCTTATACCATAACCAGCTTTCTTCTACTTGAGCAATGAAACATGAACTTCCATTAAGATCTAGGTAGAATATATTACCTTTTGTTTGCTTGCCAGTCCCAACCAAATTTCCTTTTCATTCCAACAGATTGGCCTTTCCATTCATGAATTCTACTTTGAATCCAATGTTATTCAATTGAGCCACACTGAGTAGATTATGCTTCAGTCCTTCAACCCAATAAGCATTATCACATTTGAGATCATTGGTTAATGTAATACTGCTAGTGTTATTAATTATTATTTACACTTTACTTAAGTTTACTTAGGATAAATTAATTATTTTATTATTTATTAGGTTAGACACTTAGGATTTTGTGCTCTCATATGAGTTGTCATGTTGACAACACTGGAGTAAGCAACTCTAATTTAGCACATGGTGTCTACAACACTAGAGTTCGCATAATTAACTAAGTTATCATGTTGACAACATAGTTATTCACACTCTTATTTTAGCACATGGTGTCTACAACATAATTTAACATGCTACACCTTTGTAGGCTTATCCTCTCATCATCGCACTTACTCCTGTGCTTAATGGAGGATAATCCACTTCTGGTGGACATGTGCCTAGTTGTAAGACTCATCAGTATGTTGACTCCTAGTTAGTCTAGAGGCCTTTATATTCAAGCACTCCTAGTCTTATTTTATCCAATCTTTGAGAACATTGAATTGAATATCATATTGTTATTTTGATCATACTTTGTTGGTCTTTTGTGCTAGTTATTGTGCTTCTTGGTCTTGGGTGAATTTTTCCCTAAGAAAAATTCTTACAAATACAACCTTTAACTTTCACATAACATGGTTCATCATTGCCAAATCTACAATTTCCACCATCATAGTGTACCAAGTTCTCAAATTTAGATTTGTCACTAGTCATATGGTGATAACAACCACTATCAATAATCCATGTATCATTCTTATTGATATGTGAGATAAGTGTCATCTTATCATTCTCATCATCTGATTCATCCTTAACAACACTGTAGACCATTTCATCTAGTTCTTCACTACTATCAAAATCTTTAGCAATGTAACAAGATTTCTTACCTTTGTCTTTTTAGTCCTTATAGCTTTTGAAGTCCTTATTGCCCTTGAATTTTTCATGTTTATTTTCTTCTTTGCCTTCTCTGTTTGGACACCTTGCAACAATATGACCAACTTCTTCACAATAAAAAAAAATCAAAGGAATTTTTCCTTTGTACTTCCCTTTGCCCTTAGGAAATCTTCTTGCAAGTAATGTTTCAATGACTTCAAGGTCTTCATTATAACCATCTCCATCCTCATTGTTAGATTGCTTTTTAGATTTTGCAACTTTCCTCTTGAGTGATAGCTTGGCTTGAAATGCATACTCAAGGTTACTAGAGTTAGGAAAATTGTTATCATAGTTAACTAACTCAAGTGTTGTCAACCTTTGCACTAGTGCATCCAATGATAGGTCATTCTTAGGATCACATCTCATTTCTTGAATTATTGAAACTCTAATTGCATATATATGAAGAAGTGTTTTGAGAACCTTGCTTACCATTTTTTCATCATCTATCTTTCCTCCTAAGGCCTATATTGCACACACACTAGCTTTGATTCTATCATTGCATTTTGCAATGTTCTCATCCTCTCTCATCCTCATTTAATCAAACTGACCTCTGAGACTTTTTGCCTTAGCTCTCCTTACATTTTCATCATCTCCATAGATAGCTTTCAGCTTGATCCACATCTCATAAGCAGTACGACAGTCTTTGACTTCATCAAATTCATCATAGTTGAGAGTTGAAGCAATATCAATCATCATAATGTTATGATTCTTCTTTTTTGTAATTTCTTCAATAGTCATAGTTCCAGTAGGTGTCACATACTTGGTGTCTAGGTACTTTAGGCCTAATTCTCCAATGGTTTCCAAATGTAATCTCATGAGTTATTGCCATGCCTTGAAGTTATCTCTATTCAGCTTAGGGATCGTCCTTTTGTAAGACATCCTAATATTTAGCTTAGGTCCTTAAAACCATCTTTGCAAGCACCAAAAGATCTAATACAATTTGTTGGAAATATAAGAGGAGTAACTAAGAGGGGAGGGGTGAATCAATTACCACAAAAATAAATCCCATATCCCTTAAATATCAATACAAAATAAAACTCTGTTGAAACTGAAAATACTGTTGTAACTCAGTTAGCACTGAATCACTTGACAAACACTATGATTATGTATTACTCGACAATTACTAAAATATATACTTGTTAAGATTTTTAGTTAACTTAGTTGCAAAAATAGAAAGCAAATAACATGAACACATATGACATCAGGATGTAACATGGAAACCCAATTTGGGGAAAACTACCAATTGCAACTAGTTACTATTTTTCACTCTTTTGAAGTGAGCCTTGTTAGGAGCCAACCCTATTAAAGTTTATAAACACATTGTTAGGTGTGACCCTATTAAAGGATTTAATCACCCTATTAGGAGTGGCCTTGTTAGAGGTCTTTAGACACTTCAATCTAGAAACGCCACCTTGTTAGAGGATTTAGCAAATAGTTTTTAAGCTAACTCTGTTAAGAGATTTCATACGCTACTACGATTATTAGAGAGTAAAAATGATATGACCTAATTGCTAATGCAATTACATTGCTGATTTTAGATCTATATTTTGGCTTGAATACTTGATCCTCCTTGATTGGATAAAACTTTGCAGCTTAGTCAACTCAGGATACTCTGCTATCCTTCCAATTCGCTTCCTTGGTTTATCTTTTCAATCCCATGCTTCTCTTTCAATTCCACAACTTGACCATATACTTATATATTTTCCTTTGTCAAGTCAGCTTGAATACACTTACAAATATTCAATATTCATCCCTTAAGTTGGCTAGACTTAACAAATAAATTCTTCAAACTAAATATGTTGATTCAAGAAAATCCTTTGTTAGCTAACCCAGCTCAGTCAATACTAACTCAGAAAAGACTTTCTTTAGACTTCCTTTGGTAACTAAGTGAACTCAATTAACACTGCATCCTAAACTAAACTCCCTTTTTTAACCAAGTGAGCTCGATTAACAATGGTTTTGTGTCAACTTCTTTTTGGTGCTCGAGTGAACTCAACAGACACTATCTTCCAACAAACTTCCTTTGGTGCCTAAGTGAACTTGGTAGATACTGTCTTCAAACTTGATTATCTATGGAATGCTCGACAGATATTGGAAATTGTCTTCATTGCCTAAGTGAGCTTGGAATACACTGACTGCTAAAGACTTGACATTTTGTGCAACACAAAGACAATATACAATTAAGCAATTGTTTTCAATAATTGTAGCCTGCACTATGAAGGAAACAATGTTCTTAAATGATACATGTGACAAAATATTCATATTCATGTGGATATGTGTGACAAAATATAACAAAAAAAGGTTCTATACCTACAAAGTGACATCATTTTCCCATCTTTTGGTGCATTTCATTTTCCCCTCATATTCAAAATAAGATTATGCCACTATAAATTGAGAATGCATGTGCATATGTGTTCACTATGCATGGACAAAAAGTGGAGCTGAAAAATGCACCATGTTTACATTTATTTAATAGGTCTATTAAAATTTTAAAATTTTAGACCATCATGAACATAAGAACTCTAGCTTCTATGGTCAAGAGAATATCCTCAGCAAGACAACACATAAAAAGTCTTGATTTTCTTGCATGTTGAGGACATGAGCCTCACCTATAAGAGTCAAAGTTACATTGTTCGTGATGGTCTAGAACTTAAAATACCTAATTACATACCTCTAAAAAAAATGCAAACTTGTTACATTTTTTCAACTCCACCTGTTGTCCTATGCATATGAATTGAGATTACATATTGAACTATGGCATCCTTTTGCATTGCCTGAAACCAAGAGATTGACACAGTTAACATCTAAAACTAGCATCATATTTACTACTACATTACTATTGAAATACAAGTAAAAATAAACCTTCAATTTACTCTACTCCAAATATTTACCATTAAAAATTTAATGTTCTTAGTTTATTTACTACTACATTCCTATTGAAATCACACAAGCAAAACATGTGAACTGTTTTCTAGAATGCGCTTGTATAGGAAAAATATTAGTTTTATATGATTTGTGGAGAAATAGGTGTGCCTAAAATAGTTAGTTGTCATGCAATCATAGGTTAATGTTAAGCTTCACTTGGTTTTGAGAATAGTTTAATATTCTCTACTAATCAGGGAAACCATGTGAAGGTGAAAGTTCATTTGTCCCCCCACCCCCAACAACATCTAAATTCCCCATTAACATCTAAAACTCATTCATTCATTCATCTATTAATAAAATGTAACATTCATGAATTATCACATGATAACATTTATTAACATATAAGATTCATTAGAACATTCACATGAACAATTAAACATAAGATTCATTAGAACATTCACGTGAACATTCAATAGCACATAATTAAAACATTGAGACATAAACATCAATCATTATCAAATAAGTTACATAAATGAGAATCTTCTTTTTTGTCTTTTCCTTGTTTTCTCCTTCCCTATATTGTTGCAGAGGCATATCCATGTCATCGTTGACATTTCTTCTCACTTGTGGATGTGATATTACTATCCTTTGCAACAGTGGGTCCTCTACAATAACAAATATAAGGATATTTTTTAAAAAATTGAGACTTTGAAGATTTTAAAGAACATTGTAGCACTCTTTACCTTGTCTAGCCACATCATCTTGCTCGACAGCTTGAACCTCAACACGCTCATCAGGAACAACCTCTACATCCCCTCCAACTACAATACAAGATGTTTTCTTAATCCCAACACATATTATAGTTAAATTTGTATTACTGCACCAAATTCAATTTAAAATGTTTTCTTGTATTAATAATTCAGAAATCAAAATTTGAATAGAAAATATATACCTTGAGTACTACAATGCACATTTGAATTGACGTCTCCATGGTGCTCGGACGGTGTATCAGGATTGACAAGATACAATCCAATGTAAATAATTAGTGTATCTATCAACAATATATACATATAAGTACAAGAAAAATACTTAGAAATGTTAATCATTCATTTTAATACATATAAATATATTCACTTTAAAGTCTTAAACAAATACATAATCGTTGTTTCCTTAAAAAAAATATATAATCACTTTATGTTGGAACTTAATATCAAAAATAGTAATTGGTAAAGTGTTCAATTTGAAATAAAAATCAATTGATTTATTAACCTGATTGATAGATCCAACAAAAGAACCTTGCTCGGAGTTGTTCAGCCATAGATTTATAGCCTTGTTTGTAGGCTATTTTCTTGTCCTCTTTAGAAGTTTTTTTTTTTAAACTCCAAGGCTTACATTTTTGCTTGGTATCATGAATTTCATTACAATTTATAAATATTTGCATATGGTTTTTCATTTACTAATACTTACAATTCATGCAACAAATTTTGAATATCCACCGAGTCAAGCTTGTATTGCCTGTGCTTCTATTTTCTTACTTCGGTTGCCTTTGATGTGTCAAGAACCTATGTGAAGTTTGAAATATGTTAGATCACATAAGTATTAAGAGTAATTAGTACATAATTTCATTCTTTATATTATGACATACTTTCTTTCCTCTGATGGTACTATTTTGTTCTTTTCTCAGTGGCATCATTTTTAAGATTCTCCCACTCATTAATAGGAATATAGGGGGCCTACTCATAATAAGAGTTGAGTTCCATTTGAGTCATGTAATTGTACCTAGTATGCTTCAAAGCTTGGACCAATTTCTCAAGGAACCTAAATTTTTGAAAGACGTTGGGTCCAAAAAGTGTTGTCATAGCATAAATGAATTTATCCTTTATCGCTTTATCTTGTAAATTCCACCTTAAAAAAAAATTAAAAATTGTTAGATTCATAAATGAATTGAAGCTACATTTTAATACACTTGAGGAAATGGATCAAAGGAAATTTGATCTAGAAATGAAATCAAAATATGATACCCTATGCATATGGTCGGCCCAAATATGTGCAAACATTCATCATTAAATTTTTCATAAAATAGATTATTCCCTACAAAATAATAAAGGGATTAGCAGTTATTGCAAGGGACTACACAAGAGGTTAGTGCATTTGATTATGAGTATATTGTATAGTAAAAGAAAGGATCAATGTTTAAAGTGCCTAGAAGTTGGGCTACTCTTAGGGGAAGTCCATCTTCATTGCTCACGAGCAATTGATCACAATTCGTTATTGTTCCCATACATCTAACATGAGTACATCCAGGAATGTCCTTATCGCCTCCTGCATAAAATTAATCCAATGTTACAAAATGCCCCCTAAGAAATAATAGTTCAAGTGATAAACACATGAAAAATGAGAGAGAAAAAGAGGAATCTACTTACCAATAGGCATTGCCATCGCATCCATGGCCATCCTACATGTTGCTGACATTACAATTGGCATTACCTTTGCAATTTTGTTCCTAATAGCAAGTAGTGTACTAAACACAGAATCAATGCTAGGTGTTGAAAAAATAAGATTGTTAGAGCATAAAAAAATATCGGTAACCATGGACAAGATTGTTAGAGCTATTAAAAAAAAAATTGTTTGAGCAAAACACAAGTGTAAGATAGAACATGTGATGTACTTGAACCACCTGAAGTATCTATATCTAGGGAATGGCCCTTTAAACTATTATGCATCCTCTGTAAAAATAACACATGGATTTTATTAATGACATAAATAAAAGAGTATACTATAAAAACCATTATTGAACTTTTCTTATAATTAACAACTACATTAATACTTACTATATAAGTCTCAACCAGGTGCATCAACTCATCCTCTCTCATCTGTATTTGAGGAGTCTAAGGTCGAATTGATGTCAATCAAGTTATCTCTCTTGATAGTGCACAAAGGACCTTTTGCACTACAGCCACAGGATCAGCGGCTGATGAAAAATAAAAATGAATGGATCTTGCTCATCCTACAATTCCTCGTGGACTACTTTTTCCTTTCCCTTTTTCTAATCAACACTCATTTGTGAGAACAATATTATTATCCCTATATTTAAAATCAATCCAAAATAGTAGTGAAGAATAAAATGTAATAAAAAATACATATTAACATATTTCTTGTATCTAATTTGTACAACAACAATGAGTTTTACCTGTCGAGAAGAAGGAGTCCCGTGAGAACCATCATCATCATGTGTATCCTATGGTTTTTGATCCATACTATAGCCCTATATTTCAAAAAAGATCATTGAGATATGTTAAAACACATGTGTTATTATTCTAAGTTAGCAAAATAATAATAATACTTTAATGGTGTGTTGGATTTATTGACTAGAGTTAATTTAAAATGTGCATAGTACGTACCACCTCGCCCATGATATTGACTTTGTTTGTATCTACATGATTCAAATTGTAATCAATAAGAAGCTCTTCACCTCCATGTATTGATTTTCTTGCACATACAAATACGTGATTTCCCTCATGTGCCTCAAATATGCAATTGGGTTGCTTCTTAGTTGACACATGTCATGTGCTATTTATAAAACCTACAATATTCCCTAATTCATTTTGCCTTCCATCAATGTATATAGCTATTGTTTTACTTTTTTCGCTAGCTTTTTATTGTATATAATTTGTCGTGAGTGCATACCTACACATACTTTTTTTTTATCTAACAATTTGCATCCAACTACTATAATCAGATGAAGGTCTAACCTACTCCATCAATTCAAAAAAAAATTTGTAAGAGACCTTTATGCCATCCATGGAAAATAGGCCCAAACCATGTAATGAGGATGGTGCTATGCGATATATCCTTTCTCTAACACAAAAATCTGTGTTTATTGGAGGAAGTTCATCGGGGTCCCATTGTTTCTGTAGATGTTTGTACCTAAAGGGCACATCAGAGTCACCTTCAGTCTCATTATAATAAGAACATGACCCCCCTTGAGAAAGTAAAAAATTTCATGCACTTATTGAATTTCTTTCTGATATTTTGACCTCGAGTCAATCTCCTTGATTTAGACATATTAAATGTCTCACTTTCTTCTTCCATTCCTACATTTTCCTCACTTGAGGAAGACAAATCTGACAAATACCTATTCACTAGTACCTACACTCCACAAAATGAGAGAGGTAGGTGGCAATGAGAGAGATATTTTACAAATGGTAAAAGACATTAATCTCTATGGGGTGTATTGACTTATACCTGATGATCCATGAGATTATGTAGGATTCTCATGAAAAGACTTTGGGTTTCTACATATGTAAATCAATTGTCTTATGTTAGCTAAAAAAATTCATGATACATATACTCAAAATTACATCAAATATTAGCATCACATATGAATTATAAACATTAAAATGTACATAACAAGTTAATCAGATTTTTCATTGATCTATTGAGAACTCAATATTGAATAGCATAGGCATTGATCACATAATTGTCTGTTTCATCCATGTCATTGATAATCAAACCCCTCTTCAATGTTAGCTAATCAAACCCCTCGTTGTGATGGAAGCATGAATTGGTTCTCATTAGACGAGTGTCGGACTTTTGTTGTCGCAAATTGTGATAACAAGGGTGTCTATCGCAATTACGATGGATAAAGTTGTTGTAACTTGGAAGAAGGAAGGGGCAAGTGTTCATGTTGACTTCATCACAATTGTGATAGTAGGCCGTCATAGTTACAAATTCTTAATATTCTAGTCCACCATTGCAATGGTGACATCCATGCGACAACTGTGTTGTGGAAGCAATGTTGATATGTCAGAACTAACTGTCATAATTGTGACAGTTTTGCAACAGTTGTGATGTGCAAGTGATAGCTAGCAGTCAGAACATGTCATCACAATTGCGACAACAAGATAAATTATTAAAAAATAATAATTTAATGTTTTCTATCATTTTGGATATAATTTTAGAGGAGGCAAAGCTTGTGCTTGAGTCAGTTCTCAAGAAGAGGAAAACAAATGAAGAATGAGACAATGACAAGAAGTGGCAGTTGGAAGTTGCAAAAGTAAAAAATGCTACAAATTACAAACTAACATTTAAGAAGGCTGAGGAATATTCAAAGGAGTATATAGAGCGGGTAATAAATTGCTTGATTTGTGAGTGATGTGTCACCATTCCATCTAGTGTTAAGTGTGTACCTTAGTTTCTTTTTGACAAGTTTCATATCAATTTATGAGTCACCAAGGAGTATGTGGATCCTTTAATAAATTGTTGGGTTTTTTTATTAATGTTCCATGATGCCATCTAGGGTTGAGGAATGTACCTTATTAAGTTTCTTATTTAGTTTGTGACAAAAATCAGGAACAGGAGGTTATCAGATTGAAGAGAGAAGCAAAAATGAAAGGAGGCTTTCATGTTGAGCCAGAAGCTAAGCTATTGCTCATTATTCATATTTGTGGGTAAGTAGCTAGTTTGTAGTATTTATATACCTTGTACTTTCTTAGACTTTATATAGTGATAGATTTGGTAGACTATTAGCTCTCTAGTCTATTTTTCATTAAAAAAAGAGCAAATATTTTTTTCTAAATTTTATTATAATATATTTACATCTCTTATATTTTAAATAAAGGGGAACGCAAAATTATTAGTCTTCTCCAAATTCTAATATAATTTTTTTTTTTTTTTTTATTTTTTTTTTTTTCGTTTATTGAGTTTCTTATTTTACTTATTCAATATCAATGATATGCATCCAAAGACAAGAACAATTTTGTGACTTTAGTGTTTGAGACAAGTCCATCATATTGGATCCTCTCCATTCCACACAAAAATGGGTCCCTAATGTTCACTTCTACAATTGGATTGGTGTTACCTGTATCCAACAAGAAATAGGGTACAATTGCTTGAGCTGAAAGATATGCAATTAGAGGATCCCATTTCCCCTTCAATTGGTAATCTCTCATTCCTCACACAACTTGATCTTTGGAAAACAATAGTTTTCTATCTCAACTATGTGGGAAATGGGGAGACTTCAAAGCTTCAATTTTTTTAAATCTATACACCAATGTATTACAGAGCTCTGTTCGAATGAATTTGACTTCTTACAAAAATAAGAGTTGTTACTAGTTGACAATTGATTGACTCAATTAATTCCTTCATAGTTGGGTCTTCTTACAAATCTCCATTTCCTTTCTCTTGACTCCAATACCATTTCTACTAACATCCCTTTGTATATTGGAAATCTCTCCTACCTAGAAATATTGCATATTAGAGATACTTCCCTTGAAAGAATATTATCTGTAATCTACTTGTGGATTAGAACTTGATAGGCTCCCTAACTATTTTACTACTTTGTAGTTTATGTTTTGTAATTTGTAATTGAGTTATAGGTTCAAACTTAGACCACAAAGAAAAAGAATGAGTATATATTACACATTCTAATGTGTAACATCTAATCAATTAGTAAAGTCTATATTTCATGTGAGAGCTAACTCCCAACAAGATTTAGGTGCAGACATACTCTTCAAAGGGTCCTAAGGAAATCCCTCTAGATAAGTTACTTGTTAGGACACATTTCATGATTCCTTCCAATCACCCAACAACTCATTGTAATCAAAATTGTGTAAGACAAATGACAAGAACAATCACAAAAAGGAGGCTTCATTTTCTTCAACAAATGAGTTCTCTTGACAAACTTTCTGAGTCAGAGTGTCTATCAGTAGAGACATGCTAAGTAACTAGCATGGTGTGTTACTTGTCTGCTGCAGAAACATGTGTGTCTAATGAGCACCGACCAAGAGTTTGAACTATATAACTCATTTGTTGATCACACCAATGGAAAATAAAAAAAACCAAACTCCTACATGAAACCTTAGCAGATATTTAAAAGTCTCATTTCTTATATCTTTTGTCAACCATAAAAGAATGACAATGTTGAAATAGTACAAACCAAAAAAATGGATAGCAGATAACGTTCTGAACTTCTCACCATATCTAGTTCTCTTGAAATCAGCAAGATCTTCTCTGGACAATTGTTCATAATTATGTGGATACATTACTCAAAAGCTAACTTGCAAGGATAAAATTTCATTTCATTTCAAAGGAGCTCTTTATCAGAAAATTATATGGAAATACAGATAATACATGTATCATTTTTAAGGCCCCTCATCATCCAAAGTATAAAAAAATAAAAGTATATTGTATACTATATACTATTAATGAAAAACATTCTCTCTCATAGACAAGAAAGAACATTAAAATTATGGTTCACTTGCCAATGATACTAATAACTCAAATGTTGGATTAAAAGTTACAACCTCCTCTCCTTTTCAACTTCAATTGTAGCTTCATTTCCAAATGGTGTATAATATTCCCTGTGCATGTTATTGAATCAGTCATAATATAAGTTGAATTGAAGATGTAGTTTATAAACTACATACAAAGATACTCTCAATAAATTCATTATGACAAAGAAAAAGAATAACTTAATATATTATCAGATTATAATAATGCTCAGTAGCACATAACATCAAGAAGGCTTTCAATTGTATTCAATAAAAAGTCCCTTACATCACGATCACTTGAAATTAGATGTCTTTTATAAGTTACCTTTTTGTTAGAACAGTTTGAAGGCTGTGCCAAAAAATGAATGTCATGAAAGCAATGTCATGTTTTGGAGGAGATGTATTAGTTATAATTACAACAAACACAATACATCAAAACCTCCAGTTAGATTTATTTGTCCAATATCAAGCACATCCTAAAAGAGAACCAATCAAAACTTTTTAGTTTGAAAACCATTTGACTCATTTGCCACTTATGGAAACCAATAACATGGACCATTCTTGTTGCTTCCTAAATTAGAAGAAAGACTTGATACCATCTCAATTGGAAAAGATAAAAATAAATGTGAGAAATATAATTATATGAAAACCTTCAATTAGATTTTTCCTACCATGCCTACATAGTCTTAATATCAAGCACAATATACTTTCAAGCAACTTGGTAGGTTCCTTTAAATTGTGGTGATGCAAAATTACACAAAACTAAATACATAAAAAGACCTTTTACAAATATGAAGCAAGGTCTATGTTGTAAGGTCCTTGATCTTATGATGATCAGGAATCACACAAAATAAACACCTAAATACCACGTGCTAATATGAACCAAGGTCTAATTTTTTATATTTTTTAAATCTACAAGTAAAGCCAAAACAAGCATACCCTGTTGAAATATAAAACTTATTTAGAATTTTATCATCTTAGAAATTTGATACTATCTCAATTAGAGAAGTAGGAAAAAACATAATCAAGTTTAGTATACCAAAAACTTCAATTAGATTTGTCTTTTTTTTGTCCCTACATGGTCCTAATATTGAGCACGATTTTCTTTTGAGTGACATGGTAGGGTCCATGATCTTATAATTATGAAGAATCACACAGCTAAACATCTAAACAAAACTTTAAAAATATGAACCAAGGTCTAATTTTCTTTTGAATACAGATTTTACAAATACAACCAAAGAGACTATACCTTGCTCAAATATTAAATCTATTTAGAATCTACAGCCTTTATCAAGGGTCCCCACATTTTAAACATTAGCGGTCCATGGTCTTTTGATCATGAAGAGCTAGTCAAAACAAATTACCTTAAGAATCAGACGAAAAAATTCAAACCTGATCTATTTTCTTCAATTATGCAACTCAAATGAATTATTTCATAAAAATATGATGTAGTAATGCACCCATACCTGAAAATTACCATTTGTTGTGGCTTTCGTCCAAGAGGTGATGATTTGCATGTTCCACATAAATTAATAGCAACTCACTGTAAATACAATACAACAACATCAATAATATCAATGGTAATATTTAAATCACATTGAAAAGTGAAGAACATTGCAAAGACGAATACCAAAGTAGAAAAAAATAAATTGTGACAATGATTAATATGCCATAGGTAGTACCTGATCATGCCGACATCAATCATTTTGCCATCTTGTTTTGAAGGTTTTAGTTTCTACAGAGCTTCAATCATCTCAATATTTTGAGATTGGGTCCTTACTAAGGCTTTGTATCTTGAAATCAAAGGCCATTCTCTAGAAGAAACATGTCAACAAAATTGACTATGAAAAGATCATAGCACCTAAAGCATTACAAATTTGTGTGCAAAGATATACAATAGCCCAAAGACTATGCATGCCTTTTAACAAACATAATCTTAAAAAATGTAGACTAATCTTCCATGTATTCAATCTCCTAGGATGTTTTAATTTGAAAACTGATAGAAATGTAGAAAATATATGAATCGTGTATATTTATGAGACCTTCACCATTCATGTAAATTATACTTTTTGAAAACACATCCATTGTGGCTCAACCAAAACACAATCAAAAGAATGAACTAACAATTTCACAAGATTCAAAAATCTACTTCAATTAAGCATCCATATCATTCAAGTTTGGCAAATAAATTAATTTTAATTGGAAACCTTAATAGTTCTGCAATTAATTATCCATATTACTCAATCTTACCAAATACATCATATTTGAATTGGAATCATTAATAGTGTGTTGTTTAAATACTTACGTATGCAATTGAAGGTGTAGCATCATGTTTTGGAGAACCATGTGAAATATCCATACCAATAATCATTTTGGTTGTGACGATATGCCTAGTATAGAAGAATTACATTATAAAGAGAGAACATAATTAAGCCCACCAAATTGAATGAATGATGGAATCATATAATAATTAGTATAACAATATCAAGTGCAAGTGAACCTATTGTATGATTGCAAAGATCATTTATTACACTAGAAAATTTTACTTACTAACTCCTTCCATATATTTTTAGGTAGTGGAGAATACCTTAGCATTTATTTTTAGGGCAACACTTGTATAATACTAGTCATTCATTTTCTTTGATGGGACTATGCACCGATTCACAATACCCATCTTTGAAAGGAACTTTTTCTTCCAATGACCTTTTTGGATAAGGGCAATAGTGTTCCAAATTTCAATCAATATATGCAAAGTAAAATGACATAACTAAAATAGCAAAACTGCTAAACAAATTATCTAATTGCCATAAAGATCAGTTGTCTTCCTTTATGGTAGAAGACACAACAGAAAATTGGGTATAGTTGAAATCTTAGATTTCATTTGATCTAACATCATGTCCACCCTATCCACAAGGTTAGAACACATATCTCTCTGATTCTCGCAAAAAAATTGGCTGATGTTAATCAAATAAAACTTCTATGAAAACAAAAGAGACACTTCAGTTATATATTACAAAACAAGCTTGTCTACTAAACCTCATGTTCTAACAGATTACATACCAATCCTTTTCTAGCACAACACCATTGAAGATCATCAGCAACATGCTTACACTAGTTCACGTGGCATTTGGTGAAATTAACTACAATCCATCTTTCAAATTTTTTTGGTCAGAACATGGTCTAAAATAAGGTTTTCTCCACAAGTTAGACCAAATAAGTTTGAATATCAAAAAAATCCATATGCAAAATTTAAATGATACCTTATTGTTTAAATTTAAATCCACTGATGTAGATATCATCCTTTTTAATTAAGTACATTAATATTACATCCCACCCTTATCAATTCAAGAAACAACACCTTTCAGTCTCTTTATAATAGTATCAATCATTGCTTCTTGAATACTTAACCTCTATCCTTACTTTGATATGTGATAATTAATTCCACTTATGAGGTTAAAATTAAAAACTTCAAGAGATTATCAATACTTACAACATTCAAACCAAGCTACTATGAAGTCGTTCATAGTTGGCATTTGCATACAAACTTACAATTATCTACATATCTTATCAACCAGAAATAAAAGTTGTAATGAGAATGTGATAATAAAATTCACATGCCCAATTCTATTAATTTTATTAAAAAGTGAACTCATTCACAACTTCAAAAAATTGATGACCATTATCTACATAGATTAGAAAAGTACCAAATACTACATACCTCACTCCATATTTTGATGTAATCCTAGCAAACTTGTTTGCATTATATATGGCAAGCACAATCCATTTGTCACCATCAGAAAGCACTAGAGTAGAAAAATCTAATGTTAGAAAAATGCCATAATTAAAAAAAGTTGACATAAGTTTCATATTAAAACAATTGACTTAAGTTCTAGAAAAGTTATACACTTAACCATTTCTTTTTCAGGTCATCCTTAAATTGGTCTCCATGTCTCCATATTGCAAAGACAAAAGGCCATAGAGTGTCCAAGTTAGAAGTTTCAATTGATAATACCATCTCCCCCATAGAGGAATCATCTATCAAGTTGCAAGTGCCCACACTACTTGTTAGCTTGCACTTCAACATAAGTCAATCATTTATTAATGGGGGACAAGGCAACTTACCTGATCATGAATCCTGAGAAAATATTCTACAGCACAAAACTAAGTTTAAGCATATGTATAGTTTGCAATAATAGCCTATCAATTAACTAATCTTGCTAATGCAAAATTGTAGATGTGAATGACATCATACCATTGATTTGATAAACTTGTGAATGTCACTCTGAATCGAGAATGCACATGCAGTTGCATATGCAATTGTATTCTATATGCATGTACAATAGGCAGAACTAAAAAAATGCACCACATTTACATTTATTTAATAGGTCTATTAAGTTTTTAAGATTATAGACCATCATGATTGTTAGAACTCTAGCTGCTATGGACAAGAGAATGTCCTCAACAAGCCAACACATAGAAAGTCTTGATTGCTTGCATGCTGAGGACATTACCCTTTCCTATAAGAGTCAAAGTTACAATGTTTGTGTTGGTCTATAACTTAAAATACCTAATTAAAGACCTCTAACAAAAATGCAAACCTATTGCATTTTTTCAGCTCCACCTGATGTCATATGCATATGAATTGAGATTGTATATTGAACTATGACCTCCTTTTGCATTGCCTGAAACCAAGAGATTCACATGGTTATTTTTCATGCAATCATAGGTTAATGTTGAGCTTCACTTGGTTTCGTGAATTGTTTAATATTCTCTATTAAATTCCCCATTAACATCTAAAATTCATTCATTCTATTAATAAAATGCAACATTCATGAATTATCACATAATAACATTCATTAACACATAAGTTTCATTAGAACATTCACATTAACATTACAACATAAGATTCATTAGAACATTCAATAGAACATAAATAAAATATCTAGACATAAGCATCGGTCATTATCAAATAAGTTACATAAGTTCACATGAATCATTTCTTTTTTCTTTTTTTGTCCTTTCCTATATTTTGTAGAGACATATCCATGTCGTCATCAATATTTCTTCTCACTTGTAGACATGATCTTGTTGTCCTTTGCAAAGGTGGGTCCTTTGCAATAACAAATAAAAGGGTTAAATTTAAAAAAATAAAGACTATAAAGATTTTAAAGAACATTGTAGCGCTCTTTACCTTGTCCAACCACATCATCTTGTCCATCGGATTGGACCTAAAAATGTTCATCAGGACAACCTCTGCATCCCTTGGAACTGCAATGCAAAATGTTTCTTAATCCCAACACATATCATAGTTAAATTTGTATTACTACACCAAATTCAATTAAAAATATTTACTTGTATTAATAATTCATAAATAAAAAAATGATTAGAAACTATATACCTTCAATACTACGATCCACATTCGAATCAACGCCTCCATGGTGCTCAACCAGTGTATCATGATTGGCATGTTGCAATGCAATGTAAATAATTAGTGCATTTATCAACAATGTATACATATAAATACAAGAGAAATACTAAGAAATATTCGTCATTCATTTTCATAAATATAAATATATTCATGTTAAAGTTTTAAACAAACATATAATCATTGTTTCCTTACTTAAAACAAATATAATGACTTATATTTTTGGAACTTAATATCAAATACAGTAATCGCTGAAGTATTCGATTTGAAATAAAAACCAATTGACTTATTTACCTCATTGATAGATCTAGCAGAAGAACCTTGTGCACTCATTTGTCGAAGTCATTCAACCATGACTATAGAGCCTTGTCTGTAGGCTAATTTTTTGTCCTCTTCAGAAGTTATTTTTTAAAACTCCATGGCCTACATTTTTGCTTATTATCATGATTTTTTTTTTTGTAATCAATTTCATCAAAGACCAAATTGTTTATAATTTATAAATTTTTGCATATAATTTTTCATTTACTTATACTTACAATTCATGTAACAAGTTTTGAATATTCACTCGAGTCGAGCTTGTGTTTCTTGTGCTTCTATTTTCTTGCTTCGGTTGCCTTTGATGTGTCAAGAAACCTATGTGAAGTTTGAAATATGTTAGATCACATAAGTATTAAGAGTAATTATTACATAATTTTATTCTTAATATTATGACATACCTTCTTTCCTTGGGTGGTACGATTTCTCCTCCATCTCTTGCTTTTTTCTCAGTGACATTCTTTTTAAGATTCTCCCACTCAATAATAGGAATATAGGGGGTCACTCATAACAAGGGTTATTTTTCATTTGGGTCTTGTAGTTGTACCTAATATACTTCAAAGCTTGGCCTGATTTTTCAAGGAGCCTAAAGTCTTTGAAAGACATTTGATCTAAAAAGTATTGTCATGACATCAATGAGTTTATCCTTTAACTCTTTAGTTTGCAAATTCCACCTTTTATGAAAAGAAAAAAATTGTTAAATTCATAAATGAATTGAAGCCACCTTATAATTTACTTGAATAAATTGATCAAAGGAACATGATCTAGCAATGAAATCAAAATATGATACCCGGTGCCTATGGTCAGCCCAAATATACTCTAACATTCATAATTAAGTTTTACATAAAATATATTATTCCTTGCAAAATAATAATGGGATTAGTAGTTATTGCAAGGTTCTACACAGGAGGTTAGTGCATTTGATTATGAGTATAAGATTGTATAGTAAAAGAAAGGATAAATCTTTAAAGTACCCAAGAGTTGGGCTACTCTCAGGGGAAGACTGTCTTTATTGCTCATGAGCAATTGATCACAATTCTTTAGTGTTCTCATGCATATAACACGGGTACACCTAGGAATGTCCTCATCACCTCCTGCATAAAATGAATCTGATATTACAAAATGCCCCCTAAGAAATACTAGTTCGAGTGAAATAAACACATAAAAAAATGTGAGAGAAAAAGAGGAATCTACTTACGAATCTAGGCATTGTCATCGCATCTGTGGCCATCCTACGTGTTGCCAAATTTGCACTTGACATTACCTCTTTAGTTCTATTCTTTGTAGTAGGTGGCGTAGTGAACATAGGATCAATGGTAGGAGCTGAAAAATGAGATTGTTAGAGCACAATTAAACAAGATTGTTAGTGATATTAAAAAAATTATTGTTTGAGCAAAACACAAGTGTAGGATAGAACATGCAATGTACTTGAACCACCTGAAGTATCATCCTCTAGGGCATTGACCTTGAACCTCTTCAACATCCTCTATAGAAATAACACATATGTGTTTTATTTAATGACATAAATAAAAGAGTATACTATAAAACCCATTATTGAACTGTTGTTATAATTTAAAATGACATTAATACTTAATGTATATGTCTCAACTAGGTGCATCAACTCATCCTTGTTTTTTGTATTTCAGGAGTCTCAGGTCGTGCATCAACTCATCCTTGTTTGTTGTATTTCAAGAGTCTCAGGTCGAGTTGATATCAATTGCTTTAACCTTCTTGCTAAACCATGAAGCACCTTTTGCACTACAGCCACATGATCAACGATTGATGCAAAATCAATCATGAATTCATCATGTTCATCATGCGGCTCCTTGTGGACTACTTTTTCCTTTCCCTTTTCCTGATCAACACTCATCCGCGAGAATAATATTACTATTGCTATATTTAAAATCAATCCAAAATAGTAGTAAAGAATAAAACATAATAAAAAACATGCATTAACATATTTCTTGTATCTAATTTGTACAACAACAATGAGTTTTACCTATCGGGAAGAAGTCCCATGAGAACCATCACTTTCGTGTGTATTCTGTGGTTGTTGATCCATATTATAGCCTTATATTTCAAAAAAAAAATAATTGAGACGTGCTAAACACACACATGTTTTATTAGTCTAGGTTAGAAAAAATAAATTAAAAATCGTGTATTGGATTCATTTATTGAATTTGATTTAAAATGTGTATAGTACGTACCACTTTGCCCATGATAGTGGCTTTGTTTGTATCTATGCAATTCAAATTGTAATCAATAAGAAACTCTTTGCTTCTATGTATTGATTTTATCACACATACAAATACATGATTTCCATCGTTCGCCTCCAATATGCAATTGGGTCACTTCTTAGTTGACATAGGTCATGCACTATTTATAAAACCTACAATATTTTTCCTGATGTTTTTGGCCTTTTGACAATGTATATAGCTATTGTTTTACTTTTTTTACTAAATTTTTGTTGTATATAATTTGCCACAAGTGCATACCTACACATACTTTTATTATTATTTAACAATCTACATCCAACTACTATAATCATAGCAAGGTCTAACATACTCCATAAATTCAACAACCTTGTTGTAAGAGAACTTTATGCTATCCATGGAAAATAGGTCCAAACCATGTAATGAGGATGGTGTTATGCAATATATCCTCTCTCCAACACAAAAATTAGTGTTTATTGGAGGAAGTTCATCGGGGACCCATTATTTATGTAGATGTTTGTAGCTAAAGGGCACATCAAAGTCGTCTTCATTCTCATCATGTAGTGCCCCACTGGGGAACCCAAAATAAATTAATCTAAAGTTTCACAAAGTTTGCCAGACTTTTAAAAAAAAGATAATAACATCATCAGATAACATAACAGAAGCAATAACTCACATACATACAACCATCCAAAATAAATTACATCTATTAAGGGTTCCATGATGTTGAATCACATGTATAAGTCTATTAATATTAAATCTAACACAACCAAAATCGACATCATGGAATAACCACAAGTACTAATCCAATGAAATAATATACAACTACATAGGATGCAACTCGGCATAACTAGAATGCATTATCATCTGTTGTATAAGTTACAGGGTATGAAAAGCTCAAAAAATATATATCATGAATAAATACACCATCTCATAAGATCTTTGATAATCATGTATATTATAACAAATAATAACCATCCAACAGAAATACATGATCAGAGAAAGGGACAACTACACAAGTACATCCAACAATGACATTCAGCTGTCGAATCTCAATGGTATAAGAAACACTACCACTGGACCTCATGGAACCTAAATGGCCCACTCCCACTACACTTAGGAGATAGTCTAAAGTCCCAAACAATAATCAATCCACAATTCATAACCAACATCTAGGTCAAGGAAACACTTGATAGCAATCTATCTCAAAGGGTACCAAGACACAAAAAACATCTAAACCCAGAGGCAACAAAGACACGTAGTAAATCTACTCTGTAAGTGGGCAAGTGTCATCTCATGAGCCAACTCTAAGGTTACCCTAGTAGCCTCTCTAGACTCCAACACTTAGTGTCTCCATGCGGCATCAATATCTTTTCATACAAACAAGGCATACTAACAAAGCAAGGTCACAACCAATCATCCTCTCTACTCCCATATTAGCATGTACTAGCACTCAAGGCATGAGCGAGGAAAAACGCCAACTCTTATTAATTCAATTTACTCTCATTTGAGAAAATGTTATTAAAACAACTTACAATGGGTTACCCCAACAACCTCTTTAGGGATCCAACCCCCATTGCAAGCCACTTCCTAACATACACATAAATTACCTACCTTAAGCTCATGAAAAGTAAAACTCATAGAATCAAAATTTTCACCTCATTCCTTTACAAGCAACTAGAAAGCACCTAAAGACCAATCACAATAATCACCTCAATCCTGTACAAGCAACTGGAAAGCACCAAAAGATAATCAATCTAAAACTCAAAGGTTACAACAAGAAAGTCACAATAATCACCTCAATTTTATGCAAGCAACTGAAAAGCATCACAAGATAACTGATCAAAATTCAAAGGTCACACCAAGAAAATCAAACCATTCACCTCAGTTCTAAACAAGTAACTGGAAAGTGCTAACAAGAAATTGATCAAAACTCATCATAGAAAATACATAACTACATCTCAATTGTCGGATACAAAAGATCATATACATAACATCATAGAACAAAACCCCCAAGCCTCTGGTAAACATCTCAACTGGTCAACGTACTAAGTCAAAACCCAAAACCAACCCGAGTAAATCATGCCTCACATCTAGTATATGAAAATGTAGTTTTTTTTAATAATTCATTAGGCTTTGAAAATATAAAAGTTTAATTTTCATTATTGGGTTTCAAGTTTTCTTTTTTCAAAAGTAATCATAATCGTTAAAGGTTTAATTTGTTGTATTGATCAACTTCACATCTCAAGTTCATACCCAAAATTAATTATACTTTTCAAATAGATACATATTAAAAAATTTGTCAAATAATAACCTTTATGGGACGAATATCTTCATTTAAAAATATACCCCTAAAAGTCCATTTACTAAATTTGACAAGTTTTTCCTTCTATGGATAATTGATCATTTATTAAATCAATATTAGATTTAAAAATAAATAAATCAAATATACCTTATTGGATTAAAACTATAAACTTCCCAAAAAAAATCCTAATATATGAGTGTTTGATAATAACCAAAAAAAAAAACTCTTTAATTTAAAAGTTATAAAAAAAATCTAATAATAATTATTAAATCATTATTAATAATAATATTAAATTACTAATAAATAATATTTAATAATAATAGTAATTAATATTAAATTTTATTATAAACACACTTAATAATTAATATATAAAATAACATATAAAATAATAATTAAAAAAAAAAAACCTACCTAAACCCTCACGCAGGCTGCTAAATGTAGTTGAGGACTACCTCTGGTAGCCGGGAACTACTTAGGAGGTCGCAGTTTGCCTTAGGCAATCATGGTCTGTTGTAGCAGTTGCGTGCTACCAAAGCTGTCGGCAGGGAGAAGAAGGGGGGGGAGGTGGGAGGTGGTGACCTGTCTCCCCATTTTAATAAATTATTATTTTTTAAACAAAACAAACAACACAAAAGATGCCCTGTAAAAAGAACGATTTCATATTATTATTATTATTTTTTTTAATATATTTTTATAATTATCATAGTAATTACCAATTACTATGTTAATATATATATGTATATACACACACACACACATATATATACATACACATATATATATACATATACATATACATACATACATACATACATACATATATATGATTATTCTTAAAATAATTTTCCAATACGTAAACAATAAAAAATAATTAACAAATTTGATTTTCTTTTCTAAACCCCCATCCCGATTTTAATCAATCTAATTACGAATCACCAAATTTATCAAACAAGGGTTTTCGGATCTCAATTTTTTTCACAAATAGTTTCAAGAATGATAAATTTTAGTACGAGAGTTTCAAGCCCGAATTAAATTTTGAAAACAAATCCGTACAAACACAAAGAAGACAAAGAGATTTCAAAGGGAAAACTACTGTACAAAACTCAATAAGATCCTACCTTGCTCTAATGCTAACCAGACGAATGCTCAAAACTTGTAAGAAATTTCCATCTTTTGGAAAATCCTCTTTCTCGAAATTTGCTTCACTAAACCTATGTGTGAAGAAATGAGCTCTCATTTCTTAATAAAGAGCCTTCTCCAATTAAGGTTTTGATTTTGCAATCATGCGAAACCTTTTTCTTTATTATTTTATTTTATTTTAAGTTCATGTGCAATTTTTTTTGCATTTTAATTAAAATAAACTTTATTAAATTTATTCTCTCTCTTTTATTAAATCACAAGATGACTTTAATAAAATATTTATTAATTAAATTAATAATAATATTTAGAGTTTATTATAAAAATAAAACTCCTAAATAAATTATTATTAAATTAAATTAATATAATTAACGCCAAAATTAGAACTTAATTCAATCTTTTAAATAAAATTCTTTTTAAATTTTTAAAAAATAAAAATAAAGTCATTAAATTAAATCATTTATAATTTTTTTATTTGATCTCATTATAACTAAAGATCACAACAGATCTACAAAACTAAATAAAAAAACCCATCATAAAGACAAAGCACTAAATCAAACTCAAGGGTCAAAATCACGAATTCACATCACTTGACAAATTTGGAAGGGTAAATAACTCAAATACTTGTCCTACTTTAAAGGACAATTGGCTTAGGGTTAGGATTTAGACTCAAGAACTATCTAGGACATGCTCATCTTAGCAATTTAGGGAAGTCGACGCCTAGTATTTGCAATCTACATAAAATCTAAGCATGTACATATACATATAAATCTAAACTAAATAGGCAGTGGCGAGAAGTGGTGCATCATGTAGATCTCGACTAGTAGGTGACTACGACTCCCTCCCTCAACCACATCAGAAACGTCAAACATAAAGTAAAACATACAAGTACGCCATACACATGCAGGTATGGGGTGAGTAACCATATAAACTGCATATAAATCATCCATCTAACTATCATTGTGAAATAACTAAAATCACAAAATGAACATACGTGTATCATCATCGAAAGAGAAATCATGAATACATGAAATAACTGAGTATCAAGTAGCTCATCAAATATATCAACTGAGTATGAAATAACATCTAAATCAAATCAGGTAACCAAGTACCACAATCATTAAACATAATCATAAAACTGGCCTAAAAGAGTTTGACAACATAACATGAAAAGTAAACTAGGGGTAGGCATTACACATCATCATAAGAACATGACCCTGCTTGAGTAAGGACAAAATTCATGCACTTATTGAATTTCTTTTTTATATTTTGACTTTGAGCCTATCTCCTTGAATTATACATACTAAATGTCTCACTATCTTCTTCCATTCCTACATTTTTCCTCGCTCGAGGAAGACAAATTTGACAAATATCTATTCGCTAGTACCTATACTCCACAAAATAAGAGAGATAGGTGGCAATGAGAGAGATATTTTATAAATGATAAAATACATTAATCTCAATGGGGTGTACAGACTTATACCTGATGATCCATGAGACTATGTGGGATGCTCATGAAAGTGCTTTGGGTTTTTGTATATGTAAATCAATTGTCTTATGTTAGCAAAACTTGGTCTAATTAATGTGTATATCTGCAAAATTATTGGACATGCTGTACTTAATGTTTACATCTGCACATATGGTTCTGAGAGAAAAAAATTGGTGTAATTAATGTGTATATCTACAAAAATATTGGACATGTTGTACTTAAAGTTTATATCTGCACATATGGTTTTGAAAGAAAAATTTGGTCACCTCGCTCAAATTCACCATTATTCCTTTTCAACATACCACCTTTTCATTTCATCCTTATTCATCGCACTTCTCACCTAATGATCGACCCATCTCACCCTTATAAATATGCTCCATTTATGTCTCCATCTACCACATCAATACAACTCCCATTTCATATTGATTACTTATTTGGACTATCTTTCTCCCATTGATAAGTTTTGATAGTGGCAGAGAACTAATTATCTTAGTTGTTGATGAGAACCAATAAACATTATTGTCTAGCTCAGGGAAATAATCAAAAGATATGGATGCAATGAAGGAAACGTCATAATTTGTGTTTCATTTATGCCTCTTGATTTTGATTTTGTTCAAGGGAAGCTCATCAATGTTAATAGAAAATAACAATGAATTTTCTAAGAGTTTACAATTGTTCAACAAAATTAATGTTTTACAAGAAAATGCACTTGAAAAACCGTTAGCTTGGAAGCAAGAACATCGTGTTGATTTCCCTCATTAGGTCCAACGTAGATGCCATGACAATGATCTCATATTTATTGGCTTGTCATATAAAAATATTGGGCATCCTACACAACTTTTGTAGGCCTTGTGTCTTCAATTGATTTATTAAAACATTCATGAACAAGGAAAAAGACACGTATCATTTCCCTCATTAGTTTTGATGTAGATGCCATGAAAATGATCTCATATATTACTGGCTTGCCATATTAAAATATTGAGCATCCTACACAACTTTTGTACGCTTTGCATCTTCAATTGCTTTATTAAAACATTCATCAAAAATGCCAATTAAATCTACCTGTGTGTGTTCCACAAGAATTTTGTCTCTCCTCTCATTGAAATCATAAGACTCAAGATCTACAATACGATACATAATATATGCAACTCTTCATGGGTATGTAAACAAAAAATCAATCAGGGTTTATGTTTTATATGAGCTTTGTATTGGTAGATCTAGATAAATCAATTCCTTTAATTGGTTTTTTTTTCTTCAATTGGTTTTCTTGGGTTTGAATCCAAAACATGTATAATAGGTAAGACATATGATTCATAATTGGATTATAGCCTAAGGTGGTGGAGCTAACAAATGCATTTATTTATATATATTTGGGATTGTTGCATTCTGCTGGCATTTGACACGGTTTGTCCAATGCCAGCAAGAAGGATAACATGTGCCACTGAACTAGGTCAATATTTATCCAAATCATTCAATTTTGTTGGCAATTAAACTTGAAAGCCAGAATGTGAGCATCACAGATTTCCCATATGTTCAAAACTCAAACCAAATGGATGTTGGTAGTTTTGTACTATCAAACATGAGCGGTTTGATTCCATTCACACACATCTTGTTGGTTAAAAATGGATATAGGTGTTTGCATCCAATTAATGTTCTCGTGACCTTTTTAATTGATTTTGTTGTCTAAAAACCCATTTGCCTCTATTTGTTGAATTGTCTTGAATATGATTAAAGAATAACCCCCCTACGCAGATAAATGTACAATCATATACCACTAAATGATGTCTTGTGCCTATAAAGAGTTGTATTACATATGTTAGATCTATCATCATAGCAAATCAATTGTAATGGGCATTCACATGTATTCCAATGCATATATTTCCTTATATACATAATTGGTCAATGTTGTACCTTATACAAGATAACTTTTTATAGGTACAATGACTCAATATTTTACTACACTAGATAGATGCTCTCTATGTTGAAAACAATTGATTAATTGTGTATTATCTTTGATGTTACACAAAATGTCATATCTTTGCCAGTTAGTGTATGTTGAGATCACTTGGGTGATGAAGACAGTTTCTTGTGTCTATCAAGCATTCCAGAGTTTGCCAAGTTTAGAAGACGATGTCTACCAAGTTCACTTAGGAGACAAAGACAAGTTCACAGAAGTTGAGTGTTAACTGAATTCACTCGGTTAATGAAGGAAAAGTTGGATGTAATCAGTGTTAAGCAAGTTCACTCAGTTACCAAAGAAAGTTTTTGAGAAAGCAATGTTAACCAAGTTCACTTGGTTGATACAAGAAAATCGTTTTTGAGTTAGTGTCTGCTGAGCAGGGTTGGCTAACGAAGGATTTTTATTTTTTTTGGCATACTGAGTTTAATAAATTTGTTTGTTGGTTCTAGCCGACTGAGGAGATGAATATTAATTATTCTAAGTTGTATTTAAGCCAACTTGACAATGCATAAGGTATAAATATAAGATCAAGTTGAGGATTGAATGGGTGCAAGTGAATAGAAATATAGAAGATACTTAGAGGAAGAGAATTAGAAGGATAACCAAAATATCCTTGTGGAATTGCAAAGATACATTCGATCAGAAAGGATCAACTATACAAGCTAGAATTGAGATCTGTAATCAACAATTCAATTGCATCATAAATCAGGTCATCTCATTGTTACTCTCTAACCATTGTAGCAGTGATCTAAATCTCTGAACAGAGTTGGCTTAACAACCATTTGGAAAATTCTTACAATGATCTTACTAGAACATTGACTGTGGAATAGATTTCTAAAAAGAAGAATCATAACATTATGATGACTGACATTGTATCAGCTCTTAGCTATGCTAAATTTGATGAGGTCAAAGGATGTGTTGCAACTCATGACATGTGGACCAAACTGAAGGATATATATGGAGGTGATGTTAATGTAAAAAGAGGCAAGGCAGAAATCTCGAGAGGTCAGTTTGATCAAATGAAGACGAGAGAGGATGAAAAAATTGCAAAATATGTTGAAAGAATCAAAGCTAGTGTCAGTGCTATAAAAGCCTCTGGAGGAACAATTGAAGATGTGATAGTGGTAAGCAAGGTACTCAGAACCCTTCTTCCTATCTATGCAATTAGAGTGTCTTTTATTCAAGAGATGAGATGTGATCCAAATAACAAGATAACTTTGGATGCTCTATTTGGAAGATTGATTACATTTGAACTAGATAACTATTATAATTATACTCCTAGTTCTAGCAATCTTAAGTCTGCATTTGAAGCCAAGTTATCGCTAAAGAAGAAGAAATCTGCAAATTCTAAAGGCAAACGATTAGAGAGTGGAGAGGAAGACAGTTCTAACGGTAATCTTGAAGTCATTGAAGCATTGCTTACAAGAAGGTATCCCAAAGGCAAAGGAAAGTACAAAGGTAAAATTCCTTTGATCTATTTTTCTTGTGAAGAAGTTAGACACATTACTGCAAGATGTCGAAACAAAGAAGACAAAGATGAAAAGAAGCACAACAAGTACAAACTCAAGAAGGATTTAAAGATAAACAAGAACAAAAGAGTGAGAGGTTTTCCTAGTTTAAGGAAACTTGATATGGGCATATGCAAAAATTGTCAAATTGGTAAGATGGGCAAGACCAATTTCAAAAGAAAGAACTATCATTCTGAAGAAGTCTTGAAGCTAGTTCATATAGACTTATGTGGACCTATTGGAATAAAGAGCTACAATAAAGATATGTACTTTATTCTTTTTGTTAATGATTATTCTAGAATGATGACTATAATGTATCTGAAAGAGAAGTTATAAGCTTTTCAAAAGTTTAAATGGTATCTGACAATCAAGAGAATCATGAGGTATCTAAAGAGTACTGAAGACTATGGATTATGGTACAAGAAAGGAGGCAATCTAGATTTGAAAGCTTTCACAGATGTTGAATGGGCAGGAAGTGTTGATGATAGGAAGAGCACCAATGGTGGAGCATTCTTTCTTGGTAAAAGACTAGTGTATTGGACAAGTAAGAAGCATCATTGTATTTCTTAGTCTACAATAGAGGCATAGTGTGTGGCAGCTGTAGTTAATTGCTCCAATGTTGTTTGGTTCAAGCAATTGTTGGTAGGTATGAAGATAGAGATCAAAGATCCAGTGGTTATATTCTGTGATAACACCAGTACAATTAATATATCAAAGAATCCTGTGATGCATACCAAGACCAAGTGCATTTCAATAAAATATCATTTTTTGAGAGAATTGGTGCAAGATAAAGAGGTAAGATTGGAATATGTGAATACTAAAGAACAAATTGTAGACATCTTCACTAAGCCATTGCCTAAGGATCACTTTTGTATCTAAGAGGTAAGTTAGGGGTTATTCCCCTATCTGAAGCTCACTAAAATGAAGTTTAGTGATGTATCACCCAGAGCATGTTGATGATTAGTCAATTGATGTTGTATTGAAAAGGGCAGATTGTATATGAATTAGTACATGAGGTACATTGATATTTACTAAATATTATCTTTGGCATAAGATGTCAAAGAGGGAGAGTGTGTATCATATTCATAGAAATTTTATAAAGAAGGAGAGTTCTATGATGAGGAAGAATCTGCAAAGATATCAAAGAAGAAGACAATGGTCTGATATCAAAGAGGCAGAATTTGCTATCAAAAGAAGATGTTGAAGACAAATTTTGTTAACAGAGGGAGAAACTAAAGGCAGAGGGAGTTCACACTGATAGAGGGAGTTCTTAAGGATGAGAATCAAAACAAAATAAAGGATATGTTCCTTACTTTATTTTGCTCTAAAAATTTCATTGTATTATGACATGTTGTGTTCCCAGCAATGCCAAAGAGGGAGATTGTTGAAAACAACTAGTTAATTGTGTATTGTCTTTGATGTTACACAAAATGTCATATCTTTTCCAGTCAGTGTATGTCAAGCTCACTCGGGTGATGAAGATAGTTTCCTATGTTTGTCGAGCATTCCAAAGTTTTCCAAGTTCAGAAGATAGTGTCTACTGAGTTCACTCAGGAGACAAAGAGAAGTTTGCAAGAGTTGAGTGTTAATCGAGTTCACTTGGTTAATGAAGGAAAATTTGGATGGAACTAGTGTTAATTAATCTCACTCAATTACCAAAGAAAGTTTGCGAAGATGCAATGTTAACCAAGTTCACTTGGTTAACATAGGAAAATAATTTCTAAGTTAGTGTCTACTAAGCAGGGTTGACTAACAAAGGATTTTTTTGTTTTGGCATATTGAGTTTAATAAATTTGTTTGTTGGTTCTAGATGAAGTAGGAGATGAATATTAATTATTCTAAGTTGTATTCGAGCTGACTTGACAATGCACAAGGTATAAATATAAGATCAAGTTGAGGATTGAATGTGTGCAAGTGAATGGAAATATAGAAGATACTTAGAGGAAGCAAATTAGAGGGATAAGCATAATATCCTTGTGGAGTTGCAAAGATATATTCAATCAAAAAGGATCAAGTATACAAGCCATAATTGAGATCTATAATCAACACTTCAGTTGCATTATAAATTAGGTCATCTCATTGTTAGTCTCTAACCATTGTAGTAGTGATCTAAATCTCTTAATAGAGTTGACTTAACAACTATTTCTAAATCCTCTAACAAGGTGGCATTTCTAGATTGAAGTGTCTAAAGACCTCTAACAAGGCCTCTCCTAATAGGGTGATCAAATCCTCCAACAAGGTCACACCTAATAGTGTGTTTTGTAACCTTTAACAGGGCTGGCTTCTAATAGGGCTCACTTCAGAAGAGTAAAAGTCAATAACTAGTTGCAATTGGTGGTTTTTCCCAAATTGGTTTTCCACATTAAATCTTGGTGTCACTTGTGTTCATGCTATTTCTTTTATGTGTATACAATAAGTTAAGTAAGATTAATCACAAATAATATCTTAAGATTTGTGTGTTAAGCATTTGTCAAGTTACTATTCTATTTTAATGCTTACCGAGGTATAACATTTACTAGTGTAAACCGAGTACCTATGTGTTTATCGAGCATCAGTATTTTCAATGAAGTTTTTGTTCTGTGTTTACTTTTAAGGGATTTGGGATTTATTTTAGTGGCAACTAATTCACCCCTCCCCTCTCAATTACTCCTCTTATATTTCCAACACTCTATTATGCATAATGTTCAGCTTTGCCATTGCTTATAAGAGTGTTTCAAGGTTGGGAACCACTTCAACATCCTTTGCATGGTTTAGAGGCAATATCATTGTGGCAAAGGCTTCTACAAGGGAATGAGCCTTGTGGGCATGGCATTTACACAGAAGAAGAACTTGCTTCTTCAACTCCTTACACTCAACTCTTCACTAAAGTTATTCTTCCAGCAGTGAGAACAACTTCTACAAATTCTTGGGAAGAAAGGGACCCTGAACCTATGCTACATTTTTTAGAGACATGGGAGAAGTTACTACAGGCTTCAATACTTCAAAATAGTGATGCCCAAATTAACAACATTAGTAGATACTTGGGATCCTTGCAGGGAGACTGTGCCAATACATGCATGGCTACATCCTTGGCCTCCATTGTTGGGCCAACATATGGAGCCTTTATATCCAACCATTAATTATAAGTTGGGGAATGTGCTTCATGCTTGGAATGCAAGCGATGCATCTGCATATACAATTTTATCACCTTGGAAAACTATACTTGATCCTACTAGTTGGGAACAACTAATTGTTAATTTTATTGTTCCTAATCTAATGACAGTTCTATAGGAATCTGTAATCAACCCAACTAATCAACAACTAGAACAATTTAAATAGGTTATGGCTTGTTTCTTTCTAAAAATATATGTTATAATATGTTTTTGTAAAATTTATTGCAAACTCTGCCCATTTTTCCTGGTCTGCATTATTTTTCTGCAAGATCTTGAGGTAAGTCACTTAGCACGGGTTGAGTGAGTTTTATTGTTTTATTATTTGGATTTTGAAATATGTATACAACTGGATCATTTTTTCTATTGTGCTAGTATGTAATAAGCACCTTAAAAAAGATCTCTCTCTCTCTCTCTCTCTCTCTCTCTCTCTCTCTCTCTCTATATATATATATATATATATATATATATATATATATATATAAAGTGAATCCCTCAAACATCTAAGAAGTGGAAAGAAGCCCTTCAATACTTATTTTGATCTATTAACTGCAGTACCATAATGATAACACTTCTTCTATACACTATGGATGTATCATATGGTTATGCTTTTGTTAATATTTCCAATTTCACTTATTGTATATATTTTGGATGTATCATATGGCTACACTTTTGTTTATAATATAATACTTCTAATTTCTCTATAAAATTGATTCTCTGTTTCAGTACCATGTTGTTCAATTATTTGACTGCTATAATAATTAGATTTAAATTCCTATCTTTTGTTCTCAAATGGGAAGAATATCCATTTCACTACATACATTAATATTTAAAAAGAAAAAGAAAAGTTGAGCTGAATTGAACTGATAAGAAAAAAACAAGCATAGAGCTGCAGTGGTGTTATGTAGAGTGACTAAAATGACTTTTGGGGGCCTCATTGAAAGTCTCCATATACAACGTACATGCATAAAATTGTTATTTACTAATTTTAGGTTTTTTTTGAGAATTTTGTATTAAGAATATGGATGTATATGTTTTACAAATAAATGGTGTTATACTTTAATCTATGATGCATATAGAACGTTTAATTACTTTACATCTTAGAAAGACATCAAACAAAATTTAGGCTTATATAACAATTGCATTGCAACATACAAGAAGCTTGTTAGAGAATGCAAACTCCATTATTTTATTAGTAACATTTTGCCCTAACTCTAAAGGAATTTAAACTCTTTAGGTAGCAAGTATTGGAAACATGGATTCTTTAATTGATGAAAGTTTTCAATCTAGAGAACAAAATTCAGGAGTCTATTACAAACCTTGATAATCATTATATAGTAGTTTTCATTTGGGTAAAATGCAAATGAAGTGAAATGTGAAGACCTAAAATACATGGATGTTATATTGGAAATAACAATGATTGTAGAGAACAAGTGAACATTCACCAATAAAAATAACCTTGTTATGAGCTCCTACTGTATTGCTCATGATCAAAGGTGGGTGGCCAAAATATTTTTACAAATGGTACAATCTTTGTTCTGGTAAAACTATGGAAGTTGTTGGTGTGCACCATTTTTTCCACATTGGATTCCTTGCATTTCTTGCCTTAAGTTCTTTGGTTGTTCAAGATGTGTCCATGTACGTGATTGGTAGAGATCATGTTGAACTATTTGGTTTGAATTTGGGGGAGCTTAAAAACCCATGGTTTATAATATGGAGATCTTTAGATGTTCAATTATCAAGCAAACACATGGTTGTAGTAGGCTGTTGTATGAATGGAAGCACTAGTATTGTGCTAAATGGCTAGTCTTACACTTGATCAGCCCTCATAGAGTTCACTTTCACATGTTTAGACATAAAGATCCCAAAAAAGAGCCCATTTTTTCCTAGCAGAATGTCTCAAACAGATTTTAGCTAATGGATCAAAGATTGTAAGATGTCAATACATGGAACTTGTAAAGTATGCTTCATAAACTTTCAAGAAACTGCATTTCTTAGGTATGAAGTATTATTTTATATTTACAAATTGAGTTCTAGTAGATTTTGAGAGTTTAATAAGGAATTGATAATGATAATGTAGACCAAGGCTATAATAATACTCACTGATAATCTTTTTTGTAGGGAGAATGTAGAGCAAGGGCATGACTAGGCAACAAAATCATAGATCTCCACACTATTTCGCTCTATACCCTTGTTCAGAGCTCTTTGCGCACAACTCTCCACAATCAATGAAATAGGAATTATTAATGTCGTGTTTATTTTTCTTTTTGTTCATAATCACACCGACGCCCAATTACGATGCCAATGTCGATATTACAATGATGTCGCAAATTGTCATCACAATTTGACCCCAAATGTTGTAGTGATAGGATGAAAAGATTTCACCTAATTTTTTTGTCCATGACCTCAAAGGTTTCAATTATTAAAGACATGATAATAAATCTCACATCTACATGAAGGAGAATAGCCTTGGCTATTTGAAACCTCATTAGATTTCCAATGGGGAAAATTAGTTGTACTAAGAATGTTCACAATGTGGAAGGAACATTTTTGACAATTACCCATCTAGAGTAAGATAGTGCAAGCACCTCCTCATTAATGACTTATGTTGACTAATTCAGGGTACAACACATATAATTTCTAATACTCCAAATGTTTGTTACCCAATTTATCGTGTACACTATTATCCTTGAAGAAAATTATAAATAATCTATCAAACCATTCTAAAAAATGAAAGTTGTATCCCTAACTTTTTAAACCATACATTATTTATCCATTCATCTGAGAAAATCCTAGTAGGCACCTTATTATATGCAAGTGCAACAAGGAAGATACCAATACTCTTCATTTTATTCTCCTCTTTACCTAAGGTTATGAGGAACTCACATTTTTTAGTGTCATTAGGAGGATACTGACCTTTGTCCTTTGCAACCTAGGCTTACTCCATTGACTTATCCATCTTCAATGCAATGAATCTTGTTGAGGGTGAAATGCTTTGTTTTCTTTCCACAACATCATCATAGAAGACCATATCCTTTCCTTTAACTCTAGGTGGCCCTTTTCGAATCCATCAACTATGTTTGTGGATTCAATTTCTTACATCAGGTCAAATTAAATGCAAATAGTTTAGAAGAAAAATGTAAGAAAAAAAATGAGGAAAAAAAACAAGTAAAAGTTAAAGAAAAGCCTAAGGAGTGAGGACATTGAAAGAAAGGGCCACAAACCTCATTAGAGGAGGGCCAAAGTCTCTCTCATTTATGGAATGTGTATATTTATTTTAATTTTACTTTGTATTTATTTGATGGGAAATATTTTGATACATGTATATATTTTTATATACTTTAAAAATGATCTAATTTTCTGCTTATTCAACGTTTTTTTTGGTCTTTTAATCTTCTTGACTACTCTTTTATTGCGTACACAAAATTTGATCTTACTCTGGTTTGACGAGATAGGTGTTGTATATACCAACGAATGTTATTTTAACCTTCAGCAAGATCATAGTAATTTTATTCATACAAAGTGAGAGAAAACTTCTGGTCTTTTAATCTTCTTGACTACTCTTTTATTGCGTACACAAAATTTGATCTTACTCTGGTTTGACGAGATAGGTGTTGTATATACCAACGAATGTTATTTTAACCTTCAGCAAGATCATAGTAATTTTATTCATACAAAGTGAGAGAAAACTTCGTCCCGGATCAGAGCGAGGGGTTCCTTAAACCCTGAGAAAGCCCTTGAATGAAATCCAAAAGCCAATCTTCCTCCGCGTTAATTGGATAGGAAGAGACGGCGCAACGCAAAACTTAAAGAAATTTGAAGAGTCCGCTCTCTACTACGCACCATAAATTTTCAAGTAAGTTTGATATCGAAGAGGATCATATCACGATTGCTTGACGTCTTGGTCATTTTGCACAACTGTATTGGTTTGTAATTTCATCGTAAGATCAAACTTGATAGAAATGATTTATGATAGTTACAATTTACGTTGAATTTTTTCTCCCTCCCCACAAATGGGTGCCATTTTAAAAAGTCTTTTCTATACCACCACTTTTGGCTCTGATCACTGTGATGTGTATCTGTTTCAGCAATAACACCTACTGAATGAGCTACCCGTGCTTCAGTGGGCGTTCTGAAAATATATGTTTCATCCTAAATTCTTATTTCCTACACAGAATTGGGTTTGCTCGGATTTTCGTTTTTAAATTGTTGCCTTCAACTTTTGTTCAGTCCGCCAAACCTCGCGGAAGCAGCGGTAGAGCTCCATGTAACGTGGAGCACCAGATTTAGCATGATTATTTTTACCATCCAATGGATTTTAACTTTACTAATCCCAGAGGTATTAGTCTCTTATACGCAAGCTGTTATCCAGTGTACATCAATAGAAGAATATAACCCGACCATTTAAGAAATGTCTGCTTTATAATACACTTAATGAGATTTAAGTTCTTCTTTGAAAGCATTGGTATAAAACCTTGTGATATCGATAGCTTGTTGCTTCCACATCAATTGTTTATGAAGGAAAACTAAGCTTGCTCACAACTGTGTCAACTTTGAGCAACATTGATCATCCAGCGCAGGAGCTTGGGAAACTTTGTAAAAAGCACCCAAGTATATTCAGTTGTTCTTCAAGGGAACTCCTATGAGAATTTTGGAGTGAGTAGAATCATAATTTGTTGTATGTTAATTCTTACTTCTTAGTGATGATTTATATAGAAACTCCATGGTAGTTATTATTGGTTTGAATGGTTCCCAACTGGGAAAAGCAGGATCTTCTGTTTGATGGAAATAGATCTGCACGACACGGTTACTATTTTAGAAAACTTCACACTTTTCGCGGCCAGTGGTTACTCTTGGGATGTGATAAGTCATTTCATACCAAGAGCGACCTCTTTAACAGTGGTTGAGAAGAATTTGTATGCTCTATAATGGACTCTTTATCAAGTCAATTAATATAGAAGAAAAATATTTGCTGCATTTTCCTAACGTCTCTCAAAATTCTGAGTATTGAACTAGTCCTATTTATGGAAATAGGTGTTGCAACTTGCAATTGCTGGACTATGCCAGGAGGCAAGAGAGTAAATTTATTGCTAAGGGTAAATTGATTAAGCTTCTTGAATACAAAGCTGTAATGATTTTAGAATAACAAGATTTTTCTACATTCATTAAAAAAACATCTGAAGGATGTGAAGCCAATTACTCCATTTTGCAAATATGATCTAGAAAATATTCAGTTATCTCTTTAGATGGAGTAGACGTAGTTGATAAAGCCAGTCTAGAAAATCCAGAAACTATTCACTTTATGTTATTGGATGGAGTCGATGTAATCAATGAAGCCAGTCCAGAAATTTTCCAAAGCATACTGACGGAAAGGGGGGATTTAGCTTATAGGAAGAAAGACCTAGTTGTTGACAGCTTTCAACAGAAGCATTTTACAACTGTTCAAGAACAATAAGTTTGGGAAAATTTGAAGAGCCTTGTCTTAATGTATAAGCCAACACTTTATGGAAAGTAGGCTTAGCCAGTTTTTGTATAAAGAAATATGACAAAGTTGGTTCAAGGATCACATACACACCCAATTAGTTGCATGAGCGATTCAATTATTCGCTGGTCTTGGGTTGATCTTCAGTTCTTTGTAAGATAAACTGGGCACAAGCTGGTATGTTGAACCAAATTTTGTATTTACTTAATAGGAAAGTTTATTTTCTTCACACTTCTGTAAGCAATCCACCCTAGGTCCTTGAATTATATCTAATTTACTTGACTCAGTGTCTTGAGCATGGATCATCCCCAGTTTTAAATATTTTCAATGGTTAAGGGTTAGAATGTTCTTGTTATTGTCTCTATCATCATTGGGCCATCTGAGAAAAGCTTTGAGAAAAAACATGTAATGCTTTACAAAGGGAGAAACTATTTTAGGCAATGCATGCTCACATTTGAACATGCTTCATCTCCTCAAGAAAATATCGAGTTTATTTATTGGATGGAGTAGGTGTAGTTGATAAAGTCAGTCGAGAAAATATTCAAAGCTTAATGATGGAAGAGGAGATTTATCTTATAGAAAGAAAGATTTAGTTGTTGACAGCTTTAACAGAAGCATTCTGCATCTGTTCAAGAATTATAAATTTTTGAAAATATAATCTCTTATTTGAATGCACGAGTTGAACATTTTCTTGAAAACAGACTTGGATAAATACTTTGAAAAGACGTTTAAAGTTTTTTAAATGGCTCAATATAAATTTGATAAGCTGCAGGAGTGATTCAATCTTTTGCTGGGACTTGGATTGCCTTTTTGTGCTCTTTGAAAGATTCACTGGTTGCACCCTAATATATACACCCCAAATTTGCATTCACTTCAAAAGAAAAATGATTTTCTTCATTATTCTCAAATGACCCAAAAATTATACCTATAAATCTGTATCACTAGGTAATTGTAGCCAAATATCACTATCGATGGCATGGGCAATGCACTGTGAAAAACAGCAATTGATATCAGTAAAATGGAAAGACTAGGAGTAACATTTTCAGCTATATCGAGAGTCAACTTGTTAAACGGCTTTTGTGTTCTAACATCATTTTCATTTGAGTGGTACTCTAGAATTCAAAACTATCCATACACAATTATCAGAAAAAAAGAAGAGGCTTGATTACAATCACTCTCACTATGAGAAGGTGAGATGTGTGATTGTCAATCCAATCTCTTCTACAATAACTTCAAATTTAATTTCAAACTAGACTTACAATATTTGTCTTCAAAAATTGTTTTTCTCAACGGACTCATGCAAGCCTGTCTATTGTGTTGGCAAATACTTAAAAATTACAGACCCACCCAAAAAGGGCAAAAAAATTCACCTTTTTAAAATAAAGTTGTTCAGAATCTTACTCCAATGCATGTCAAAATCATATGTGAAAAATCAACATCAACTACGAGTAGGAAATGTTACTGACAAACATCAGTTGCAAATTTAATTTTCTACTTTAAGACTGTTAATAATCAATAACAATCTTGTTTGTTATATTATGCATAACAAAAAACGTTTGCACTTAACATGTGTCAGAATATTTATCAGTTCCATTAATTCCAAATACACACAAATATATGGGTTCCACACAATTATAATGTTGTGTCATTTTTTGTAAATAGTACTTACAGATCATTAAATTCAAATATAGAACTCCTTTAAATTTTTTTTTATATAAAATAGGCTCACCCATATACCTTCTTTTTCCAGAATCACATAGTAATGAAGTGGTTGATGGACCAAGGGCATGGACAGCTTGGGTCTGAATGTTAATGTGTCTAATCAAGTCATAATTTTGTTTATAATTGCAATTGGAAGTCATCCATTCCATGAAGTGGTATTTATGTAATGTATTGACTATAGCAGTAGCTCATAGGTTGGAAGCTCAATGATGAGCTTGTATTTGTGTTGGCTAAATATTTTGTAAGCCACTGTAACGGTGTAACCACAACTTACAAAATATGAACTTTAGGCAACGGTGTAGTGAGATAAATCTCTTCTCTCAACAATAAGGGAGGCTCCCTTCTTACTGTAGATGGCTAAAACAGAGACCTAATTGGAATTAACAAATGGATGGTTCACAAGATCAATTCCTCTTCTTTCAGGAATGATCTTATACTAACAACAACTATTTGCAATTTAAAAAAAGGAATCTACTGCTAGGGTAATACCGGTGGCTTAAGAATTGACGTAAGAACAACCTTAAGACAATAGTTATAACTTAACTTGTGAGATTGATAGCAAGAACCCAAAGTCTCCTACAAGCAATCTTCTTCTAATAAAAGGACAAACAACTAACAAAGCTCAAAGTCTTTGCTAACTATTCAGATATGAAATAATATACGAAGAAGTAAAACTCAAATTCTTGAAATGTTAGTACTTGCAGCCACTATCAAACTATATCAATCTTGTTTATGAAAGCTCAAAGTCTTTCAAAAACAACACTAAATGCTCAAATGCTTCACAAGGAAAGAAGCAACAAAGATGAATTAATCAATACAATGTAAGAGACAAAGATTAATTCCAAGTATCACAACACAAAGTTTGGGAAAAACTTGCTTCTTTATTCACTTCAAAGATTTGCAACAATAAATACAAAGCCTTCTACTCACAAGCCCAACCTTCTCTTATAAAACAAAAGATGATTATTTACAATGAGCTCTCTCCTTTATATAGGTAAAACGAAGAGAGAAAGGTGGAGGAAAAAGTGGAACAACTTCAACCACTTTGACTTATCTCTAACTAACTACTTTGACTTTATTCAAAGTTGCATGCCTAATGCGATTGCAACTTGACTACACGAGCTGGTTGTACAGGTGCATGTTATCTTGTACTTACAACATAAATGCTCTTTACATGTAGCTTTCCTACTACTATTCTACTTAAAGCATATGAAAAATTGAAATGTGCACAAAGTCTCAACAATCTTTGCAAATTTCTGCAGTGAGTTACACACAACTTTGGCATCGGGCTCACCGGCATACTCAACAACCATTATGATCCTTTGGTATGTGTTGGCTGCCTCTGAAATTTCCTTGATAGAAATTTCCTTTTTGCTTTGCAGTTCATCTAATGAACAGTTCAAGCTTGCAAATGTATTCATTATACTGAGATTGAAATCATCCGCTTCAAGCTGTAAGTGAATTGCTTCAGTGAACCCTGTGAGAATATCCTCTTCTTTCTTGAGTTCTTTGTTCTCAGTGATAACTCCACATGACAGCTTCTTGTAGCATTCGCTGATCATGTCTTCCTGCTCACCAATCTTCATTACTGCTGGCTCTGCATCCTTCATGAGCTGTTGAAGGACTTGTTCCTTGTTAATCATCAAATGCTTGTAATCATGATACGTCTCAACAAATGAGATGACTTCATATACACATAAACCATCCAAATCAAGCTCCATCATACTCTTCCAAGCGCCAATGTCCCCATCCAACAACTGTAATTGCGGATTAAGTGACCCTTGAATATCTCGTAGTTCATCATTCTTCCGATCTAAGAAGTTGATGACCTCATGTGCATCTTTTTGATAACTCAGCCTAGTTTGTTTACCAAGTTCAACTCTTGTAATTTTGTAATCAGCAGGTTGCATGTCTTTAGTAGATTTCTTTACAAGTGGTTCAACTACTTCAGCATACTTATGTGATTTTCATCAACCACAACTCAAGAAACTGTCTTGGCTTTCTTATTCTTTGAAACCTTTGGCTTGGTCACTTGCTTGTCAGACTCCTCAGGTGGGATTTCTTCTTTCTTTCTCTTTTGCGTGGCAGTGCATTGGCTGAAGTAGTAGTCACCATAGTTAACTTTGGATTGCCTTGCATGATAGTAGTGACTATAGCAGGCGCCTCAGTCTGAATGGCTATAGGAGTAGGACTGCTATGTGTAACTTCAGTCATGAATTGCTCAAACTGAGTTGAAGTCATATCAAGCAACATTGTAGAGTGAACAGTGGCAGAAGGAATTGACAAGGAGTATGTATCACAGACACTTTCGTAATCATACTGATCTCCTCCTATTTCTAATGCATATGCAACTGAGGACACAAGCAATGTTGAAGTAATGGTCACAGGATCCTCAAGAGATGGATGCTTGGTAGAGAATGCATCCTTAGCCATGCTTAGGGGTGAATCATGAGATTCATCTAATACTGGTGCTGAATATGGAAGAAAAGTTGTTGCAAGAATCTCAAGGGGACATGAATCCAGTGATGAGGGCTCCTTTGACTTCCTAATAATATCATCACTTGAGTCAATTTGGATTGATTGAGTTTCAATCCCTTTTACCTCAAGTACTCTCGAGTCCTTCCCTCCTTTCATAAATAGCTTGGGCGAACTTTGAATAGGAGGTTCAAATGTTGATGATGATGTCCCATCTTTAACTTTACCGTTTATCTTAGAGCTCAAGCCAATCAGACCAGAAGGATTAAAGTCTTTTCCGAGCTTTATTTTGATGGATTTGAGACCCCTTCTTTTCATCCAAGTGTTGGTATTAGCAAGAATAGACTGAAATCGATCCCAAATTGAGGTACTTTCCTTGCACGACCATGTAGGAGGAAGAACGAGTAACTTCTCCACATTATGCTAAACATATTCAGGATCTAGAATTTGATCATTATCCTCAAATCTAGGAGTGGTTGATGCCAAGATGAAATCCACAATTTGCTTCATAGTCAGCCAAGTATAGTCCATGCGCTGTATATCCACCTCAGTACGTACATCAATCCAGAGATCTTCTAGATGATGATGTTTAAGAATTTCTTTCTCATCTTGTCATGTAGTCCTCTCCAGTCAAAACAACTCCTGGCTGCGAATCTTTTCAGCGTGATCCTTTGGAGTTCAAACTCCATGTTCTTTGCTTAGGCACAATATCCAATGAGTACTCATCAATCTTTAATGGGTTATGTGATGAGATCCCCACTCCTGGCCGGTGCAAACTAGGTTGATAAGCCTTTACCTCCATGAGTTGTCTTGCTAATTCCATGAGTATAAATTTATTTGTAGGGTGCCTCGACAATGTGTATGGCTCTCCCTTGAAACATCCTACTTGTAGATATGTAGAGTTGGGAAACTGTAGAAACATACAACCATACTCATTTACTTTATTCCACGCATCATCAGAGACTAGCTTGTTTGATAGTTCTTTGTCAAATAAGCACATGAATTGCTCAAAGAAGACATTTTGAAGCCTTCGGAAATGTATCCGATTTTGCTTCAAAGGCAACTGCTCATAGTACCTTTCATTTTTTGTTGACAAATCTGAAAAAGTACCTAGGGCAGCAGCAATATACACCATGTAGGAATTCATGTTGAACACACTAGTAGACAACACATTCACCAACTGTTCATAGATTGAATCACTTACTAATTCAGCCCAAAATACATTCTTTTTTGATCGTATTATGAGTGAAATGTACTTATACATCCAAGGTTTTGAAGGTGTTTGAATGTTAAGCGATTGAGCAATGTGATGAGATCATTGATTTCTTCCATAAAATCACATCGGTGCACACCCTTTATTGGCTATCTAACAAGATTTAGCCTCTTAGTGGTCATCCAATTATCATTGACGAACTTCGTACAATAAGAGGTATCCTCGTTTCACCACTCCAAAGCCTTTTGTCTGGTGATGTTTGTAACAACTGGAGTATGAGGAACATGAAAAATACAATCAGTAGTCTCAGGATCGAGACTAATGACAGTATTGCCATCCTGATCTCTGATGGTTTGAGAGGGTGCATCAAAGTGTTCTATACATGCAAGAATGAATTTCGGCTCATGAGCGGCCAAGGGGAAAGTGGACAATAGGTGAATATGGCTTCGCTTGATCCATGTCATATTCTCCATAGCTTCAACATCAACTCTTGCAAGGAAATCTTCAATGTTCATGTGAGATATATCAGTATCCCACACTTCATCACGGTTGGAAGTTACTTGTGATAGTAGAATGGAATAATGATACTGATTGTATTGATAATTCATCTTCTTTTTGTCTTTGCCCTTTGCTGGAGTAGGTTCTCTTGACATTGCAAAATGGTACGTCTGCACAATTATCACATGAAAATCTCATAATGTGAGAACATCTTCATGTGAGGGATCCATGATAAGTTTTTTGATGTAAGCAAAAGAGTTTCAGACAAGTTATGGATAGGGAAAATGAATGGAATGATTAAGGATTGAGAATGAACAAATGGGTCAAGCTGAGAATGGCTCAAATATGAGTAAAATAGCCAAAGATGAGTTTTTTTAGAGTGAATTGCATATGCGACCAGCAAGCTTGGAATTAAGTGAACAAGGGGAAAAATGAGTAACATATTGAGCATCACATGTTTTAACAAGTGCAAAATGCGAGACTCTATCCAGTAAGCATGTGGGAGAAACTTCAACCACAGGGCAGCAATATAGAGGCACATGGAATGTGTGATGGTGGGGTTTTATCTTACATTCGCATGTGAGGGAAAAATGAGCTTGCCTTTCCTTTAAGAACGAGATTTTATACTCGACTGCATATGCAAGTACAATGAGATCTTGTATATGCAACCTGGAGAAGAAGATGGAAGATAGAAGGAGCAACTTCATGTACATAAAAAGAGATACAAACCTGAAATTGGAAATGATAAAGATTTGCAAGAACATTCAAAACAAATATATACAAATGCCTTTAGGAAAATAACCAAGGAAATTTACCTCAACTCCACCAAGAATGAGAAAAACAAGTCTTTATCCAAAACTTGAGCAAATCTGAAATAAATCCAAGAGATTAGGATTTTAGATTCGTCCAAATCCAAAGACTTAAATGTACTTTGAAATCCAAACAACATGGTTTGAATTTGGACATGTGGAGATGGTTAGAGAATGTAATGCCCAAAATGTGGAACAAACTTTGACCTAGCAACTCCATATGCAAAGGCATGTAAAAACGATGTCTAGGGCAAAGGTTAGCTTGTTAAAATGATGGTAAACAAGTTTGAAATCATAATAATTACCCTAGAATGCTTTTAGAAGGGATTCAATGCCAAACGCCTTGGAATGCAACATTTTTTTGGTGAAGATTATGCCCAAAATGGGCTGTTTTTGGCAAAACGCATATGTTGGGAAGCATATGTAAAACCTTAAAAAATCACCACTTCTCTCTACAGGGAATTCGCAAACTTAAACGCCATTTAGAGAGGCACTAACATGTCACAAAATATATGTATTCCCTCTAAAAATCACCACTTGGATAAGATAGGGCGTTTTTAAGCCAAAACCTGTTTTTTGGGAAGTCATAACATGTTTGGAAATGTATGCATTTCCTTGGAGAATCGCCACTTCTCTCTATATGAAGGAAAACACATTTTAAAAGGGCAAATACATGTATAAAACACATGCAAAACAACCAAAAATTGCTACCCTTGAGTTTATTTAAAGAAAACACATTATTTGGAAGCAAAGATATGTATTTGAGAACATGTGATATCATCAGAAATCGCCACTCCTTTCTATAGCATGTTTTATAGAGGTTTTCACATGTTTTGATATATGCGATCTCTTGGAAAAATGCCACTATAATTAATAGAAGAGCCACTTAATGGGAAAACACATTTTTAGAAGTCATTAACATATATTTTTATAACATATGCAATTGGCCCCAAATTTGCTACCTATGCCTTAAAGGGAACAATGTATTTTTAATCAACAACATATGTATTTGGGTCCAAAATTGTCACTTTGGCTTAATATGGGTAAAAAAACATTTTAAATTTACATTTACATAATATAAAGACATTCAAATGTATCCACTTAAATGGTGATTTAAAAATACATATGAATTTGATTATAAAAAATGAA
This sequence comes from Cupressus sempervirens, assembly GCA_028749045.1. Lineage (NCBI taxonomy): Eukaryota > Viridiplantae > Streptophyta > Pinopsida > Cupressales > Cupressaceae > Cupressus > Cupressus sempervirens. The sequence goes on along the minus strand of CM053784.1, from coordinate 612,937,827 downwards.
TTTAAATACAATAACATATGTAATTGTATTTAAAAAGCACACTTTCAATGATGTTGAGACTAAAATTTTTATTGGGAGTGGACTTTCATGAAGTATTTTGCATGTGGATATATGCAATATGAAATAAAATTCACACTTTATGCACTTAACTTGTCATATATTTATATCTAATATCTAACTATAGTTTTTAATGAAGTAACATGAAAAATAGCCTTAAAATAGGTTATTTTCATAAAAAAAAAAAAAAAACTATAGTCAAATCAACTCAAAATGAGATAAAATTTTAAAATGGTTATCAAGATCCACTTTAGATATTTATTATAATTTAATATTATGCAATTGCCAATAAAATACCCACTTTTTTGAGTTCTTTAATAAAAATATGTAGTTGACTTGAAAATCCCCACTTTTTTCCCTATTACTTGAGCTAGAGAACTCCGATTTGGACTTAAGTTTGTTGGAATTGAGCAGAATTCCAAGGGCTATCCACCTAAGGCAAAAACAAGACCGAAAACTATTTACAACATAAAGAAATACAATAAAAGGACATGAAAGTTCACCAAAAATTGAGTGTTCGCAGTACGAGAAGAAAAACTCTTACTAACAAACAATTAGGGATAATCTCAACGAAAAACCTTTAAAAGAACACATAGACAAGACTACACAAAGAACAATTCAGAGATAATGAATTGTTTTTATGAAGCCTCATCAATGTGTTGAAACAAAGAGGACACGCCTACGAATCCATGAGAAAATTGCGTAGGGTTGCCTCAATTTGTGATGTCAAAATTGAGGACAACAATTTGATGAACAATGGTGACTGTGGAAACAATGTACCTTTTTGTTTTGTTCCTTTATAAGTAATAGAATTGTTTTTATATAAAATACAATCGATATATCTATTGCACCTCCTTATGGTGCATGCTAGTTTTATACATCTTAGGTACCTTTTTTCCATTTAATTCAATATAAATTACTTTAAAGCTATTTGTTGCATAAGATTTGTGGAGTTACTATCATTGGAAAGCAAAGGAAAATTCTTCAGATTAATAGCTGCGCACAACTGCATAATAAGCAAGGGATCATAGGTCAACATAAAAATAGCTGGATATATACATTTTACAAAGGCCAAGGTATGCATCTTCAACCATCTAAATAGTTATCTGTAGTTTTAATGATTTTGTTTCTCAACTATGTCATGCCATCAATACTTTTGTTATTTTGTATTTATTCTTAAATGGGGTTTTGGGGTCAAATGCCACAGACAAGGTTACATTATTTCATAATTTCGTTTTTGTTGGTCTAGAATTTGAGGGGTTGGGATGCAATGACATGTTAAAGATTATAGAGAAAGTCTAAAAATATGGTCAAGCAAGAAGAGGGCTTTGAATGAGTCACAATTGCCAAATATGTTGGGGCGTGATAATAGTGTGGAAATAGGTTCAAGTAAAATCCAGGGGTGGTACTAGAAGTTTAAAATGAGGACAAGGAGAAGGTTGAACCGGAAGCGTAGGCATGTTTAGGATGATGATGTGGGTGTTATTGGCAAAGTGTATTGTGTAATGTCTCTTTTTTGGGATCCTCCTACTTTTTGCCCTAGAATCACACGTTCCATTAAAATTGGAGTTTTAAGATGGTTAGAGATATAACTTCACTCTTTAAAATACCCTTTAATTGGGTACCTTGATTTAGGTCTTGCAATTGCTAAATAACGAAACCAGTTTATACAAACTGACTATATTGTTAGTGTAATATAATCTACCTATATGGCTATGGATTCTCACAATAATTATTTCATATGGACTAATCCTTTACAAATAGTGCCTTTGTATGATGTAACTCATGCCCATTCCACCACAAGCCTTATCCCCTTCCCTTTGTTGATGTAGCTCATGCCCATTCCATTGTAGGAGACTTGGCTTTGTATGATGTAGCATGGTCCATTGCACTACAAGACTTACCTATCTTGCGAGATATTAATACTACTTTTGGTTGTTGCCTTTGAGATAAAATAAGATAAGATAATAATATTAATGTCCAACAAAAACCAAAAAGGTTTATGGGACAGAGCATGTAGACAGAAGAGCTGGCAGCAGCAGGATCACCAAACGGTGATAGAAAAGAAACAAAACAAAACAAGATACAAGACCAAGAAACACAAGGCAAGGACTAAGAATCCTTCCTTGGTACAAAGTAGTCAGCCACAGAAGGATATAACTGTGGAATAATACATTATTCTCCAATAAATTTGCCCTTTTTGATTTCTTCTTCAAATGGAATCTTCTCCTCCATAAGGTTTCCTTTGATTGTAGGGAGTCACACCCTTTCATTTGTCAATGTCCTTACGAAAAGTTTACACCCTTTGGTAATGAAAAGATTCATGTTTTTGACAACAATTACTGCCCCTTTCACTCCTTATTTATTCTTTGCCTATCAATAATCAATTATGTCTTTAGTGCTTTTCAATTCTGCACATATCCCATTTAAGATCCGCATATCCACTTCTTATTTTCTTCTTTCTCGTGAAGTCTTATTTCAGATCCCTCCTTATACTTCTTCTCTAAATCTGCTCTAGAATTCCTCTACTCCTTTTTCCCAATTTCAATTGATGCTTCTTCTCCTTTCTATCTTCCCATGCCATAGAGAAGTCACACCTCTTCACCATGTATGCCTTTTAGTAAGAGTCATGACGATTCATAGTTGACTCTCTTTCGAAGAGTCACAACCCTTTCGAAGAGTCACAAACCTTCATAATCATAACTCTTTGAAAGAGTGATAAGTAGGAGATATTTTCCACAAGTCAAATTGTTATATTGTTATCAGCATTCAACTGTGTGGTTTTTGAGTCAAATTCATGACCCCATGTTTCATGAGTAGTGGTTCACACGAATCCATCTCTCATGTTTCAATGAAAGAGTTACAATCCTTTATCATTGCTGAACCAACTAACTAGGAACACCGAACCACAATGAGGAGCAATCACCACATACTCAGGGGGCACCTTAGGAGCATCTACACTAGACAGGGGATCTCCACCAGTTGTAGCATCGGGGAAACTGCCACATCGTAGGAGCGGGGGCAACGGCTAGTTGGAACCATTGTACCTTTAGAACAAAACTCTAAGTTCTTGTTCTACCATATTGCTTAGAATTGACACAAGACAACTTTTTCCAACTACTTTCACTTGCCTGAACTGCCATAGAATAGTAGGGGAGAGGTCAACCATGATAGAGACTTTGATAAAAGGGTTTGAACACAACACCCAAAGGAGAACAACTCTCTATCCATCCCACCCACCTTCTTCACTTTACCCAACTCTCTTATGCAATCGGGTCTTGGGGTGTGGAGGGGGGGCGAACATCATTGGAAGGACATTGGGGACAACTTATTGATTCTTCCGACCCGAGTCCCTTAGAATAGTAGGGGCCTCTGAACCCGTGCATAGAATAGTAGGGGCCATAGCCCTTAGAATAGTAGGGAAGTAGGAGCCCTCTTATTCATCAGCTTGCCCCTATGACCCAACTATTACTAACCCTAGTGCCTACATTATATGGGGACCTTCAGCATCTCGATTCTATACGTCCTAGTGCCATTGTAGGGGGCCCCTGTGCCATAGTAGGGCATAAACCTCTAGAAACATGATCCTGAAATATCTAAAAAGCTTCACATGCGCATCTAGAGTAACAATTCTAGTTGCAAATATCGAGATCTTGTAGACAATATGAACACTTCTGCTTATTCTTAGATTCCCTACAATTCAACTATTATTCCCAATCCACCTTGCTAGAGTAACGTTGGCATGTTATGTATAGAATTGGTGAACAACTATCTCTACTATTCTAAAGTCCAATAATTCATTTGAAAATGCAGAGCCCTACTATTGTAAGGCATGCAGGTTGATTCAGTAAGGGTAGGCCTAGCTGGCTAATGGTTTGACACTAGCAATCTAATATTTTTAGTTTTTAGTTTCAAAAGTATGAGGATATGGATGATAGGCTTTCAAGAAGAACAAAGTGAGCTTCCATTATGAAGGAAAATTAGGGGAATGGAGGTCTTAGGTTTAATGGAGAAATGTGAAGGTTCTTGTATACAAGAGATGTTATTAGATTCCAGCAATGAAAAATAACCTTTTAATTGTTTTTGTGAGCTTAGGATTTGTGTGGTGATTTAATTTGATTTTTTGGTTTATAAGTACAAAGTAACCAATGTTCAAATTAAGAAAAATGTTTTTTTGGCTCACTATGTGTTATGTTTACACAGTTTATTCTGTCTCTTCCTACCATTCAGCTATTTAAAATTGTTTCATGTGTACATTTCTTTACATTTTTAACAGACCATTTGAAACTTGATCTGAATCATGGAAATTGTGTCAGATTTTACACAATTTCCATGGTTCAAAGAGCTGGGTGGAGTAAAATGTGGAAACATAAATATAGTTATAGCAAAGCCTTAATATGATTTTGGAATGAAAATGGGTTATTGGATATTCAACATATAACCTTTTGAAATTAGGGAAATGTTTTGAAATGAAAACATTGGTGGTACTGAGAACCTACTCACAAGTTAAGCTCTGCAGCAGAAATCATACTGTAAGCTCTATGTGAAGCTACAATGCTTTAAGGTGTACTTTTGATTCCACTAATTTCCTCAAATCGAGGGTTTTCTTGTTTTGAGAGGCAGTTTTTGTTTACATTCATCCTTTTGTTTAAAGAATCTAGCTTATTCAAATAATACATTATTATACTAGAATAGTCAAAAGAACATGATAGAAAAGATCTGATGTAAGTCTTGAACTTTTTTACTTAAAAGACTGTATACTACCTAAACCAGCCTTGAACCTCTTGAAAGACATACTATTTCATAACAAAAATAGGGGAGGGGGGCAACCAATCCACAAACTGGAATTGTTCACAAAGGACTGATGTATCAGGAAAGAGTATAACTCTTAACAGTTATCTAGTGCTATATATAAAAAAAACAGAGATCTGTGACATGATTAAACAGTATTAAACACCCCAGCCATCATTGGTCTCTAGTTCCTTTAGCTTCTCAACAGAGTATAATTCACCATTCCACCCCACCACATCATATTCAGTGTCATCAGAAACAGAATCACAGAGTGACACAGCATGGCGATCTTCTCTTGGGCAGTCATGAGTCTCTTTACCATAATCCGAAATAGATAGTTGTTGCATCATGTTCTCCACTTGCTAGAGGTCTTCAGCATTCAGCAGGGATTTATAGTGTTCCAAGTAGTGTACAGCTCTGACATTTTCCTTGTAGATAAGAACTGATCCTTCTTTGACTAACATCATAAAGTGGCACATTTGGATCTTGATAAAGAAACCTGAGACATAATAGAGAAATGTGAGTTTTAAATCAAACTCAGTAAGCCTTCTAATGTTCTTTTGAAACACTTCCTCATTTCTAGCCTTCCATAAAAACAAAAAACTTCAGAAGTCAAAACAGACCAAAATTTGTTGAGTTTAGAACAAAAAATCCCACATATCCAGCAAGAGTCTCACTCTAGGAAAGTCCAGGTAACCTATTCCATAAGATAGGATTATTACTGAAGTAATTGGTAAAATACTTGCTAATATTAACTGAGACCGAAAGGTCAATTTATCTCAAAAGAATGAGACGATGTTTTCTTAGGAAATGATCGTAAAGAATAGAAACATTCTATTCTAGAGAAAGCCAAAAACAAAAGCAAACTAAAGCTTATTAGATATTTACAATAGATAACCATTAACTAATAATAGATGACTTATCTAGTATTGTAATACCCTCCCTTAATGGTTAATCTATCTAACACACCAAGCTGTCCTCTGAATTTGACAAACTTATCAGGATCAAGAGGCTTGGTGAGAATGTTTGCAGTCTGATCTGTGGTAGGAACATACTGTAAATCTATAGTCCCGTCTTCAACCAGCTGTCATATGTAATGACAGTGAACATCCACATGCTTGGTTCGTTCATGGAAGATTGGATTTCGTGCTAACTTGATAATGCCTTTGTTATCAACAAACAGAGTAGTCGGTCTTGCTGATGACATTTGCATATCCCCAAGCATCCGACAAAGCCAAACAGCTTCACATCTTGCCTTAATAGTCCCTCCGTATTCGGCCTTAGTAGAAGAGAGAGAAACTGTCTGCTACTTCTTACTGGTCCATGTGACTGCACCGGATCCTAAATTGAACACATATCCAGATGTTGACTTTTTATCATCAACAGAGCCCAAGGTCAGTCATATCAAAATACTGGCATAAATTCTGATTGAGTCCTTGAATCAAAGATGCCGAATTGCCAGTGATGATCATATCATCCACATAAATAACCAGAAGGATGATGTCACTGTCAGTAGTCTTGACGTACAAATTTGAGTCTGAAGAACTCCTCTTGAAGCCTTGATCATTGAGGTACTTATCAATCTTGATGTACCATGCTCGAGGGGCCTGCTTCAAGCCATAGAGAGCTTTTACCAATTTGAGAACCTGACGGTCTTTACCAGCAACCTTAAAACCAGGAGGTTGCGTCATGTAGACCTCTTCATGGAGATCACCATTTAGGAAAGCACTCTTGACGTCCATCTAATGGACCTTCCAGTCAAACTGTGCCAGTCAAACTATGCTGCCATGGCTAGGACTAATTTGATGGTGCTCATATTTGCAGTAGGAGCAAAGGTCTCCTCATAATCAATGCCCTGACGTTGAGAAAAGCCCTTCGCCACTAAACGAGCTTTGTACTTATCCAAAGTACCATCCGATTTGTATTTGATTTTGTAGACCCATTTGCAGCCAATGGGTTTCTTCCCTGGTGGAAGATCAGAAAGGACTCAGGTGTTGTTCTTCAACAGGGTTTGGTGTTTAGATGTCATGGCCTGTTCTCACTTTGGAATTCCTTTAGCCTCAGAATATGTTTGAGGTTCAAACACACTGTGAATGTTGGCCATGAGAGCAAAGTTAACAGTATTTAAAGTTTTTCTCTTTTTTTGAGCAGTTCTCCCATCAATGAGCTCATCATCACGAAGATCAGCAAGTGTCTTAGCCCACCACTTAGGTCAAATAGGAGAATGACCAACATTAGTACTAGGAGATGCTTGATCAGCAGGATCCTCATCAGAAGAATCTGGATCAAACTCAGGTGAAGCATCTAGAAAGTGAGGTGATCCTACAAGAGAAGCCGAAGGTGTTTGTATAGGTATCACTTGGATAACTGGAGCTGCAGGAGCTACTGGAGCCCTCACATCAGGTGGATCTAATGGAAGCTGAACTCCCAAATCACAAGCCATCATAGGCTGGTCTGCTAGATTAGGAACAGGAGAAACAGGCATGAAAGGTCCTCGCTGCTCATCAAAGACTACATAATGACTGTAGATGAGACAGGATGTCTCAACATCAATCAGGCGGTAGGCTTTGTGAAGACTGCTATATCCAGCAAGCATGAGTTTTTGACTCTTGGCATCCAACTTGGTGCGTGATGCATCAGGGATCCAAACAAAAGCAAGGGAGCCAAAAACCTTCAGGTGATTGATTTTGGGCTTGTGACCTAATCAGGCCTCTTCTGGAATTTTACCTTTGATCGTCACTATGGGTGATTGGTTCAATAGATAAATTGCAGTATTAACTGATTCTGCCCAAAACTGCTTTGGAACATGTCTGTGTTCGAGCATGGAATGAGCCATCTCGGTGATTGTCCTATTCCGACGTTCAACTACACTGTTCTGTTGTGGCGTGTGGGGTGTGGTTAAGCGGCGTTTTATGCCATGTGTATCCAAGAAGTTGAAGAAACCATTAGAAAAAAATTCTCCTCCATTGTCTGATCTAAGAGTAATAATAGATTTCCCAGACTCTTTTTCAACTAAAGGTTTAAACTTCTGAAATACAGGAAATACATTTGATTTCTTTTTAAGGAAATACACCCCCATTTTTCTATTGAAGTCATCAACAAACAACAAAAAATACTTGGACCCAAGAACAAAAGGAGTGGCCATAGGGCCGTAGATATCGGCATGAACAAGCTGAAGTACCTGAGAAGCTCGCCAAGAATCGCCATTGGTGAAAGGGGTGTGATGTTGCTTCCTAGCTTGGCATGCGTCACAAACTCCAAGCTATTGAGTCTGAATCTCTGGCAATCCAAGAACAAGCCCATCCTGAGCAAGCTGTGAGAGATAATGCACATTTAAGTGCCCATATCGTTGATGTCAAATTGTGCTGACAGAAGATTGCCGAGCAGCCATAGCTAAGTCTTGAGAATCACCAAAATCAGCAAGTTTGAAAAGACCATGATCCTTAAGACCCACCGCAACAGTAGACTTAGTCCCTTGATCAGTGATGGTGCACTAATGTGAACTGAAGGTGACAACCAAGTGTGGAGAATGTCGTAGCAGCTCACTGACTGAGAGTAGATTTAGTTCCATCCCTGGAACGTAGTACACATCAAGGAATATGAGATTCCTCCTAACAGATTGAATCTGAATGTTGCCTTTACTGACAACTGTGTATTCTTCTTTGCCACCAAAAATAACAGAGTCTGAATAAGGCTGGTAGTCAGTAAACTAGTCTCTGCGGTGAGTGAAATGTCGAGAGGCACCTGAATCAATGTACCGGGCAGATGACTTCACATAATTTGCAGGTCTTTTAGCCATGAAGGTGTAAAAGGCAGATTTCACCTGCTTAGTGTGCTCTGCACTGTTCGCTTTAGGCTGTGAACCTGATTGCTTAGACTGTGCAGCAAAGCGCTTCCGACATTCAACCTTCATGTGTCCAAACTTGTGGCAGTAGTTGCATTGAATGTTCTTTTTGGAATCATCTGGGGTTGGAGCAGAAGACTTTTGTTGAGATGGCTGTTGAAACTTGCCTTTATCCTTCTGAAAGGATTTCGTAGCAAAGGCTTGCTTTATGGAGGTGGAACTGGAGCTGCTATTGAATTGTTGTTTCCACCAATCTTGTTGAGGCAGCAATGTGTAGAGATCAGTGAACTTCAAATCAACACCAGAAGATGTGGTGTTGAGAGTCTTGATAAAATGCACATAGGATTTTGGTAAATTCCGAAGAGTGATAACCACAATATCCTCTTCCTCTATCTTGCGACCGATGGCAAGTAATTGATCACGGATTTCCTGAATCCGATTTAGGTGTTCCTAGAGTGAGGTGCACTCATCCATGATAATAGAAAAAAGAGTGCTTTTCAGAAAGAAGGCTTTGCTTTTGTCAGAAGTCTCATGAAGACCTTTGAGATGTGTCCAGATCTCAGCAGTTGTCTTGCCGGATGGAATATGAGAAAACTGATCATCAGCTACGGATAATTTGAGAAGTATCATTGCCTCTTGATTATTCAGATCCCATGTATCTTGATCAGGATCCGAAGAAGTTGGACGCTTCATAACACCCAAAACAAGTTGATTGGTGTTCCGATATTCAAAAATTGCGATGATGCGCTGCTTCCAGGTGCCATAATTGCGACCATTGAATTTGGAGTTATGCTCCAGCAGAATATTTGTTAGAGATGCCATGGCATGTTTTTCAATGAAAAATTGTGAAAATCTGTGAAGGCATGTTCTTCGAGGCAAAAATATGGAAGACCCAGAAGAATCAGAGAGTGACCTAGAAGAGAGCTTGAAAAACCCAGAAGGAATATCTTGTCGTTTTTTGGATCCGTTGGTTCAAAAATCAAGGCACAAAAAACGAGGCACCTAGAAAAAAAAGACAACAACCTAGTTGAGCTTTCAAAAAATCCATTAAGAATTTGCAAGTGAAATTTTTTTCGAACTTGAAAATAGGGTTTCGAGCAAAAAATCAGTCGGCAGCCAATGAAGGTTTTGAGTGCAGAAAAATAGCGATTTCGTGGAGAATAATGGTTGATTTTTGCATAGATCCTTATTTGCAGGTAGAGATGAGGCTGGAGAGATGAGTTTGGCCTCCGAATAAGGGCAGATTTGACCCAAGAATCCTTCAAAAACGGACGCGAATGGGGGCAGAACGGCCTCAACACAGACCTGATTTGTAGACGCGATTTGCACAGATCTAGACGCGAGCTGCAAACAATGTTAAACACGGGCTGTAGAGTTAAATTTGGACCAGTCACGAGCAAGTAAACCGACCAAGATTTGCCACGGGTTGTAGAGTGAAAGTTTGACCAGTTGTGAGCATAGAACCTATGTTTTTTTTTTTATAGATAAAAAATAACCACGATTTTCAGATGTGAGTTGCAAAATCGTGATTTGGAGAGGCCAAAACCCTAGCTCGAGATTTCAAATTTCTCTAGGCAGAAAACCCGAGGTGGGTTTTAGAGAAAATTGACTGAAATAATTTTGAAAAAATTTAAACAAATGATTTCAAGAAGAAATTATAAATTTTTCCAAAAAAATTTAAGTATTAGCTTTGATACCATATTACAGAAGTAATTGGTAAAATAGTTGCTCGATATTAACAGAGACCAAAAGGACAATTTATACAAAAGAATGAGATGATGTTTCCTGAGGAAACGATCGTAAAGAATAGAAACATTCTATTCTAGAGAAAGCAAAAAACGAAAGCAAACTAAAGCTTATTAGACATTTACAATAGATAACCATTAACTAATAATAGACGACTTATCTATTATTGTAATAATATAGGATGACCTATTCCATAAGATAGGATGACCTAAAAAATTGACCAGATTTTAGGAGGAAAACTCACATTCAAAAAATACATGTTCAAAAGACTCAATCTCAGAAAAATAACCACACTTGATGTTACTAACCCCTAAAGACTCAAAATTTGATCCTAGGGCAAGCTTCTTAAACAAAAGCAACCATCTAAAGCAAAGCATTTTTTGGTTCAGTGTTGGATTTCCAAAAATATTCAAAAAAGAAGGACCAGTCAGAGAATGGGTATTTAAAGTCCCACCCCTGGATCACTCAGTGAGCAATAAAGGAATCGACAGCTAACATATAATCTTTTTGTTGTAACATCCTGCACAAGTGTACCATCATTCCACTTTAATTGATTGATAGATGATTCTGAATCAAATAACTGTTTTACTTCCAGATAACCAACTGCTTTAAGGACCAGAGTGTAAGTCTTTTTTTGGAAATCTGGTATGCCAAACCTGTCTCTGATCTCCTCCCAAGACCTCAAGTGATTGTTATTAAGTGAATCTCTAATTAGTGAGATACCACAAAGATTCCAGTGTTTTCCAGAACAACTCTGAGTCAAAACCAAAGGCTTGTTATTAAGGTATAGCCCCCACCAAATAGACCTATCAACCACTGCATAAGAGGGATAGGGCCCTACAACACCTCTATCTGAAAGGAATTTTCTTGCATGACACCACACTCTCCATGATGAAACAAAAACCTCAGAACCAAAGATTTTTAGTTTAAAGTCTCCCAGCAGCACCTCATACAATGGTATACCTTTCTACTGTTTCCCTTAAGCAGCGGAGGAGCATTCAATATTGTTTCTAATTAGAACCTTCCATGGCTCATTTCCATTGACGGCTTTTAGGATCCATTTAGAAGCAAGAGAAATTCCATACAAATTAATATCTTTAATCCCTAGGCCTCCAAGATGTTTTGGTTTACAACACCATTGCCAATTCACACAGTGTCTCTGTTTGTGACCCATGCCATCAGACCAAACGAAACCCCTCAAGATCTATTCAATTTTAGCATACTGTTAATTAGCAAACAGCCAAGCTGAAGAGAAATAAATGTGATGAGAAGATAAGACTTTCTGAACTACCTGGATCCTGCCTACCAAGGATAAATGATGGGTTTGCCACTTAACATGTTTCTTCTGGATTTTTTCAGAGAGCCGCAACCACACATCTTTAGTTGAGGGGTCAATAAAGAAGGGGATGCCGAGGTATCTAACTATAGATTTGGGACCATGCCTTTGCCAATGCTTAAAATCCAATCTGGAGCCATCTCCTACCTTCCAAGAACGTATCATTTAGGGGGGCAATTTTAGCCCCGAATGCAAGACAATAGAATTGAAGCCTATCCAAAGCATTTGCAAAGTTGTGTTTTGAAAGCTCAAGGTATAAAGAAGTTACATCAGCAAACTAGAGTTATTAAGCTCTTCTCCATTAGGGAGGCTCAAACCTTTTAGGCTCGAGGACCAATGTATATAGAAAAGAGCATCAATAGCAATAACAGATAGTGAATGTGCAATAGGACAACCCTGCCTTATAGATCCCTGCAAGGGTATGCAATCAGTAATCTATAACAGTGGATGCATCTTTGAAGAGAATTTCAACCCAATTACAAATATATCCTGGAAATCCAAATGCTTTCAACATTCCAATAATAAAGGGCCACTCTATTTTGTCATAGGCTTTTTCAAAGTCTAAAAAAATCATAGCAACATTTTGTTTAACATTTTTAGCCCAATGCATTGCCTCCCAATTGGTGATAAGGTTTTCCAAAATATACCGGCCTTTGATGAATCCAGTCTGAGTTACTGAGATGAATTTATCTAGCAGATCACCTATCCTGCTTGCTAAGACCTTGGCAATGATTTTATAAGATATGTAAAGTGATCGGTCTCCAAATTTTAATCAGGATATTGTATCAACTTTTGGAATGAGTTTAATAATCCCCATATTCACCTTACGACCCAAGGAACCTAACTCAAAAGTAGAATCATAAAATGCCAAATCCAGTCAATGTTGGCTTATAGAACTCAGCCGGGAAGCCATCTAAACCAGGAGCTTTGTCATTAGCCAGAGAGATAATAGCATGATTTATTTTCTCCAGAGCAATAAGTTTTCCAAGCTTTTGGCTGTCCTCACTTAGCATCTTCTTAGGGATTAAGTTGAGAAACTTCTCGAAAGAGGTTGTTATCACCATGTTCAGTAGAAAAATGTTGACTGTAGTACTGAAATTTTTTTTTTTAATAGAGTCTGGATCTGTAGTTTGGCAATCATTGAATTGAATAGATTCAATGAATTCCCCTTTATTCAATGAATTCCCTTTTTTTTTTTAATAGAGTCTGGATCTGTAGTTTGGCAATCATTGAATTGAATAGATTCAATGAATTCCCCTTTATTTTTTGCTCTAATAATGTTAAAGAAATATGTAGAGCCCTTATCCCTTCGAGAACCCAGTTTAGCCGAGCTCTAATTCTTTGCCCTTTGATATTATAGTTTTGGATTTTCCTTAATGAACTTTTAACATTAATTAGTTCAGCCTCTAGCTGTAAGTCCTCTCTGTTAGCTTGTAATGCTCTGTCAATGTCACATAGTTTGAGTTGATCATTAGATTCCTTAGCATTACAGTTCATTGATCTCTTCTTGTCAATAATTTGCCAGATTTGGGTCCTCGTGTCAACAAGGGCACTCCACAGATCTCTAGGGGTAAGATGATTTTTACAAAGTTTAGTCAAGAAAGAAACCGTTTTGATGGCTCCAATGGTATCGGGATCTTGTAGAAAAGATAGATTAAGTTTTGAAGGAACTCTTATGCTTCGGCTCTCTTGTATGGGAATCATTCACAAGCCTTACCATTGCAGAGATGGGGGAATGGTCTGAGAGAAGAAGCAGGAGATACTAGAATAGGGGAATGGCCCATATTAGAGACAAAAGAAAAGAAGGATGAATCAACATATACCCTGTCCAATCTGCAGTATAAATGGTGGCAGCCCTTTTGATTATTGCACCATGTATACCAAATGTCAGAGAAGTCTTGTTTCCTCTTCTCAAAAGGATCTAGTACATTAAACTTCCTTTTGAGTCTATTCCAGAAGAACATTTCACTGCCTTTACATTTGAAATTTAATCCCCCTATTTTGTCCTCTCTATACTCTTCCATATTAAAGTCCCCAACAAAAATCCAATATGTATTTGGCAAGTGGGTTATGGTCCAGTGCTACAAGGCAGTTCTTTCCCTATAATCATTAGGGGCATAGAAGTTACATATACAAAAGCAAGAGCCATTCTTTTAAAATAGAACCCAAATAGCTCTTTGACATGGGGGAACTCCCTTATCAATAATATACTTGGAAAGGTTAGGTCCTACTAGGATAGCAGTCCTACCCTTTCCTCTTTCATGGTTAGAATGAAAACCAGTGGCCTTATCCCACAATAATTTAACATTGTATGTGCATGGAAACCAAAAACCTTAATCTCATGTAAGCAAATAATATATTTATGGTTTGGATTGTTGCACCACCTCCTAACCACATACTTCCTATCTTCCATTTTCAATACCATGACATTCTGATATCACTCATATCTGATATCACTCATAGGTGAATGATATCACTCATTTTTGAGAAGATTTGCCATTCTGATATAATCTGTTAAGAAAGTCAGTAATTTCTGATTGTTTGTTCTTAAGACCACCAAAGTACTGGTTGAATTCTGATTTTCGATAGCCTTTCTCTTTTTATGTTTATTAACAACTTTGATAAATTGCCCCTCCTTGGGGAAGATGTCCATCATGGAGGGTGTACTGTCATCCAAGTTAGAAGTCTTATCAGTTAGAGGTTGCTTAGACATTTTACTAGCCTTAGCCCTCTCATTAATGGTTGCTAGAGCTATCTGTTGAGCTTTCAATTTACCGAGGGTGCCAGCCTTGCACAAGGGTTCTGAATTTTCTTTAGAACAAATTATAGACTTTAGTTTTACTAAGGAATGGGGAGGAGACTTAGAGGCAACAGCTGAGATACCATTTTCCTGTAGAAATTCCAAGTCTTTATCATAGAGTGCATTTGCAAGTGTGACAAATTCATCTTCTAAAGGAGTGTTGTTATCTCCACATGATTGAATTGGTAGCCCTCCCTCTAGGGAAGTCTTTGTTTGATTTGGCATATCAGTATCCCTAGGTGGGTTACCCTTTTCCATGTCATTCTTATTAGAGATCTTAGAAGGGACTGTGGAGACCATGAAAATTGCAAACTGTGACTTGGCCAAGAATGGGCATTCTCTTCTTGAATGTCCATTTTTCATACAGTGGAAGCATGCTCCCAAATTGTCTAAACGACATTTATCCCATGAATATGAGTCCTCTCCTAGCTTGAGGGAAATGTTATCTGGAAAGAGAACACCTGGTTCAAGAGCAATAAGAACCCTAGCATTTAAATGCGGAAGGGTTACTTTTGAATCTTCAACTTGCAGAACATTTCCTAGAGGTTTAAGGATTAAGTGAATAAAAGGCCAGAATTCAATATTAAGGTTTTTTTCATCTCTACCTGGTTTGGGGAGTACTTAGCTACGACCTCATCAACATCTCTTTTGGGCGACCACGGAAAAGTCCCGAATAAAAACTTACCCATGTTCCAAAACCGCTTTCTAAGAATTGTTTCTTGTATATTATGAATTTTGACAAACAACTCAAATAAGCCTCTTTGTAACACTCTGCAAAAAATGACATGGATTCTCATCTTCTTACCCCAAACATTGTTTAGCCATTAATTAAAAAATCTGTGAGAAGGAAGAAATTCGTTATCAAAACAAACAAAGAAAATGACAGTATTTTCAAGTCTAGACTGTTCGGCGTGGATTGCTCTTACCATTACATCATTTGGCAACACAGAGAATGTCTTTCAAGTCATGGGGCAAAGATTTACCTGTCTCCCCTCCACCATTGGTGACAGTGTTGACATCTCTGTTATGTCCACATTCATTGGTTTGGGTTCCTTCACTGATTCTGCTTCCTACACTGGGTTTAGGTGTACTTTGCCATTAAACCAGGCCATAGACGGGATAACACTTGTAGTATCTTCTGCTACCACCGCCTTATAGGAAGGCTTGACACTATTTGACTGCTTATCATTCTTTACTTAGGCCTTCATTTTATCAGAGGGGGTAGAATCCGTCATATCATTATTAAGAGTTGATTCATTTCCCACACCCTTACTTTTGATGTTAGCATCTCCTGCCATTATTACTCTCACGAGTGAACCAGGGTAGGAGGCGTACAAAGCACATCTAAGGGATATCAAAAACCAAGCATGAAGAGGGAAAAAGAGAAACTCATACAAATATAACTAACCCTAAATGATAAAGCAAATGCAGAGAATAAAAGAAAAACAAGGGCATGTAATAAAACATGAAGGGCCACAAAGGAGGAGCACTTCTTGAAGACACATGTAGTGAGTACCACCACATCTGACACAGATCCCAAGGTGGAATTTCGTGCAGGTTGCAAAGCTCTCCAACTGCTTTTTTATCCAACAACATAATGTTTCAAATAATACACTAGTTTACAATGTGCATGATACAAATTCATAGGAAAGTGAGGTTCTTTGTTAGGTCACACCCTAAGCGCATTGTAAATTTATGAGACTCCCTTTGTTGGACTAAGAATGCTTTATAGAAGTTTGAACTTTGTACTCCTTATGTTTTGACCAAATGACTAAGCTCTATGTTGGGTTTTATCATTCTTCCTTATTTACATAGAAGCATGTATTTTGCAAATCATTGTTGCCACTTCAGTGCTTAATCTTGAGTGGACTTTTAATCTGACCTATTTCCTGATTCTGAATTGTTTGCCCCACACACACACACGTATACATGAAGTGTGATATCTGCTCCATTGCTTAGCTTTATTTCTGATATTGCCCATTTATTCATGACGACGCATTGGGCTCTTGTTTATAAGAATGTATTTTGATGATTATGTGTATTTTTATTATAATTCATTTGTATTTATTGAAATCTATGTGTATTTGTTGATTTGTGCAAGACAAGGACCAAGACATGCTATCTTTGACCTGTCTTTAGGATGCATATCTGTTGTTTTTCCAATTTTAGCCATCTTTAGTTAAGTGTATTTGTAAGTTATATTCTGGCTATCATATATGGTATTGCAATAGCTGCATTGAGAAATGCTCATTATTATTCATCTGGGTCAGCTATTGATTCATATCACTGGCTTGAGTCACAGGATTTTTAAAAGACCGACGCTTTTGACGAAGCTAGCAATACATTTGCTACCATTGGCAAGGTAAAATATCTTTTTAAAAAAAAACTTTCCTAGAGCGAATGCATAGTTTTGTGATTTTGTGTACTGTATGATCTGAAATTTGATTCATTTTACAGGGCTTTGCAACTGGATCAGCTGCCTTGGTGCCACATGCATCGTTTGGAGCCTTTGTTAGCAATGCGACAAATGAATAAATTGCTTCCCAAAGTAAAAGATGAAATAACTGCAGTTGTTGTCATTTACAAATAACCTTGCATTGTCTTTTGCCTATTGGCACACTGAATTCACTTTTTAGCAGTTCAGGTTCTTTCTTAGCTCTAGCATATTACTTATCTTTGACAAGGACTCCTTCTATGGGAAGATCTCCCTTCTTTTCAAAAAAAGGTGGGGTTTATCACAGGTGTTTTGAACACAACTTCCCAATGGTCTAGAGGAGGGTCTAGAACTTTACAGTTTCTAATATGGCAGTGTATTGGAGGAGGATATGCACTACTTTATGCAGGAGCAGAAGTAACTATTTTTCAAAGTTGTTTGTGTGCTCTTCATCAATTCCTCACAGATTTATTCACAATCATGTGTATCCAATTCATTTTTCAACACCAAGCTTGACAAGTTCAAAGGATTTCAGCACCAAAACCCAAGCAAATAATGTGGAAGGTCCTGTTGCAAAGGATTACAGGTGCCAAATTTAATTTTTGGTTTTCATATATTGTGGTTGTATTAGTTCTGTTGGATTTCATTGTATAATCATTTTTGTAAGGAGGTTATGGTGGCTGTACTGCGACTGAGCTGCACATATGGTTTAGTAATGTTTAATTGATAGTTTACAGTAAAATTGAAAAATATTATGGGCAAAGGGCACAGTAACCCTCGAAGGAAAAATTAAGAGATTTAAGGATGATTATTTCTTCTACCAATGTATAGAACAGAAACCCATGACATATCTAGATATACAGGACAAACATTTAAGGAAAAATAGCTGCAAATTGGAAGAAGAAACATAGCAGAAAATCAAGAATCAAGTTAATCCTATTTCCAGAATAATGTCAATGTGACAAATGTGAATGTTATTATAATATTCATGATTTTGATTTAAGTTATATTTTACAAATGTAATGGCAAATGCAATTATCATTTTAGAATTATAAACATTGTCTTAAGGTGAAAATAGGAAATGTTCCAGAAACGGCCATTACAAATGGTATCAAAGCACAATAGTCTTTCCAGCCTGTGGGTCTAAATCTTGTTAATGCAGCAGAGCCAAAGGGCTCAAAGGACTTTTGAGAGAAAAAATAAAATAATAGAGGCAGAACTACAAGAGGAAAACAAGACAATTAGTGGTAAGGCCAAGATGGCCGATCAGGATGAGAGGAAGATGTTATGGAATATATGGCTGAAAGACTTGAACAAATGATGAAACAAGATGAGAAAACTAATGAATTACTTATTCTAATGATGGGAAACATGAATAATTTTAATAGACACATGCAAAACATTGGGATAGAATATAGTGAAACTAATTTGACTAGAGTAGCCATAAATAACAATAGAAGTGGATCAGCATCATGTCCTACTCAACCCACATCTTTGCCTAGAACAGAACCCCTCCAAGAAGAAGAGTAAAATCAAAAAGCATTTGAGGCTTGCATAGATGCATATTCAAGGATTGGTCATGATGGTAGATGTGATATTTCTTTTATATGATATTGCAATGTTAAGAGTGGATCTAGGGGAAGACAATCCATGCTGCATGACAACAGAGATCTACAACAAAGATTAAGCTAGATGTCACTTTCCACATTTGATGATTTAGGAAGAGTGGTAGGGAGAGCTTGAGTCCAAAAGCTGGACACATCACTCAATTCTATGATAAAAGAGGAAGCCATGAAGGTTTCTATTCTTCATTTGAATGGGATTGCACATCAATAGTGACATCATAGAATTGTTACACAAGGACATCAACATATTGAAACATGTGCCGAGGAAAGATTCATTTGCTTGTTCATTGAGGGTTTGACGGAGTCACTTCAGGGCTTGGTGACGAATCTTGATGCTACATCTCTACAAGATGCAATTCAAAAGCATTGAGGTTGGAAGTTTCAAAAGCCAAGAACAAATTCCATACCAATAATATACTAGCTTAACAAACATGAGGAACTCTTCCAAAAACATGCCCCTCAACCAATAACATTGCCTTCAAAACCAAGCAAGGGGCAAGGGAACTAGGAATGAACTTTAGAGGAAGAAGTGTGCTTTCCTGTAGAGAGCCATGGCGGGCAGGCCATAAATACTCAGGGAAGGGGTAAATACATATATAAAGGTTCATCTTTAGGCAGATTTAGAGATATAAGGACCCGAGTCTAGGGCAATGATTAATAAGACAGAGTATGAAAGTAGAGATGAGTTTTAGGAGGCACACTTGCTACTCTTTTTGGGGCCCCCGGGTTTCATGCTTTTAGAGTAAGGAGAGACTTGGTTACTAACAGTTTAATGGGGTTAATGCTAGGCTTGTGGATGGAAATCTTATTCCATGTAGGAGGCAAATACAACCACCTAACTTATCCTTGGGAAGACATCAACTTTAGGGTGATGTCTATGTTGTAGGCATGGGCGATACATATATAGTTTTGGGCATTCAATGGTACATTCACTTGGTGGAACTTATCAAGTCATAATGGAGCTATGTTTCCAACATAATGGGAAGGAGGTGGTACATCAAGTCATTTTATACGTAGTGCCTAATAATGGCAACAAAGGACCTTTTGGGAAGGAATCAATATTTTAAGATGAATTGATTAGACTTTATATCCTGTTGGGACAATCATTAAGAAATTGAAGATGCATCTCCCATCTTTAGTCCTTGAGGAGGGATTTGGGATAATGCAAGAAGGTTTCCGCTAAGTTTTCTTTAGTTTTGAGCAATGTGAATCAAAATGATTGCCATGACAAAATATTTCTGCCATGTCCCCATTTTATGATATAATTAATAATAATTAGATAATACAATATTATTAAATAAATAATGATGATAAAATCATTCATTAAAATTAATATAAAAATAAGAAATAATAATAAAATATTATTATTATAATATAACTAATAACATATATAATCTATTTAAAATAATTAAATAAGAATAAGATTACAATGAATGAATAAGTAAATAAAATTAACTATAATAGAGAATATTGTAGAAACTATTTTACCTTTCTAAATATGCTTTAATAATAAATGATAATAAAAATAAAATAAATTAGTAAATAAATAATATAATTTATAATAATATAAATTAACTAAGTCTACTGTAAAGTTAAGGGATATGTAATAAGGAAATGTGATTCCATCAAATTAAGATATAAAAAGGAGGAGAGTTCATTTGAAAGAAAAGGGAAGAGGAGTAGAAGATATGAGTAAAAGAAGGATTAATGGAAGAAGAAAAGAGTAAGAAGAAATTAAGGTACTTTTCAAAAGGTTGAAATGATGTGACACTTTGAAAGGTTTGTAATTATGAATGGCTGCGATTCATTGAAAAAGTTGTAATTATAAAGAGTTGTCTCTTCGAAAGGTTTGTAATTATGATGTGTTGTGACTTTTTGAAAGGATTGTAATTATAAAGAGCTGTAACTTTTCACTGTTTCAGAATGACATAGACGACAAATAAATATGGGAGGATTGGAAAAAATTTATACCCAAGGAGCTGTAGAACCATCATAGTAGAGAAAGTAAAAGAACTAAACTAATGTATATTTTGAATGAATGTTGAGAATTAAAATTATATATATATTTTGTGAAGGATTACAGAGTGCAGAACTAAAGGGATCCAAATGTTTGTTCATTTGATATTTTTATATCAGAAATAAATATGAATCATTTGGTAGATAAAATTATCAATCAAGGATTGATAATCATGCTTGAGATGAGAACTTTATAGTTCTCATAGAGACCAAGTAAGAACTTGGTAGAAGATATTCATTAGAATGTCGAGTTTCTTCTCTTAAGGGAACTTAGAGATTGGAGGGTATTTGTGATTGATTGTTGGGATTCCAAATCGGAAACCAGAGAGCGATTTGTAGAGAATCTTGTGTAGGCAATATATATATTGTAGTGGTTAATCATATGCATATGTTAAAGACAATAGGCTTGGTTAGAGGTGGGATCTTTGCCAAGTATGTGTTGTTATTCAGTACACTCATTAATAGAGATCCCAGAGGCCTTAGAAGGCACTCTTAACATGATGGTTGCCTAATTGATAGTTATTATCATTAGAGGATTAGGTAAATCTGGGTAGAGCAAGGATTAGGTGGGTTTAGTATGGGAACTAGTACTTAGATTGATTTAATCTTTAATGACAAGGTCACATAGTTAACCCATGTTGTACAAAGAGATGAATCAATAAGATTATTCTATTTAATTATGATGTATTTTTTGAATTGATGCCCAACTTATTAAATAAAGATAGAAATAGGAAGGAGCAAATAGATGCCTTGCAAGTCACACCAAGTTTTAATTCTTGCACAACAAGCCGAACGGAGTCAAAGGTTAAGGCAACTTGCTGAGGGACAACTAGTTGAAGGGTTGTTCGGAGTTGTCACAGAGGGTAACCACGTAGGTACCATGGGAGGGACAATAACCAAGGGGGAACTCTACAGTTTTCCTGAAGATCGACGAGTAAGTAGTGAGGAGATGTTGGAGGAGACACGACCGAGGCTGAATTTGATCGAGGAAATGCAAAATCAACTCATAGACCTATCTCGCACCCCACGAACGGAAGAAACCCAAGGCTAGGGTGAAGTAAGGGAAACTTGAGACAAAGGGAGAGAAGAGGCGAGGGAAGAGGACACTGAGGTAAGGAGTGTTAGAGTAATACAACACGGTGGTCGAGGTAACCCGTTGAGATCCAACCCTACCACTTTGGGAAAATGGCCAACTGGTCCACGACATATGACCAGAGGAAACATGGCCCAGAAACAAAAATTGCCAAAATTCACTAGCGACGGGAAGTAGGATCCCGTTAGATATTGCCACACATGCGAAACTATCTAGACAACAGACGGAGTAACGGATAAAGATGAGTGGGTCTAGCAGTTCCCTGTAACCCTACGAGGAGTTGCCATCGATTGGTACTCTGATATGAACAAATCCAATATCAATACATGGGACAATTCAAGGAAGCAATGTCGGGTAGACTCAGACTGCTTTCGGACAACAAGGAAGTAGTAGCAAAAATATATAACTCGAAGCAAAGGAAGAAAGAAATTGTATGCGCATATATTCAAAGGCTCAAATAATTACTTGGGAGAATGACAACTCAACCGTCAGACAAATTGAAGAAAAGATAGTTCGTTGAGGGATTAAACACCTCTTTGGAAGAAAATGAAAACAGTACCATCCTCATTGTACGCAGACGCCTATGATAGAGCCATAAACTTGGAAAGTGAAGGCAAGACATTGAAGAAGAAAAAGAAATACAAGAAGTCCTTGTCTGAAAGTGACGAATCATCGGGAGAAGAGAGCAACAATGAGATTGAAGATGAATCCAATAAGAAGGTGCAAGCCCTTCAGAAAGACATGGAAGGAATGTGAAGGGATTTAAAACAATGAAGGGGAGTGCCGAACGAAGTGAAGGAGAGATTTGGTGCACGGAGTGCAAGGGAGCAGCCACATGAAGGGGTCATGCCCAAAGAAAGCATTTTGCGACATATGCCAAGTGATGTGTAATTCCACTAAGGAATGCACATACAATATGAAGATGAGAAGCCAATGGTTGCTTTTCACCTAGGAGCAATCGTCTACCTCTAGGGCAACCAACCCTAGCCAATAAACGAGAAGCCAACATGTGCTTTTCAGCTAGGAACAATCGTCTACCTCTGGGGCAACCAACCCTAGCCAATAGACAAGAAGCCAACATGTGCTTTTCACCCAGGAGCAATCGTCTACCTCTGGGGCAACCAACCCTAGCCAAAAAACGATTAATAATGCATCATTTGGCGGGTTTCAAACTAACTGGCGCGAAGGGAGAGGAGATAATGATAATAGAAGTTGAATATAGTACATTCAAAGGGACGACCGATGATTTTAGTGTCAGGTGTGCAACCAGTGGTGCCACTTTGCTTGAGATTGTACAAATAGCAACAAACCACAAAACTTGTGTCAATGATGCGGCCTTGGAGATAGTGAAGATGCTAACTGCTCGAAGCTTGGCATAAACTTACTCGACATCAAATGAAAAGGTACTTGCTGTCACTCGGGACTAGGCAAAACAAGTGGTGTATCCTGATCCCTGTACAGAGAAGTAGATGGTACAGGAGGCAAAGGAAGAAGAAAAGGCCATGAAGGAAGGATACAAATACGACAACAAGTACCTCTAGGTGGACAAAGGCTGAAAATAACATATTGTAGCAGATGTTACCAATGGAGGTGCCTGTTAAAATAACTCCTCCATATTATGCTTTGATTGAAGACAACACTATTAAATACCTGTACTGCACAACTTAGCACTGCTTCTCAAACCAACATCACACAACAAACATGCATTTTGGGAGAGTTGACAATGAACCCCATGTTACTAATAGTAAACAGTGGTCGACACTCGGTTGTTGAAATGGGTATTTTGGGAACAATTCTCACAGATACCATAGTTGACAGTGGGTTAGGGGTAGACATCCTTTTGGAGGAGACATGGAAGAAGCTCGGGTAGCCTACCTTGTGGCCCCCACCTTAAACTTATTGGGTGCAGACCAGGAAGGAATAAAACCCCTTGGGACACTAATGGCTCAACAACTCACCATCAGAACACAACTGTTTGTGCTTGACTTTGTCCTTTGTCGTGATTCCACTAAAGAAGAAGGGGTATGATGCCATTCTCAGTAGGGATGGCTAGTGACAACAAGGGTAAACCATAATTGGAAGCAAAATGCCCTTTCTATAGAAAGTGGTGGAAGAACATTTGTCATCGACCTCCGTACCTCGATGGTAAGCGAGGAGATTGCCTCGTCTTTAGAGTCTGAGTCCGACGGAGAGCCTGGTAGAATAGATGAAGGGAGAAATTGAATGGGACCCAACGAGGAAGACGTGCTGGAACTAGAAGAATGTATGGAGGACGACGTAAGCTCGATGAACGGACTCTTCCATTGGCACATGGAAGACTACGAGCTTTCTCATAATTATATGTTGGGAGTGGAAGAAATAGAACAAGGTGTAGAGAAGGATGTATTCCCATCGGAGTACAGGGAATATAGAGAAGGGGAAGCACATGTAAGTGAAAGCCCTGCCCACAATTTTGACAACGAAGGGCTAATCAAGTACGAAGAATTGTCCGTACGAGTTAGTTATCTCGTGGATGAGGAAAACCCTCGTAACATATTGGTTGGGGACAATTGGGATCCAGTGTTGAAAGCGACAATGTTCAAAATATTCATGGAATATAACGACGTGTTTGCCTGGACTTACAAGGACCTTAAGGGCATACCGCTAGAGATGTGTGCGTTAGATACCCCTGTTACTTGGAGCCGTACTTGTACGGAAAAAAGCCCTACAGGATGAACAAAAATTATACCGCAAGGGTAGACAAGGAGATTCAACGCATGCTTGAGGCCTAGATCATTTTTAAAGTAGAGACAAGTGATATCATTAAAAAAGAAGGCCAATCAGATCAGAATCTGTGTCGATTTCAGATGCTTAAACACTGTCACCATAAAGGATCCCTTCCTTATCCCGTTCATAGATAGTACTCAAAGAAGTCGTGGGGCATGAGATGTATTCGTTCATGGACGGTTTCTCGAGGTATAACCAGATCTCAGTTGGAGAGGAAGACAAATTGAAAACCATGTTCGTGGTGGAGGACGAAGTCTACACATAACAGGATGCCCTTCGATCTATGCAATGCGCCTGCAACCTTCTAGAGAATGATACTCCGCATTTTTGATAAACTACCTATGGGGAACTTCCAAGCGTTTTTGGATGATTGGTCTATTTTCAGTGGACATGATACACACTTGACGGCACTAGGAGAGTGTATGGAAAGGCGCAAACGGGCCAAGCTGGTACATAACCCAAAGAAGTGTAGATTTTTGGTCCCTCAGGGAAAGCTTTTGGGGCACATTAGGTGTTAGATGAGAATAAAGATTGATCCTAACAAGGTACGTGTTATAGTGAATATGGAGGTCCTAACTAATGCCACCAAAGTTAAGTCCTTCCTAGGGCACATCGACTATTGCAAACGGTTCTTAAAGAATTTTTCCCTAAGTTTCCTTCCCCTCAATAGGCTGATGTGAA
This sequence comes from Cupressus sempervirens, assembly GCA_028749045.1. Classification (NCBI taxonomy): domain Eukaryota; kingdom Viridiplantae; phylum Streptophyta; class Pinopsida; order Cupressales; family Cupressaceae; genus Cupressus; species Cupressus sempervirens. Next base: position 612,912,638 of record CM053784.1, on the reverse strand, counting down.
AAGGGGAACCCTTTGTTTGGAGTATAGAGCAAGAGACTTCTTTTGGTGAATGAAAGACCAAGCTACTAGGGACACCGATCCTGGTGTTCCCAACTAGGATAAGAAATTCCACGTATATGTGGACAAGCCCAATTTTGCAATAGTTGCAACTCTTTCATAGACAGGTGCTCACGACTTGGATCATCCTATCTACTTCGCAAACAAACTATTTTCTAGGGCTGAGAGGAACTATAGCACGACAGAGCGGAAAGCTTTAGGAATGGTGTACATGATGCAAAATTTCAGACACTATCTATTGACAACAACGTTCACATTTTATGTTGACCACTAGGCATTGATGTACCTAGTGAACAAACCTATCATACAAGGTAGGGTGAGCAGATGGTTGCTGCTACTATAGGATTTGTCCTTCACTATTGTTGTGCAGTTAGGGAAGAGCATGTCATTGCATACCAACTCTCTAGAATCAAGTCGGGAGAGCCACCGGAAAGAACCAATAATGACTTCCCTGATGCACATCTATTTTGCATTGCCATCCTTCCAAAGTGGTACAAAAGTATTGGCGAATACCTATTAACTTCACAATTTTTGAGGGAGATGCTGCCAGGGGAGTGACGAAAAGTTGTATTGAGAAGTAGAACGTTTCAATTAATCAATGGACTCATATAAAATGGGCCCAAACCAAGTGCTGCAAAGATGTGTGATGGAGGAGGAAGTACATAGTGTCCTATGGGAAACCCATGAAGGTCCAACAGGGGGACATATGGGACCAAACATAAGAGCATGAAAGGTCCTCCTGGCAGAACTATGGTGGCCTACACTGTTCAATGACACTAGGGAGTGGGCACTTAGTTGTGATACTTGTTAGTGAGCAAGAAAACCCTTGAAACGATATTTTATGCCGCTTAACCCCTCACAAGCTTAGGAATTGTTTGAACGATGGGGCTTTAGACTTCATGGGTCTGTTGAAGACGAGCAACGTTTAGAGGTGTCGATATTTGGTGGTAGCAACGGAGTACTTGACCAAGTGGGTAGAAGCACGGGCATTGCCGCATAACTCGGCCATAAGTACAACAAAATTTGTTTATGAGAAGATCATCACACGTTATGGTGTCCCTATTGTGTTGACCAGTGATAAGGGAGGTCACTTTGTCAATCATGTCCTTCAATTTCTCACAACAAAATTCAAAATTTTTCACTTTCTGTCGAGCCCATACTACCCACGAGCTAATGGCCAAGTCGAGGTAATGAACAAAATCCTAGTGTCAGTCATCTACAAGTCGTGCAAGGTATAGCAAGCTGATTGGGAAGAAAAGTTGTTGTCAACACTATGGGCGTACCGCACAACTTATAAGGTGACAACTGGACAGATGTCATTTCAATCAATGTTTGGATAAAGAATTGGTAGTGTCGACAAAGTTTAAGGTTCTGAGCCTCTGGATAGCTATTGAAAATATACTTCGCGATATGGAAAGCCTCCGGAAAAGATTATACAAGTTGAATAAGCTAGATGAACAAAGACAAATGAACAATGGGCCACATAGGTAGCCCAACAAAGACGCAAGACATGGCACAATAAACATCTGAAACGTGTTCAGTTTGCTTGGGTCAATTGGTATTGAAATATGATGGTAGAAATGAGATCAAACTTGGGAAGTTTAAGGTGAAGTGGCTAGGCAAATTTCGTGTACGGGAAGTTAGAGCGAATGGAGCAATTAAACTATGGACTTGATGGAGGGGAGATACTGGACCCCGTTAATGGTTCAAAACTGAAGATTAATCATGAGAGGCATGAGGGTTTGAGGAGCAATGCCTCCTGTCCTAATGGGCAAAACAACTCAGACTTGGGCCAAATTTATTTAAAAAAAAAATCAGGAAACTTTCGCATCACTCAAATAAGATAGCCTAATGAAGGTAGATTGGAAGCAAAGTTGACGAAGACAACTCTTTTGGAAAACCAAACAGAAGACCTTCGTACAACAAGAGGCAAGGCTATGAACTGTGAAGAAAAGCTGAAAAAAGAAGACCTTACGAACTATGCTGAGTTGGGAAAGAGTGTTTCACCATATAGGCACATGCAACTCAAATAACATTCTGAAGGGAAATCATCATTTCACCACACACATTGTCTTTGGAAGTCTCACGACATGATGATGAAAGAAGGTAATCTGGCAAAGGGGCCGACCCTCATCATATGATGTTTCTAACCATACAAAGGAGAGTGTTTCTAACCATACGAAGGAGAAATTGGAGAAGGGCAAAGCTACAATGGGAGAAAGTGTTGACCGACATTGTACTGAAAGTGCTACCGTATGGTGTGAACTCTCACAACACTGTATGGCAAGGCAGCCAAAGATATCTTGTACGCTATCACAAATAGCTTCCATGAGGAGTTAAAAAGAAGCATTGAGTGCGAGATAAGGGAAAGGCTTATGGCAACACCATTGAAGGAATAGGCCAGATGAACAAAGGCATAAAGCAATTTAGAGCGAGGAAGACCGTGGCAAGAGGAGTGCAATATTTAACTTGAGGCACACAAGGCGGCCTCACTTACAACACATGCGATTAGAGTTCATAAGAGATTGCACATATAGTTTCCTCTGTGCCGTACAATGATTCAGGGAAGCAAAAGGTCACGACATAAGAAATGGGAAGAATATTTTAACAAGAAAATTATAAGGCATTTGAAGCCCACATCACAAATGGTACAAAGCCCATGCAACAAATGATAAAGCATTTTCGTGGGATCATTGTTGCAAAAGCATGAGGAATGACATTTTGGTAAGAAATGAAGGTTAACCGGAAAGGGTAGCACACAACATTTCAAAGGAACAAAGCATCACCGCGCATTGAGTCCTCGTGTGGTAAGGAAGTTGAGTCACCGTGCAGTAAGGAAGACTGAAGAGATGCTCCTTAGTGGAAGAGTGAAGATAGGCACCATATGACACCTATGACATCTCAAGACGAAAGGAAGTGTAAAAAGACCACCAAAAGGCTATTGTAAATAAAAATAAGTCAAGATGGTGAGACTCTTCAAACTTCAACAGGGTGGTATCCACAAAACGTACGGTTACAAGAAGGAAAGATAGCAACCCTAACTGTTTCCCATTCCCTTCACAAAAGACAAACAAGAAATAGTTATGCAATCAACTAGAAAATGCAGATGGAAGATGAAGTTAGCAAATAGTTCTAGTAGCAACGATGTAAACATGAATAGGAGTGCATAGGTATTGCCCTCAAGCATGCGAGTTGCAGGTTGCACTGATACAGTAGAAAGAAAGTGAGACCGAAAGCACAAGGGCAGATGGCATTTGCAATTTCTGCTAAAGATTATGTAACAACTCAAACAATAATCTTTGAAGGCCTGAATGGATTAGATTGTAGGAAGTGGTGGCAGGGAACACAGGAGAGTTATCTCGTAAAAGAAAGTTTGAGGAGGGCACAGGTATAATGGGTCATTCAGATGCCCATATTCTTTATTGAGGAGTTTGAAGGCCCCTTGAGAGAAATGATTGGAACATTTGATAGGTTTTTGAAGAAAAGCATAGTCTCCTACACAAATCATCTAGTACAAATTTCATTCACAGCAGCAGAATTTAGATAGGTTTTCGGCGTCCCAGACAAGGAGCACAAGGTTGACTTGAAATCGATGAAAATAACTCCGGGGGGGAAAGAGTTTTACATTTGGTTTATTTGTAGGGACAACCTCACCAACATAGAGAAAAAGTCACTTAGGAAGTCCTCACAAAATAGAGGAATAAAGAAGTCTTTTATCAGGGAAGGCCAATGGAGAGGCCTTATGGACGTTATTAAGAGCTGACTGACTGGTTCAAGCCGTGCCTCCGATATTTCTTTTCCGCAAGTATCCTTGATGAACACCTTAACTAGTGGCAGAGTGTATGACTGGGCCACATTATTGTTAGAATGCATGTACGAGTTCATGACTTTACAACATAAGACCTTTTATATGCCACACTATGCAATCGGGCTACTTCTTGTCACTTTGGTTAGACAGACTCTGTTTGGCATTCTGTCGAGGGAGGTCAAGTTGGGACCCTTGGCACTAGGTGTGCCTCACATCATGAGATGGCGACATGTAGATACACATGGCAAACAAAATGTGGCGGTAGGTCAAAAACAGGCTAGGTAGGAGATGGATGTAGGATTCAATCATTGGGATACAAATAGTGGATGCTAGGACATATTTGAAAGTGAGAGTGCCTTAGAGGATGAAGATAACACTTAGGCTGATGGGGAGGATGAGGTGGAGGTAGTTACGGAGCCTCCCTTGTTATTTGCACACCCTATGTTGTCCACTAAATCACATTTGATATCCATTACCAACACCACCCCCATTCTGACTTTTGGCCAAGTCAGGGAACCTTTTGTTATGACTTCGCCTATAGTGACGACGAAGAGAGTCCCCGTGGTAGTACTTAAGACAGAGACCACAGTGACCATGGAGAAAGCCCCAGTGGTAGTACTTGACCAAAAGAGCACCATAGTGATGATTTCTATGATGCCTTAGGCAACAACAAATATAATTTGGTGGGAGGAGAAGTTACTGAGTTTCACCCTTCACCACCCAGAGATGTGGTTGAGGTGGTTGAGGTGATGGAGATTCTAGAGATGGAGGGCAACAAGCCACAGGAGTTGCAGTTTTGACTAGAGGTGATTGGGTTAGATGCCATGGTGACAATTGATGCCGCATTATCAATTCCATGGGTGTGATTGAGCATGTAGGAGAGCATTCCACAACACCTAGATAGAGACGTCCACTAGTGATGGGGTGTGCGAGTGAGTATTTGCTGCAGCGGTTGTAGGTAGCACCTGTGACTCGAGGACCTTCTATCTAGTCTCCAATGAGAGAGGAACTTGGTGTTGGATAGTGTAGGACAAGGAGAGGTAGCGGCGCCAGAGTTGGGTGGTACAAGAGGAGGAGAGAAGACAGGAGTAGATGTAGCGAAGGGAGTAATGGTAGAGGTTGTGGTACATATGGTAGAAGAGGAGCCAGCAAATGGTACAGCTGATGAGAATATAGAGGCATATCTTGATGATGTGGTTGCTAGAGGCCATTCGGTTGTGCTTTCGTTACAGGCTAAAGCTATAGAGGATGTTGTCAAGGAGTTGAGTCATTTCTGTCATATATGTGAGTTGGATGTCCCTCAGCCTTCCACACTTGTTTTGAGGCACAAGGATGGCCAACTACAGAGACCCCAGATATGATGAAGGACTAGACTGTTAAGGTGTCGGTGATAGAGAGTAGCTGAGTTGAGAGGCTCACTTGCGAGATATCACAAGTGTACATTGACACCTGCTATGCTTTGCGATGTAATGAGGGGATAGGGTAGTCACAAAGAGATCTTGGAAGGAGATAGCTACCCAACTAGCCACCCAATAGTCGTATTGGGCAAAGGAGCATGTAACATTAATGACTCAGTTAGAGGCAGCCACAAAGGGTAAGAGTATGGTAGAGACCTAGTTGGTAGAGGTTACAAAGGAGAAGTGTGTAGTGGCGACATAGTTAGCCCACGCTAAGGAGGCATGTGAGAGAAAGGAGGTTGAACTAAAGGATGTTGCACTAATGTTAAAGGAGGTAGTGGAGGCAAACAAACAAGCACAACTGGTATTGGATATCGGTACCCAACAATTGTATCAGTGACGAAATAAGTTGAACCCTCCAGCATCCCAACCAGCTCTAGGGACGCTTCCCTCTTCTTCATCTTCGCTTGTTTTCTTTTATGTATTGTATTGAGCATTGTCTCCATTTTTTGTTTGTCATCTAGAGACAACTTTCTTTTTTGCGGGGATGATGTTGCCGGCAATATTTGTAAAGTGTTTTGGGAATAGTTAATAATTGATTATGTGTTAAGAAGTGTCGACTGCCAGTTACTGAAGGAAGTTAGAACGCGACGGTTGAGTCACGACTCTTCAGATACTATATGTACATTCTCTTGAAGGGGAATAGATATAAATAATCTTGAGAGCATTGTCATAGGATGTACTTGAATGAATATCAATGAAATGAGCAGTAAGGTTTCCTAAAACATTGTGTTATCTTATATCTATGTTATGCTCTCATTACTTTCATAGTATGCACTAAACTAATTTGCTCGTGATGGTAAATGTATGTTTATGCTATCTTTTTCATATACTAACAATTGTATAGGTTTTAAGCATCAAATACTCAAGCCATGAGAAGGCACATTACAGTGGTATCAGAGCATGAACCTGCCATACTGTAGGGTAAAAGAGGATATAGGAAAATAATTCATACGGAATACTAATGTAGATAGCCAAAAAGATTAGAAGAGTTTCATTCAAAGCCATGACAACAACTTAAGAATTTGGACTGAAGTAAGTACATCATTCAAATTAATAGAAGAAATTATCTAATTTCTTGAGGACAAACAATTTGAGGAAGGGCAAACTGGCATGTCCCCATTTTAAGATATAATTGATAATAATTAGATAGTACAATATTATTGAATAAATAATGATAGTGAAATCATATATTAAAATAAATATAAAAGTAAGAAATAATAATAAAAGATTATTATTATAATATAAATAATAACATATATAATCTATTTAAAATGCAGTATGAAGTTGGAGTACTGTAAATGCTTAGCTACTCAAGCCAAGCGATCTGGTTCACAACCTCAAGCGCATGCTATGGAGAACACTGAGTAGGGTAAGTTTGTCTTTTACACCTTCATGGCTAAAAGACCTGCATATCATGTAAAATCCTCTACCCAATATATTGATTCATGTGCCTCCTGCTACTTCACTCATCAGTGAGATTGGTTCACAAATTTTCAGCCATTCTTCAATTTAGTTATTTTTGGAAGAGTACACAGTTTTGTTGGAATAGGCAATATACAAATTCAGTCTAGAGGAAGGAAACTGATTTTTTGTGATGTGTAATATGTTCCAGGAATGAACCTCAACCTTCTTTCAGTCAGTCAAATCTGAGACATTCCTCTTGTTTAGACATGACCTTCAGTTCACATTAGTGCAGTAGTATCATTGATTGAGAGACTCACTCTGTTGTTGTTGTGGGACTTGAGGATCATGGTATATTTAGACTTGTGGCAACCCATCACTACTGTCTTAGTACACTGGCATTAGTGATATGGGCAATTCTTAAATGTGCATGATCTTTTCCAGCTTGTTCGGGAGTATCTTGTCATTGCTGCTAGAGATTCAAACCCAAAACCTTGAATTTTGTGGAGCATGTCAGACTAGGAAGTAGCATTGAATTTTCTAATGGCGACTCCTGGAGAGCTTCTAAGATATTATAACTTGTTCATGCTGATATTTGTTGACAATGGCTACTTCTCTTACTGGGCTTTAGGTATTTTTTATATTTTATTGATGATTTTAGTTGTAAAATGTGGATTTATTCCTTTCATTCAAAATTACAGGTGTTTGTTCTATTTCAAAAGTTAAAAACATTTTTAGAAAAAGAGTCTGGTCAACATATTGTTACTATGAGAACTGATGATGCAGGAGAATTCTTTTCGTTTGCCTTCTTCCATTTTTGTAAACAACATGGCATATAGCGCTAACTAACATCTTACATCCTTAAACAAAACTGTAACAACGAAATTTTCTAAGCCCTAAATATATTTTATTTTATTGAATAAAAGCAAGCTGGCTACCCATTCACTTGCAAAGAATTAACAAATATAACTGATTAATAACTGATTAACTACATTTTCTTAACTACCAATTGAAAGATTAATAATCCCTAGAAGAACGATCAAGTTAGATTAACCAAATATATTACAAATGAAAGTGAAATTGCATATAACTGTAATATTATAACTACCATTTCATAAAAACAAAAAAGTAACTGCATGAGATATAAATTTGAAATATAAGATGCCATGAAAGAGGTCAGAGAAATGCTAGCAAGGCTCAGATCACACCATACCAAGTGAAGTAGAATCTAATCAGTTCTATACAAGTCTTGGCATTGGAGGAGAGGAGAAGCATTGCTAGAGGCTTAACCTCCCAACCATGGACCTAGTGTATCCCTACTCATTCTCAATTGAGAATGGCCCTACACATCACATTATAAGGCATGTGTACATCTCGTCTTGCCGCCTCAGCATTTTGGTGTTAAGAGTTGTCAACCACATAGTTAGCTAGACTGCAGAGGCCTTCTAACAGTCTATCCATCCGACTAAGAGTTATCCTGACCTCTAGTGATCATAGCAGCATTATTCGCCATTAAACCTACCCTGACTAGGGATTTCAAGGACACTATGTCCCCGATCACCGATTGCTCGACTTGATAGACCAAACACTACTTCTTTGTCCACCATCAGCTGACTAAGTTTCTAAATTCAGTTTGTAATGTAGACATAATAGTTCTTATATATCTCTTTATTCGTGAAGGTTATCCATTATGTTTAATTTACATGGAAGACACCATTCATCTCTGCCATTCTTGGCTATTCTTGATGATTCCTGGCATATATTTTCAGTTTCCTCTATGTTTGTTAACAGTGTACAATAATGTTATGAATCTATGTACTAGTTGTCTTTTAGCCGTGGGTAGGCTTCTTGATCTTAGATACCCCTATATTGGGGAGTATATAACGTACATAAAATTCATCTCATTTTATACATAAGCATTTTAACACATGATAACATAAAATAGAGTTAATTTCAAGTCTGCAGCACTTGCATGACTGGTATATCAGTCTTCCACCAATTCAAACTGGATGCGTTTAAAGCTAAGTATTGAGGATCACTACAAATGTACTTGTATTGTCTGTAAGGTTTATATTTTCCAAAGGCAACTCTCTCTCTTTTAAGCATAAACCTTGAAGAGATATGTCCCTTCTAGGGACATGTCCATTTGTTAATATATATATATATATATATATATATATATATATATATATATATAATATTAATTTCTCTCAAACTGTTTTATATCATATTAAATATATTCTTAGGTTTATTCAATTAGAGCTACCAAACACCGACACTCCCTCTTAACTAGGGTGGATAAACACATGACCATATATTACCTCAATGTAATATAAGAATATATTTGACAAAAGGCCTCTGAATGTCAAGTCACATGACATTCATCAAATACTTAAAATATTCATAAGGTATACTCACACATTCTCAATAATGCTTACCAAATGAATAGCCATGGTTTGTTTAAGGAACTTAATTCACCATGCAAGTAATCTTCTATTTTGATATGCTTAGACATAACAAAATGTCCATCACAATAGAAGGCCATGGTCTGCTTAAGGAACATAATCCACCATGCAAGATATCATCTATCATAATCTACTTAAACATCATAAGATGCCTATCATAATAGATGGCCATGGTTTGTTTAAGGAATTTAATCCACCATGCAAGATGTAATCTCTCATGATCTGTTTCAGCCATCATAAGATGTCTATCACAACATATTAAGTTATTGAAAGATAGTCACCTTTCAATAACTCCTACCAATACAAGTGATAATCATTTGGAAGTCATTACTTATGAACAGGGGGGTAGGCCCAAATAGTCATAATAATATTTATGAATCACAGTCCTTTTGACTGCTACAATTTATTGATCATTGGAGAATCCATCTCAACATGGTCCACTCCCTTTGAATCGATATCACTGAGATCACCAAAGGTTGACTGAACCATATCCTCTATCTGCTCCCTTAGACAGATTTGTAAGACTCCCTTTGAATCTGATATCAATCTCCCTCTTTTTGTAATAACATTCTCAGAGGAAAAGATCAAGGCAAATAGTTCTTATAGTAATAAAAATCAATTATAATAATTATTCTCAATAATAATATTATTATTATAAGAACATTAGAAATTTGATTCTATACTTATTCATGATAAATTAATTCTATTCCAATAATCAAAGTAGTTAGTTAATTGATTACAGATAACATTAATTGATTAATAGTAATTATTATGCTATATATATATATATTATTTATTACCAATCATACTTCAAATTATAATATCCATATTATATTACAATATAAATGAATATTTATAAAGTAAATCTTACTAGTAAACATACTTCCATACTTTGCTTGTTTGGTTCGGTGCCCCATATCCTTATGTGTTTGACCATTGGATATGAGTCTTCCCATATACTATCCTCGTTCTGCGTTCAAGGTAGCGCTCGAACTAGCTGCTTGCTGTCTAGAATCAGGTTTGTTAATATGCTTATGGGTTCTTTCCAAAATTCTTTACAGTTTCGATACACAACTGTTACCCTTCGTTCAATTGCCACTGCTTGTATTCTCTTCATTTCTCAAGGTAGGTATGCTCGCAATCCCCTCTTTTTTCAAATCAAACAATGACTTTGTAAATTCAAGACTACAATCTTGGAAATGTAATTTTCATAAGCAGATCTACATTGAAAACATTGATTGGCATTAATATATGCTAATGCTTTAAATATATCACAGAGGTGGCAACTTGAATCTTGACACCGAGCACCAGTTTTAAAGTCACGTAGAAGATTGAATTAGAATGTGTTTATTGTATCCATCTTCTGAAATGCTTGAAATCCCTTCATCATCTGACATCCATCTATTTGGTTGACCGTACATCATAGCTGTTGACGTAAGGGTGTGGTACCTGCATTTACTTGGTTGCCACTATGTAGCTCATTTCCGCACTTGTCCTTGTGCTCCACATCACTCACTACCCCATGTGATATATTGCAGGTGTCAGTCCTTCATTACCATGTGCAGAGTTTTATAATATCTCTTATATTACTTAGTTGATTAGCACCATATAATACTTAAGATAGCGATTAGCCGATATGATTAAATACTAAAGGATTATGTATAAAGGTTATCGACTAGAACATTACTTTGGCTTACTACTTTTATTTTGTCAATGGGTATTTTAAAGGATACGACGGTGATTTTTAGCAATTTTATTCCTTTGTGCATATTCAGCGCCCACTGCGACTTTGATCCCATAGTCATTCAATAATCATTTTGACATTGTACACCAAGCGCATTTGGACATTGAGATGACATTAAACATAGGGTATTCCATTTTACTTGTCAAGCACAACACCATACAAGATCACAGAGGAATCCGATTAGATCTGAATTCCCACCTTCCACGTGGGTTACTTAGCTTGACATCCAATCTGGCGTAGAACATTTTGATCTCAAGATTCCATGATTCCAAGATTACAATCAAATCTGCTCATTGGTGGCTTTATGAAATCATCCAACTTTTCTCATTATTTTGATCTCCTCATTGGTTTCCATCTCTAATTCGACAGTGAACAACTCTTCCCATGTACACAGAGAGGCCCAATTTGATCACACTCAAATCACAGCAAGCCACAAGACTGGGCGTCTATCCGAGGTCTTATATCAGTTCTACACTTAAGAGAATATAACATTTCTAAAATTAAGTGAAGGCACAGGAAATCAGAGTTACTGGAAACTCATATTTCCTTCCTTGGGCCATGTATCCTTGTATACAATTTGGAAACATATCTGATACTGCCCGGATACACGTTGAACATTGTACCCTTATTTGTCGAAAAAGAGTTGATTTTCCAAGTGTGCCAAATACTATGTAATTTGATTTTTTTAAGATGTGGCACAAATCTTCCCAAATTTAATTTAAAAAACTTTATTAATACAATTGTTTTAAAAAAAATGGTATAAACCAAACCCACACCAAATGAGAAAGACAAATAAAATGTTTTTCTATTCAGCAACCCATTTTGTTGGGTTATCTTCTAATGCAACTCTACAATTTTTGCATATTGTAAAGTGTTAAATTAAGTTATAAATGTGTCAATATTGTTTTTGTAGTATTGAAAAACTCCTCTAATAACTTAGAAAATTGTGTTGAATGTGTATGTGATATTTATTAATGTCGTATCTAGCCGTATCCATATTGGGGATCTTAAAAAAAGGTTGTATTCGTACCCAATACCGTACCTGTATTTCTATCCATATCCGTATCAATGCAACTTTGCAGGAAATGAACGCTGCTTTGATACCATGTTAAGTATTGAGAATCACTGCAAAGTACTTATATTGGCTGTAAGGTTTATATTTTCCAAAGGCAGCTCTCTCTCTTATAAGCATAAACCTTGAAGAGATATGTCCCTTCAAGGGACATGCCCATTTGATAATTAATATAATAATGAGTTTATATATATGTAATATTAATTTCTTTCTTAAACTATTATATAGCATGTTAAATATATTCTTAGGTTTATCCAATTGAAGCTACCAAACATCAACATTTATATTGCAATGTCTGTGTGGAAGATATAGAAGAATGTTCACACAATAGCTAATGATTGTTGAACATGAAATAGCATGGATAATTCATTATGAAATAACCTGATAAAAGGCTGCGGTGTAATGGGATTCACTCTCTTTTTCCTGCCAACTACAATCTGCAAAAAGAGTCAATCAAATGGTACTAATCTTTGTATAGGCTAGCCGAACAAAGGAGCATATATGAACATCAATTACTGCAGACTGTCAATAATGAAAGGACGTACAAATTGCAAGCCTCTGCTAGCTGCGTTTTCAAATTATATAGCAAGAAGTTTGTTTATTTTATGAATGTATGGCTCAAGTAAGAATTACATGCATGAAGAATGCAGGCTGGTGAGTTATGCGCTTGAAATCTTGATAAATTATGAAAATATGGAAGGCCGAAAAACTAAAAGAATCATAAAGGTCGAAATATTAAAGGAATTCATAAGAGGTTGATAGACTTTCATGCATAAAGCTAAATTGACGTGAAAGAGAAATAGAATCCTTGCCTATAAACTATTATTGTATTATTACTACTCACATTATTACATATGTTTATACGTGTTATGTATACATACATATTCGTCATATTTCAAATATACGTATATATACATATACATATACATATACATTGTATTTCAAATATACGTATACGTACATGTACGTTATATTAAATATACACATACATACATATATATGTAACACATACAAATGTACATACGTATTATGGGTATTATTGATATAATAAGTTTTAACTGTCAACACAAGAAAAAATGTAGAGCATCCAAATACCAAATCAAAGGTAACAATATTTATTTTTCTTAATGTTCACATGAATATATTTATATGTATCTTTTTAGATTAGATGACCTAGTCAGCTCATAGTGGACACTTCACATTATCGAGTTTGTCCCACCCTGGTTTTCCTTGACCAAGTTGGTTTAAATGAATACTTGATAACCCAATGACAAGTTGGTGCTCGTGCCCTATTCCCTCTCTGCCAATGCTTCCCCCTTTTCTCTGGGCTTCAGCAAGGAGGGATAACATGGTGAAAGCATATTTCCAAATCATTCAAATACAATTAAGTTGCCTATAACCATATTAACTAACTATCTCCAATTCATGTAAAATCAGAATGATTAACCAATATTTTCTAATTCACATGAAAACATAATGAGTATATAGAATATTTGAAAGTTAAACAAAATAGGGGAAGCCCTTGTGTTTCATTGTTCTCGACGAACAATTACAACTAAATACACAAGAAAATATCCACAACAATTATATAAGGATTGTCCTAAAGCCTCAAAGTTCTCAATTTAGATCACAATGTAATAGTATCAATCTATAGTTCATGTTCTTGGAAAAAGATCGGAAAATTTGTAGAAGATTTCAACATAATCTCCCAAGTAGCATTCTCCTCAGCATATTGGTCCCACTAGACCTTGCACTAGGTGACATCTCAGTTTTGTAATCATAGCTTACGCACCTCGAGTATTCAGAGTGGTTCTATTGTCACCACCTATGGATCTCGCTCCTGCAAGAAGTTCCGATCGATGACATGCTCAACATTGGCTATGTATTTCTTAAGATAAGATACATGAAACACATTATGCATTCGGGCAAGGGCTGGAGGTAGAGCAATATTGTGGGCCACTAGGTTTACAACTTCCAACACTTTAAAGGGTCTCACATATCTTGGGGCTAACTTGGCGTTTTTTCCAAACTTGATAACACTCTTCTGGGGTTTTATTTTTAAGAGAACCTTTTCTCCCACTTCAAATTCTTTAGGAGTTCTTCTAGCATCTGCATAGTTTTTTTGAAGATCATTTGTCTCCTTCAACCTTTGACGGATTTGAAATACCTAATCATCCATTTCTAAGAGCATCTCGGGACCAACAATTATTCAATCCTCAATCTTGTTCCAACTTGTAGGAGTTCTACATTTTCGTCTGTATAGGGTCTCAAATGGTGTCATCTTAATAACATATTAATTCAAGTTATTATAAACAAATTCTACTAGGAGAAGATACATTTCCCAGCAGTATTGCTGATCCATACAATATACTCTTAAAGATCCTCTGATACCTTATTTACACTTTCTGTTTACCCGTTAGTTTCTATATGATAAGCTAAACTGATATTTAATTTTGTTCCTAAAGTGGAGAAAAGAGTTTGCCAAAACCTAGATGTCATTCTAGCATCTCTATCTAATATAATCTTTTCTGGAGTCCCCATGATGTTTGCAGATCTCTCTTATGGATTTGTGGGCAATTTTTGGTGCTCCATTTGTTAGATTTCCTGGAATGAAGTGAACTACCTTCTTAAGTCGATACACTACTACAAGAATAGTATTATGCCGGTTTCTAGTCATAGGTAACCCTTGTATGAAATCCATGCTAATTATTTACCATTTCCATTTCAGAACCTCATTTGGGTGTAGCAACCTTGCTGGATACCTGTGTTTAGCTTTGACCCTATGACATCCGAGACAACTTGCAACTAATTTGGCTATCTACTGCTTCACACCTTTCCAAAAGTACAATGGTTTCATATCGGCAAGCATTTTTGTCACCCCAGGATGTCTTGAGTAAGGGGCGGCATGTAGATTTCCGTCAAAATCATCTTTTGGATTTCAGAATCTTAGGTGTATACATTCTCCCTTTATACCTTAAGAGTCCATCTACTTCTAGCTAGTAGCCTTCGTACTTGACATCACAAGAATCATGTTGGAGGGCTTGACAAACTTGTTTCTAGAAGTCGTCCCTTGGTAATTTCTGAAGCATGTGCTCCTTAAGTTTGGTATTTATTGTTAATATGGTAGAAATATGCCTTTGCCTACTCAAGGCATCATCTACTCAATTCTCCTTCCCTCTGATGCAGTTAATTCCAAAGTCATAATCTGCTAGAAATATTAACCATCTCCTTTGACGAGCATTGAGATTAGGTTGGTTGAATATATATTTCAATTCATAATACTCTGACCTTAGTTCGAAGGGTTTCCCTATTAGGTAGTGTCTCCACATTTGTAGGGCATGAATAATGGCCGCTAATTTTAAATCATGTGGTGCATAATTCTGCTCGTAGTTCTTTAACTTTATGGACTCATAGGCAATAACCTAATCTTCTTGCATTAGGACGCCTTCCAATCCTTCTCTTGATGCATTGCTGATAACTACATAGTGACCCTTAGGATCTGGTACTTCGAGTATTTGGAATGCCCCCATTTTTGCCATCATCAGAGTTTAAGAGATTAGGCTATTCTTGTGACCCTCATTGGCTAATTATTGTGGATAGAGAGTCTTTTGAGGCAGAGGCTTGGCTATGGGAAGGTCTTGTCTTCTTCCCGATTCAATATATTCTAGTTTGATTTTCGTTTGACTCAGATTGGACTTCGTTTGGGCTCAGTTTCATGCACCTGCTACTTATGGAAATTTGAGTGATGATTGAGAGCGACCCTTTCTATTTGTGGAAACTGCATTTGATCACATGGGGAATAATAGTAGTGACTCCTGTTACAGACAACATATTTAAAGGATAATTATTTTGGGAGTTATTATTATTTTAGTGGCCAAATTATTATTAAATCATTAAATGACTAATTATAAAGTTATAATTTAACTTTATAATTTCACTTAAGTTGAGGGTTGAGTCATCATTGGAAGGGGCCATTTATTAATTTATTATAAGCTTAAGTCAGGAATTAAATATAAAAGTGCAAGGAGTTGTTATGATTAGAAGTTGAAGCCTCTTAAGTGAAAAGCGAATTCATGAAGCCTTGTGATAGTAAAGTTATTTAGTACCAGAATTTAATTGAAATTTCTAATTAATGGTGTGTTGGTGAAGCCGAGTGCATTATAAAGGTGGCTTCATGAAACAAAAAGATTATTCAATTGTATATTGCCTTTTTATTATTTGTTGGTGAGGGTTTTGACTGAGTTTGGTGAATTCAATCCATTGCTGAAGTGTAATGGATTTGGATTGAGATTTTGGTGTCTTCTCATTCTATTGCTACTGTGGCTGAGAAGAGGAATTGTTTGTCTTCCACTTCTCTGATTACTGTGGTTAGAAAGACCTTGCTACTGTTAAAGCTGTTATTTGTTTGCATCTGAATTCTGAAGTTTATCATTACTGATTTGGGACATTTAGCATCTGAGTTTTCAGTGTGGGTTTCACCTTGGCATTGTCAGCTGTTGTTAGGCATTTCATACTTCTGTTTGGCAATGGTCCATATTAACTGGCTGCCTTTCAACTACAACAGCGTTACTCTTTTTATTACTAGCAGCGATTCTTCTGGACTTGTGATTTGTATAGAGCTGGGCGTGGTATACATGCAAACTGCTGCAATTTGGGGTGTTCAATGTTAACAGTCATCCTACCAGGTTCTTAAATAAATTTAGTTGTCGCATAAGTGCTGAAGCATTGTAAATATTTTGCAATTGAAATTCAAGTTGCAAGCATTACTAGTCATTATTGAAAATAGTTCGGAATTGAATTACGATGTTACAAGGTTGCCAAGCTCTAGTTGTGTGTTTCAGTCATCACTAGTATGCATGCCAAGTGTTTGTAGAAATGTTTCCTGGCTGTAGGTGTAGATTTGCATGTAAAATTCTGATATATACATTTCAAATAATCAAGGGAAGTTGTCATTTTCTCTCGTCCTTTTGCTTAGTCATCATTGAGTTATTTTGCAAAGGATTTGAACATTATTTTGAACCATTATCAAGCAAGCAAATACCATCTGAAAATAAAGGACAACGAGATAGAGGATGCATGCAAAGTGTTTGACAAATGTCAAACATCCAAAAGTGAACTAATTTGATGTTTGATGGAGTAAGATCCGATTGGGTTTATTATAGTATTGGTGTAGTAGTTAACTTTTACAGTTTTACTTTAAATAATCAAATGTCGATTGACACTTTTCTGACCCAAAAAACTGTTTCCCTTTTTGCTGCAAGGTAGTTATGATGTGATCTATCTAAGAAAAGTCTTCAGCTAAACCCATGAAACTTCTGACTTTTGACACATTTCTAGGTGGAGGCTGTTACCCGATTGCTTTAATCTTGGCAGGGTCTACAACAATTCCTTTCGCTGAGATAATATGCCCTAATACTAAATCCCTTTTTGATAGAAGGAGCATTTAAACAATTTCCTGTACAACCTGTGTTCATGCAACCTTTGAAGAACTATTTCTAGATGTTTTTGGTGCTCTTCCTCATTCCGCGAATAGAAAAAGATATCATTAATGAAAACCAACACAAGCTTATCTAAACAATCCTAGAGTATGGTATTCATAAGATTGATAAATGTTGTAGGAGCTTTGTTTAATCCAGAGGGTAGAACAATGAACTCATTGTGCCCATAATGGGTCCTGAAAGTTGTTTTGTGAATATCTTCATCCTTAATCTTGAGTTAATGATAGCTCGATTTATGGTCAATCTTAGAAAATACCATAGTAACGTGGGAATGCATTCCCTTTGTTTTTGCCCCACGCATCGGGGACTTGGACACAACGGGAACTTGCGGATTGCGTTCGCCTGTCCATAGCGGTGTTACTAGATTCCACCACCTCCCCTGAGGATGGGGCGAAGTCCTGGTGTTAACTATTTGCTGATTTGACTATTTATGTTCAATGTTTGTTGTTCCAATTCAATGCAATGTTCAAGTATTTACTCTTTTACATCTTTATATCTTATAGTGCAATACATCTTTTCATAACTAGCATTTTAAGTACCATATGTATAGTATATACAACCCCCCTAGTCCCTCGCCGTCGGGCCCCCGCCATCCCCAAATTAAGGCCCCTTTGTCCCCCTATCCTGGAAACTTGTCCTCCCATCCCACCGTCCCCCCATCCCCTAGGGCGATGTAACTAAGGAAAATATTGTTGCCCCTCTCATTTGGTCAAGTAGATCATGAATTCGGGGAATTGGATATCTATTTTTAATGGTGACCTTGTTAAGCATCCTATAATCTATAAGCAACCTTAGGGTTCCATCCTTTTTAATAAACAATATTGGGGCTCCCCACGGAGAGATGCTAGGGCGGATGAGTTTCTTGTCCAATAATTCCTATAACTTCACTTGTAATTCCATCAACTCTATGGTGGTCATTCTATAGGGTGCTCTAGATATGGGTTCTGCTCCAAGCATCAAGTCTGGTAAAATCAAATATTCTGGAACGAGGTAATCCAGGTTGCTCCTCTGGGAACACATCCTGAATTTTTTTAAGGTAAGGGTATTTCTCTGTAAGGGGTCTTTCATTCCTTCCCTAATTTCCCCATTCTTTGGAATGTAGTCATCTTGGTTAACCTTTTCCTGAACCTTATTTAGATCCTCTATTTTTATTGCAAAAATCTCACACCTTTTTCTTCTACATCTTTCAAGTTGCATGGTTGATATTTGACAAGTTTTAACTTCATGTGAGATTCCTTGAATAATCACAGGATCCCCATTGTCATTTAAGCCTTCTACCGTCTTTTCAAGACAATCTACTTTTGCCTTATGTTCATTGAGCCAATTGATTCCCATAATAATATCATAAGACCCCGGAGGTGCTAGATATAGGTTAATCTCAGTTGAGAGAGTTGGAAAGTCTACCTAAGCCTCAAACAAACATTGATCTACTCGAGCCTTTGACTGGTTGGCATACTCTATAGTCCAAGGGTTTGCCATATAGCCAGTTCTCTTTGGAAATCTACTTAACAACTTCGGAGATATAAAACACTCAGCTGCTCTAGTATCAATTAATATAAAGATGGGGTTTCCATATATCTTACCTGGGGTTTCTATAGGACCCATCTGGTGCTTTGCCTGATGATTATCCACCATTGCATGAATCCTCTTCCGAAAGACGATTTGTTGAGGTGGTAAGGGAGGACGTTCTTGTTGATTAGATAAACCCTTATTAGGACACTAATTGGCATAATGATCTCCGACACAGACGAAGCAACCCCTTGCCAGTCCCTTCTTTTCATTTCCCTTGCTACTATTACTACCGTTGGAGTTGCCCTTGAAATTCTTACTATTGTTTCCTTTGAGCTTGGGTTTGTTGGGCTTGAAGTTCTTGAAGCTCTTTTTGTGGGTTCCTTGGTCAGAACTAGAGGAACTCCAATTTTCCTTGCTCTTATTATCTTGGATGGAATCATCCTTCTTTAATTTTTGCTCTTGTTTGATGGCCTTTTCAAGAGCCTCCATTGTTCGGCGCCAAAGGTCTTTCAGTCATGCCTTAGATTGGTGTATTTGGGCATATATTTATTTTTTGATATGGGGTGAAGTTACATGTGATTGCTTTTTGTATTGATATTTTTTTGTGCATTATGGCACACATCTAAAGTTCTAATTTGCCGATAGTAGTTTAGCATTGTTCTTTGGTGAATTTTGATAACTAAAGCACAATACAAAATTAAATTTCTTTACTTCTCACAAGGCAATGTGTGTGATGATATTACTTCTCACAGGGGAATGTGCATGATGATTTTGAATTAAGCAGAGTTTATCAATGCATGTTGCAATGGTAGAAGGGAGCCATTATATATTTTGTGCAAGGGATATTGTTAGAAGTAAAATCTAATTTGTTAAGTATGATCTTGTTATTTGCACATATAAGTAAAATTCTCTATCATACCAAAGGATAGTGTTGTTGCTCAAATACATAATCTTCTGCGATCAATAGCATTTTGATGATAAATGTTTAAGAAACAATCTAAAAACAAACATGGAAAATTATTAATTGTCAAATCACGTACTATTGAATATGAACATTCTGTGGTGCACCCCATATTTGATGTCAGAATAAGAGCTACATCAAGTTATAAATGCTTTTCAGGCTGCACTGAACCTAAATTTAGCAATATTGATGAATTAAGCATTATTGAAAACAAATTAAAGAAAAGTAATACAAATTTCTAGCTTAGTTCCCTTGATTTTCTTTAGTAACTCATTAAACTCAAGTACAAAACATGGACAAATCCAATTTCTGATATATACTTAGACAAGCAAACTTATAGAATCGATTATAGAACTGTATGTTAGTAGTTATACTTTCTGATGACATTTTTTTTCTGATTTGAATGTTCTCAATGGAATGCTAATATTTGTATCAACGCATAATTTTATTGTCTTTGCTTCTTGGAGTTGAAATTGAAAAAAATGTAATTTCATTCTTATTTGGGATTTGTGTAGTATTGTTTTTAAAATATAATTTGGATAAATAAATCTTTCTAAAATATATTGATGTACAGTCACTGTTTATAACTTTATAGTACATTCCTAGCTAAGATTCAGTTTTTGAGGGTTTCTATTGTAATCTTCAGTATAATTGTCCCTCACCTTATGATAAATATCTCTAAATTCATCTAGCCCATAAGAATGCACTTGAGTTGAGAACCTGTGTTTAATTCTAAAAACTTTAAGCTGTTTTCTTGAAAAGCTTCCTTCCTTGTATGTGTTCAATTGTTTCATTTTCAATTATACTACATTTTTCTGGCAACATCTGTCTTTTTCTTTTATGTTGATAGTGACATTGAGTATTATTTCCTTTATACAGTTCTACCGTGGCAGAGGAGGAGTTTCACAAACTAGCTGATGATACGCTACATAACTTACAGGAGAAACTTGAGGTACAATTGGTCCACGAACTCTCAAAAATCATGTTCATAGGTGGAAAAAATCTTTACATAATCTACTTTGGAAATAATTGCCATATTCACCATGGATTGTAGAAACCTGATATTATTAATATTCTCTTATAAGTTACAAAAATCAAGATTTTTTTATTGTACTACTTAATTTATGATTAATGACGGCTGTTTATCAATTGATGATTATCATATGCTACATGTAAATTTAAGTTCTCCAACATAGTACCATTGTTGGAAGACTTAGACTTGGCAATAACTTGGTAGGCCAATTTTTTTTGAAAAACTCGGGACTCGGCAAAAACTTGTAGAAAAATTTGGCAATAACTCAGTGAACTTATCAAACATTTGAAAATACATCATTTGTTAAAATAATTTAAAACACACATACCTACTAAATTTGTAGAACATATTACTGATTTTTATCATATATAAATCAAAATTTGAGTTTAATGTATATCATAGATGGAAAGCAATTACAACCTCTGGATACACAACGAATATCAAATTTGCCATCAATGACTATTATAAATTATTTCAATTGTTGTAGAGCACTTGTATTATTTAGAGGTTGCAAATAACAAATCAAATTATATTGCTTAATTAATTCAAAAATTAAAAGTTGAAACTCTTAAAAGATAAATCTATATAATTGTTATATATATATATATATATATATATATATATAGT
This sequence comes from Cupressus sempervirens, assembly GCA_028749045.1. Lineage (NCBI taxonomy): Eukaryota > Viridiplantae > Streptophyta > Pinopsida > Cupressales > Cupressaceae > Cupressus > Cupressus sempervirens. The sequence continues at coordinate 612,891,000 of CM053784.1, read as the reverse complement.
TAATTTTAAATATATTTGTAAAACTTAAAACTAGTAAAAAATAAATATATATTTAACCTTATATATGTATATTGATTCGTTTTGAAAGAGTAAATATAAATATATTTTTATTTGTCACAATTTATGATAAAAATAAAAATATCGAGAAAATGAGATTGTTTAACATTCGACAAAAGAATATTTTAAAACTACAACTGTAACAAAGAAATTAAGTGCATATCACGCTCATGTGTCCTACCTGTGCTTCAGGTCTGTAAATTGGGCCAAAAAACAACCTAAAATCACTTTTAAATGTTCACTGTAGCGTTTTGATCTTCATTTGGGTGTGACATCAATGGGAAATCACGGGTTTTGGATAAGTTTCCTGCAAAAAGTTGCTGCGAGTCTGGAAGAGAACCGGTGATGAGGTTTTGGTGAGTTTCCTGTGAAAAAATTACTGCAAGTTTGGAAGAAAACTGGCAACAAGTTTTGAGGTGAGTTACTTGGCGCTGTTTTCAGGGCGCAAGTTCTCTGTGATTTTTTCAACTATGCATAACACCCTACTTGGGTTTGGATAACCCCAATGTGGGTTGAAAAATAAAGTTGGTAGAGGCAAATTGCTCTTCTGCCTGCGGATTTTACTCATAAAATGGATCATACAGCATCTTCTCTCTTGCTTGAAGGAAGATTTCCATTTCCAGCACTTTTATGTTTCTCTTATCTTCTCCTTAAGTGAGTACGAGACTTGACCTCTTTAATGGTGGTGTTTAATTTGTACATAAGATCGCATTGGTTATTTCTTCCACAAATGGTGCGTGGAACTTGTAATTTTTGATTCTTGTGCTCTTTGTCTATTTTTTTTGCAATCTTCTAACATAAAATTTAGTTTTGAATTGAATTGGGAAATTTTTGTGTGGCTCAAGCTGGTTGAACTTGAGGATACAAATGGGGACCTTAATCCTTACACTAATGCCAACAACACAAAGCCTGCAAGCTCAGTGGTCCAATGGTTCTTTGGACCTGGGTAGCATGAACAACAATGCCAAGTTTTAACCATCAAACCATGCCCTTAATGACTAGCTTATAGTATTTGTGATGCCACCACATTGTCTTTAATGGCCAGTTTTTTGAAATACCCATGTGATTAATTGAATAATGTAACGATGTTTAGGTGCATTGCATGCCCTGATTAATAAAGCAAGACCAAGAGGGGCATGACATTTGAGATGTAAGGAAAGAAGAAGTAAAAGCATGTTTGAAGAGTTGAAGGAAAATACATCTACAATGGGCTGTTGCCATTTTTCTGAGTCCTTACAACAGATTTCCTGCATTTCGTTACCCTTCCTCAAAATGTCCCACTCTCTCTACCATCTGAGATGTGTGGGTATGGAAATGGACAGGAATGAAATGCATGTGACAGATAACTGTAAAAACTTAGAAAGTCACATTGTTTAATTGATAACCTTGTTTTAAGACTCATGATGCATTGGGGTATGGGATACCATGTGAGCCTGACTATGCTTAGACTGTGAGATGCACATTCCTGCATACTGTGCCCTTTGCTGAATTCATCTAGTGTTGTAAACAGAAATATTGGATCTTCACCATTAGGTCCACTAAAGCTTGTGTGGTGGCCCCAAAATTTGATTTCACATGTTCGTGGGGTAGCCATTGCACCTTTTATAAATGCGAGTAGAGAATACTTAAATGTATACATGATATCAAAGCTTTTGTTCCTTGTTTTGATAATTTTTTAATGGGATTCTCTGAATTTTTTTTCGCAAACTTCACTCAAATTTTGGAGGCATGTGGGTAGTTAAACAAAGGTGCAGAATGTCCACTCAAATAAGCTATTATCAACCTGAAATGTTTTATGGATCGAGTGCATCATGAGATGTTAAATTATTTCAGGATGCAAGTTTAGTATTTTGTCAATGCATGCTTACACTTAGTAAATGAGTGGAAATCTTTGCTACCTGAGAATTGTAGTATTTTAATAATAGTTTGCATAATACTCATTATCTAGATATATTCTGAAATTTGACCAGTTGAATTTATATGCTTATGAATCGATACTATGTTTTCAGCATGTTGATTTCTATGAAATACTTAATATACATTTTATTTTAATAGCAAACAATGTAAAGTGAGTTACATATTCACATTTAGATAATCGTGTTATTTGGTCATTATATTAAATATTTTAGCAGTATTAATGCCCTCGTTTCAATTAATGCACATTAATATTTATCTAGGTAACTGTGAATCAAATCCATTTTCCACATTTCCTTGTAAATCTGATTTGTATGATATTTTTATTATGGTTGGGTTTGAATTTATAGGTTCTCATTTGAGCATGCGTTAATTGTTTTGTGTTTTGTAATCTATGTTGATGTGTAGCATTTGTAGAAGTAATCAGTTGTATGCAAACTGGTATCATATTTATCTAATAATTGTTATTGGTGTCTCTCTCTCTCTCTCACACACACACACACACACATACACACACGCACATGTATATATATATATATATATATGCATATATATATATACATATATACATAGATATATACCTATATACATATATATATATGTGTGTGTGTGTGTGTGTGTGTGTATATATATACACATTAACTCATAAACATGCGATTGATATTCTTATCAGCAGATTATATAATCGACAGACTGCTTCATATTGGCATTGTGTTATTGCCGATGGCAGTGATATAACATCAGTGGCATTGTGTTATTGCTGACTGCTAAGCAGTATTGGTTTACTCCAAACTAACCATTATTTAGTTATGCCTCTGTAGAGGCATGACCCTACGTGGCCTTTGGCCACGTGGAGTCATAACTCTACAGGTCATAAGCGTTGCTTACCTATACAAGTCAAAAGCAGATGGATGGGAATGTCATCTATTCACTTCATCACAGCCCCAACGATCTGTATATTAAACATTACAAATATACTTTCTAGAATTCTTTCTCTGCGATCTAGTTTGTAGCATCATTATTACATTCAGTCTATTATTCGTATTATCTGCAATATACAGAGAAGGAGATTTTGCATCAAAGCAATTTGAAGATCATCATTGTTTGAAGAACAACTCTGCACTACAGTTATACAAGAGTATTTATTGTTCCCATATTTATTGTAATAGTTTTATCTATCAAAGATCAACAAACTTAACATGGTACCAGAGCCATCTTGACAGGAAAAGCTATTACTTAGAATTAAAATCTAAAATCTCAGATTTTATTTCAAAAGCTAAATTATTATTAAAATGGTGAATCATGTGAGACTAGAAGATAGGCTTGAGGGTGCATCTAATTTCTCATCATGGAAAATTAGAGTAATGATAATATTAAGGGAAATGGAATAGAGGAATATATTGAAACAAACATACCCATGCCTGAAAATGAATCAGAGAAAGTAACATGGAAAAGACATAATAAAAAAATAATGAAAATTATAATAGATTCTGTAAAAGATCATATTCTTCCATCCATATCTAGTCTCAAAACTGCATTTGAGATGTTCTCCACTATTTGAGATACATTTGAAATCAACAATACAAGTAGATTATTAACCCTAAAACAAGATCTACTATATATAAAGATGAAAAATGAAGTATCTATCACTTCATACTTTCTAAGGATTTCGGAATTAAAAGATCAACTTGCAACAATGGAAAATCGAGTTGATGACAAATAACTCAGCATGATAGCACTAAGAGATCTTCCTCTATCATGGGAAACGTTTATTCGAGGTTTAAGCTCTCGACCCAAACTCCCTAAATTCGATTTATTAAAGAATGATTGCACACAAGAAGAATCTAGATTAGTCTCAAGAAGACTAAGTACAAATCAAGAGGGAGAAATTCAAGCACTTCATGTAAAATCAAACAAGAAAAGAAAATTCAAATACAACAAAAGGGAATCTAACAAATCATATAAGCAACATGATTGGTCCAAAGTTAGATGTTTTAAATGTGATAAAGTTGGTCACTCATAACTTCTGCCTTGAAAAAAAGAAAATTCAAGCAGGCTTAGTAGAAATCAAAGGAGAGGGTGTAGAGAAAGAAGAAAGAGGAAACTATGCTTTTTACTTAGCCCTTTCTAGTGAATTAAACTCAAACCACACCACTTGGATCATAGACAGTGGAGCATCCAGGCACATCACTGGTTTTAAAGACAAATTTGAAACTTTCTATGAACAATCCTCAAAAGAAGTTATCATTGGAGATAACTCTACTCATCCTATTAAAGGAATTGGTTCCTGTTAATTTACCTAAATTCAGGAATTACCTTACAACTCAAAAATGTTTTATATGTATCAGGAATAAAGAGAAACTTAGTCTCTATTTCTGGTCTTGCTGATCAAGGATTCAGAATCACTTTCCAGGAGGACAAAGTTCTATCTTGGCCAAAGAACTCTAATATCAAGAAAGCCATTTCCATCGGATTTAGAGATGGAAGTCTATATAAACTTTGTAATAATCAAAACCTAGCTCTTAGTCATGAAACTTCAAATTCCACTGAAATTTGGCATAGGAGGCTAGGTCACCTTCACTATCATGCATTATCATCCATAGGAAAAATTGTAAAAGGTTTACCTAGTCTGAAAACTGATCACTTAAGTATTTGCAAAGGATGTGCTTTAGGCAAAAATACTAAACAATCATTTCCTAAAAGTGTTCACAAATCTAAATCCATTCTTGAATTGATCCACATTGATCTTTGCGGCCCTATGTCTATACCTTCTCTTAACGAGTGCTTCTTCGGTGTGATTTTTATTGATGATTACTCTTGAAGAACTTGGATCTATTTTCTGAAATAGAAAGAATCAGCTGAAGTTTTATCAAAATTCAAAGAGTTCAAAGCCTTAGTTGAAAATCAGTTAGGACAAAAAATAAAAACTCCAAGGTTAGATAAAGGAGGTGAATACATCTCTAATATTTTAAAGAATTTTTGCATTGCTGTTGGGATTAAGAGGGAGTTTTCTGTACCATATAATCCTCAACAGAATGGAGTTGCTGAACGCAAAAATAGAGCAATTGTTGAATTTGCCAGAGCAATGATACACAATCAAAACCTTCATACTTTTTTCTGGGCTGAAGAATCTAACGCTGCAGTCTACATTCAAAACAGATGTCCACACTCAGTATTAGAGAACACCACTCCGAAAGAAGTATTTACGGGCATTAAACTTGATCTAAGTCATCTATGAATATTTGGATGCCCTGTCTATACACACATTCCTAAATAGAAAAGAACAAAACTAGAACCTTCTAGAAAGAAAGGGATACTTATTTGATATAGTGAAACAACAAAAGGATATAGGGTCTTCATTCCAGGTCAAAGAATAATTGAGATTAACAAAGATGTGAAATTTGAAGATGATATTGCCTTATATTTGGATGCCCTGTCTATATACACATTCCTAAATAGAAAAGAACAAAACTAGAACCTTCTCGAAAGAAAAGGATACTTATTGGATATAGTGAAACAACAAAAGGATACAGGGTCTTCATTCCAGGTCAAAGAACAATTGAGATTAACAAAGATGTGAAATTTGAAGAAGATATTGCCTTTAATATCTCTAGGAATAGTGATGAATCCATTATTGAATCTATTCCTAAAGTAGATGAAAATCAACAAGTAGAAATTGAGAGGGAGAATGATATTGAACCATCCTTTTCCACTATGTCAAATCATGAAGATTTTGAAAATGTCAACAAGAAGAAGAGGCCACTTTGGGCTAGGAAAACGATAGAAGAAAATCAGGTTGAACCTAATGAAGTGATTTGAGAAAGCAAAAGAACAAGAAATCAATTATGTTATGTTGCATTACTAATTCAACTTAAGAAATCCACTATTCTTTAACCTTCTAATGTTAAAGAAGTACTTTCAAATCAGTCTTGGAAAGAAGCAATGATTGAAAAATATAACTCTATACTAAAAATTGATGTATGGGATGTTGTACAAAGACCTAAAAACAAATCAGTTGTTTCTTCCAAATGATTGTTTAAAATTAAGCATGCATCTGATGGCAGCATTGAAAAGTACAAAGCCAGGTTTGTAGCATGGGGTTTATCACAGAAAGAAGGCATTGATTATGAAGAAACATTTGCACCAGTTGCTAGATATACTTCAGTCAGAACCATCTTGGCTATTGCAGCATCCAAGGGATGAAAGGTTCATCAAATGGATGTCAAAACAAGATTCCTTAATGGCAAAATTGAAGAGGAAGTTTATATCGAGCAATCGGAAGGATTCAACACTCATGACAGCAAAACTCATGTTTGTAAATTAAAGAAAGCCCTTTATGGTCTCAAATAGGCCCCCATAGCATGGTATGAAAGGATAGACAACTATCAAATGAAGTTAGGATATTCTAAAAATGAAGCTGATCCTAACTTATACTCCAAAATAGATGGTGATGATATGATTATACTTGTGTTATATGTTGATGATTTGTTGATAACAGGTGAGGAACCTCTCATAAAGAAATGCAAACAAGAACTCACAACAAAGTTTGAAATGAAAGACTTAGGTCTACTTCACTACTTTCTTGGATTAGAAGTCCAGCAATAGGATAACTACATTCTTCTGAATGAAGGAAAATATACAGTCGACATCTTAACAAAATTTGGAATGATGGAATGTAAACCACCTGCTCCTCCTATGGATGTAAATCTATACAAGTTGAAGGATAATATGATCAAATCAGAACCTACAGATTATACTTACTTCAGGCAAATTATTGAATCTTTAATGTATTTGGTGAATACTCGTCCTGACATATGTTATGCTACTAACACCTTGAGTCAGTTTATGTGTGCACCAAAGAAGATACATCTACATTCAGCTAAATACATTTTGAGATATCTAAAGGGTACTATTGGAATGGGAGTCAAATATGATAAAGTCAATATGGAACTTTATAGATATTCTGATTCTGATTGGGCAAGCAGTCCTACTGAATGTAAGAGTACTTCTGGATATTGCTTCAGTCTAGGATCTGGTATGGTTTCTTAGTTCAGCAGAAAACAGACTTCAGTTGCATTAAGTTCCACTGAAGTAGAATACATTGCATCTTCTTCGGGTGCTAGAGAAGCGATATGGTTGTGGACGTTGTTAGCAGATTTGTTCAAAAGACCTTTGAAGCCCATTGTGATTCATTGTGATAATCAAAGTTGCATCAAGCTTTCAACCAATCCGGTTTTCCACAATCGTTCCAAACATATTAAAATTCCTTACCACTACATTCGAGATATGGTGAATTGAGGAATTATTCAACTAGAGTACATCAGTACTAATGAGAAAACAACTGATATCTTTACCAAGCCTCTTGCTAAAGTGAAGTTGAAATACTTAAGAGAAAAACTTAGTATGATTAATTTGTAATATTGAATATTGAATTAAATTTTTTTTCAATTCATGTGAATTTATGCTTCTATTGTTGTTTAGTTGCATCAGATATGTAATGAAAGGTGACGATCTTTCATGGATATATTTATTCAGAAGGTAATTATTTGTAAGGTGATGATCTTGCAAATGATAGTTCTGTTGTCATGGACATCTCTAGATATTGCTTCGGGCAATTAGAGATCATAGATAACGAACTCATTTGTGTTATCATGGATATCTCTAGATATTGTTTTGGACAATTAGAGATCATGAATAATGAATTTTTATGTTATTACTATGGACATCTCTAGATATTGTTTCAGACAATTAGAGATCATAGATAACATATGCATTATGATTTCTCTAGATATTGTTTTGGACAATTAGAGATCATAATGTATGTTATGATAGTGTTCATAGCTTGGTGATTTTTTATTATCTGACTAGTCATTGTTTTAGAGTGTTAAGAGCAGATAAAGGGTTTAGATATTCTGTTCTGAAATCTAAAGTGTATTACTTCTCCCTTGCTAAGAGGGAGTGTTGATGTATAGCGTCTGTAGAAGTAATCAGTCGTATGCAAACCGGTATCATATTTATTTGATAATTGTTATTGGTGTTTCTCTCTCTCTCACACACACATACATATGTATGTATGAGTTGTTAATGATTACCATAAACATGCGATTGATATTCTTATCAGCAGATTATATAATTGACAGATTGCTTCATATTGGCATTGTGTTATTGCCGATGGCAGTGGTATAACATTGGTGGCATTGTGTTATTGCCGACTGCTAAGCAGTATTGGTTTACTCCAAACTAACCGTTAGCTAGTTATGCCTCCATAGAGGCATGACCCTATGTGGCCAAAGGCCACGCAGAGTCGTGACTCTATGGATCATAAGCGTTGCTTACCTATATAAGTCAAAAGCAGATCGATGGGAATGTCATCTATTCACGGCATCACAGACCCAGCGATCTGCATATTAAGCATTACAAATATACTTTCTAGAGTTCTTTCTCTGCGATCTAGTTTGTAGCATCATTATTACATTCAGTCTATTATTCGTATTATCTGCAATATACAGAGAAGGAGATATTGCATCAAAGCAATTTGAAGATCACCATTGTTTGAAGAACAACTCTGCACTACAGTTATACAAGTAAGAGTATTTATTGTTCCCATATTTATTGTAATAGTTTTATCTATCAGAGATCAACAAACTTAACAATCTGCATACTCGCATTTGTTTTCTTTTCATTTTGTAACATGCTTTGAACACTAACTGTGCAACTTACATACTTCGATTTAAAAAGCATGCACATTGCGTAGATCTGTTCTCATTTTGCATGTTCAGTTTATGCAAAGCATGGTTAATTTTTAGGTTTCAATTTGTATTTGGTGTTTCTTGGAGAAAATCTGTGTTTTCCCGGGAATGTTCTCAATTGTATAGCATTGTTGGATGAATAGGAAGATAAATGTTCATATAAATCTCAAATTAAGAAATGATATCGGGTTTTTGTGCTGTATCAACCATCCACTAGTACAGTTCTATATAAACTGTACATACTTATTACAAAATTTCTGTATGGTGTAATAATGTGTAATTTATGGTCATATACCTATATATGCTGAGTTTTCAATATGTGTGTCCTGTGTGCATCTGTAGAATGGTAAAGCACCTGCCCTACTCAAAATATTTTCTGCTGCTGACTTAGCATATTAGATGCCCTGGTAAAATAAACTGCATGATAGTTTCTTGTTCAGTTTGTAACTAATAAAATTTCACTTTCACTTTGTTTTCACTAGTTCAAAATTGTTTTCTCTAGGATTATGGAGATGACATTCAGATCGACGGTTTTGACATGGACTATGCTGTAAGATTACGATGATGGTTCATTTCAGTAAGTGTTATTATTTTGTTCAATATTTTCAAAGATTAAGACTGACTTCATCTTTGACATGTTATTACAGAGTGGAGTTTTAACAGTGAAGCTTGGGAATCTTGGTACTTATGTTATAAACAAGCAAACACCAAATAGGCAAATATGGTTATCATCTCCTGTGAGGTATTGAATGATATCCAAGCTTATAAATAGAATAAAAAGTTAAAACAGGCGATCTAGTTTAGGGGGGTTGTGTTTCCAATGGTGTGTGCATATATGCATTTATTGGTTTATTGATGTCATTTTTCTATCTTGAACCTTCTGTAATCTTGTGTCCTTTATTTGACTCACTGGAACAGCAGTCATGTTTTTATTGAAGTTCTCAAATATTCAATTTCCTTGTGAATTCTCTTTTTGAAAAGAAAAATCCTAGAGTAGACCAGCATGCTCTACAAATTATTGGAACAGCAACAAATTTAATGGTATAAAGGTATTTAACAACCATGACCAGAGCTAAGAAAAGTAAAACAGTTCAGTTTTACAGTTTACTTTTAATACTTCAGACTAAGTGAGAAGAGTCAGTGCAAAGCTTAATGCTACCAAGGTGTTTGTGGTCAAGTTTGGTGGATGGAAATCATTGGTTTGTTGAGGAGTGATCTCAACTTTGTGTTTAAAAATAATCTTGCCAGGTTTGCACATTTTAAAATTCTTTGGTAAACTTTCTTTTCATTTTCAGCCTATATCCACTTTGCTCTTCACTTTATCATAGTCAGAGTCCTTGGCCTTTTACTTTTGTTTGAGATCTTCTGCAATAAATGATTCTTCCAGTGAAGCCTTTGTGATTTTTCATTGGAATAATGCTTCATCCTTGTTCAAGAAGAGGATGTGTTGTTTTTTATTAGACAATATTGATGTAATGTCCCCAATTTTAATAAAATGCTTTAAATAATTAATGGTCCCATAATCTAAATAATATTAAAAATGGACTTTTAATTATTTACTTAAGGGACCTAATATTCATTAATTATCCGTAGGTGTTTGTTGTGTTGGTGTTCTTTTGTAAACCCTCGGGAGTTTTCTTCGAAGGGGTATTTATGACCGGTGTGTAGGATGTTTTTGGCATGTGATTTGGATTATTTCTTTGTACTATGAACTCTTGTTGGAGTTCAGTATTATTCGCCATTTCAGAAGTGAAAGATCATCCCCACTTGGCTTTTCTGGTTTCGATGGGATTCAACCCTCACCCTTTTCTGTCTTTGTATTACTTTGCTTGGATCTAGCAAGTTTGAGCACCATCCTTGTTTGCAAGTGTATCTACTATTCACTCTTCAATGACAAATTATCTCTCTGTGGAAAATATCATTTTTTCGTTATGTTAATAAGTTACAACTTTGCTATGTTTGGTTAATTCTTTGTACGGGTGAATGCTATGTCTCTTGATTTTTTTATAAGTATTGGCAACCACCACACTTATGTATCTCCTGCATCCTCCATACCTCCAACTTCCTCCATACGCAATAGGCACCTCCACTGTATGACAACACCATTCGTACCTGCTTCCACCGTACAAGCATCCATCTCCTTCCATTGTATGATCGAACAACACTTTCCCACCGTACATTACCACCCACTCTTCTATACGACCTTTGATTCCCCTTCATTGTACGCCTTAACTCTCCCTCCACCTCCACCCTCATCTCCCTCTCCTTCGTACGCCTTCCTCTCTCCATACCCCTCCCTCATTTCCACCACCGTGCACCATTTGTCTAAACCTCCATATGCCCCTTGCACTTCCCTCTCGTATGGACATAGTCCGTACAACCACTCACTTCCGTCGTACACACATCTCTCTGCCAATTTTGTTTCCTGTACGACTACCACTCCATATTGCCTAGCTTCCCCCCTTGGTACTTCCCGCATCATTTTACTGTACCCCATCACCCATCCATTGTTATATGCCAACAAGATCATATAGTCACCCTTGCACAATTGGACGACTTCAACTTTGTACCTCCCTCTCTATTGTGCTGCTTGGTCTATACTCCTGCTTGAAGTCCATTCTGATGTTTGCAATCCGTCCTACTGCTTCGTCCATCCTGCTGCTAGCAATCCATCTTGCTACTTGTAGTCTATCGCTGTGCTTGGTCCATCATGTTGCTTGCAATTTGTCTTGTTGCTTGCAGTTTGTCCTATTGCTTGCAGTCCATTTTGTTGCTTGTCGTCCTGCTCCTTGAAGTCTGTCTTGCCTTCTGCCTACAATCCATCCTCCTACTTGACAATCTATCCTCCTGTATTCTATACATTCCACCTCTCGAGCTCAAAATTTGTCCATACTTCCTGTGTATAGTTAGGTACATTACAGTGGTATTAGAGCTAGTGATCTAGCCAGCCTGTTGGGATGATTGAGAGATTTTGGGAATTGAATCACACATTGTCGCCCACCAGCGATGGAGAGTAGTGGTTGAAGGCATTACAAAGAATAAGAAAGGAGCTCAGTAATGGTATTGACCATAGTAACACGAGGACGCATTTCCCCCATCACCAGCAGTGCTACCAGATTCCACCACCTTTGTCGAGAATGTGGGGACGCCCTAATTTTAACTATTTGCTGATTTGACTATTTATATTCAATGTTTGATGTTCCAATTCAATGCAATGTTCAAGTATTTACTCTTTTTACATCTTTATATCTTATATTGCTATACATCTTTTCATAACTAGCATTTTAAGTACCATATGTATAGTGTATACACCCCCCCAGTCCCCTGCCATTGTCCTCCTGTCGTCCCCAAATTAAGGCCCCTCTGCCCCCCCATCCTGAAAACTTGTCCACATATTCCTTCGTCCCCTAGGGCGGTGCAACTGTGGTATTGACCTTCCTCTAGACATGTTAGAAGTATGTTTGAGCCAAATGAATCAATCACCATCAAGCTTTATCCAGAGGATCCTTGCTCCAATTAAGATTGTTTTAAGTCGCCCTAGATGGTTGAGACACCATAGAAGGAAATCAAGTTAGCCATTGTAGCATGTCTAAGTGAGATTTTGAGAATCTTGTCTCCTCGAGAACTGTACAATGATGACACTCTAACAGAGGTATTGTACTTGATCTTTGAGAGCTTTCAGATATTGGATCACATCGATGGTGATCTTTTTGGTTGGAGATCTACAATATTGAACAATTGTGCAAATGTCAAAGTATGTAACCTTCTCCCAAAGCTAGGGTTGGAAGATTTGATCGATATGTTTCATCACTTCTTGGTCACCATCAAGTAGTAATATGATACTAAATTTTCGGTTGCTATGGAGAGTGTTACATCCCAATTTTTGACCTAATTTAAAGTATAGCCGTTGAGGTTCACATGAAGTCAGTTGGTAGTTTAATTTTTTATAATCTTGCAAAGTGGTAAGATGGTTAGTCATTATAAATTCAAGTGAAGATAACAAGTTAGTTGATCATTTATCACGAATTCATGAAATAATTGTTATGATTAAATAATTTATTATGATAATATAATTTAATTACAGAGAATTCCCTTGCTAAGAAACACGTCGAAGGGGTGGAAGCATTGTCAGAAAAGAATTAGGCACAAGAGCGTCACCATCACTGGGCAAAGGGGTTGAGAATCTAGCGACTTGAAATAGGATACATTTGTGGGACCTGCATGAGCTATTTAGATAAATAATTTGAGAAACATAAATAATTGGGTTAAAATATAAAACGTACCTTAAAAGGATTTAATTTGATCTTTCACCTTATTATTATAATAGATATATCTATATGCGTACAGATATAAAAATGAGATGGCACCATATAACAATTTAATAAAGTGATGTTTACATGTACATATATAAATTTAAGATTATAATAATATTCAAAATATAATAACATTTGAATTATAATCTTCCAACTCTATTCTTTCCATTTTAATATTCTTGCTTTAATTGATTAACACTTGGCATGATAAATTGATGTAATACTTGAAAATTCGAATTGACAATAATCTTTCCAACTTTATGCTCCAACCTTGTATTTATTTTTTCCCTCTTTTCGTTTTAATCAAGTTAAACACTTGGGAATTGAAATGGATTTCTTTCTTTGAAACCGATAGTAGCTGAGGAGTCACGGTTAGCTTTTAAAAGAAGCCATGAACTAAACCATTCGGCATCTCTCCTTTTCATTATTTGCTGCGTTTCCATTTGCAAGCCAAGTTTGAATCTTTCTCAGCCAAAACGTTCTTCCAAATCACTCCACCAAATCACCTTGTTTTCCCTTACTCCGTCGGCAATTGAAAACTGTATCAAGTTTCAACCAGCGGGTGAGCAATCAACCAATAGGAGTTCCGGCCTGGGGACGAGAGGAGCCATGTCCAAGCCCAAACGCAGGTCACGAATAATATATACTTTCGCATTTCATAATTCCTTCATTCTCTAAGAATATGTCCTATTGCAACTGGCTACACCTGTCAGGGCTGAAAGAAATATAATATATGCATTTGTATTTCATAGTTTCTTCCTTCTTTGTTTGCTGTCGGCTACATATTGTTAGAGCTGAGAATAATGCAAAATATGTTTTCATATTCATATCTTCTTCCTTTCTTGATTTGAATGTCCGACTGTAGCCGACTATGCATTATAGATTGAGATTAATTCACAACCATGTTGTTGGTCTCTTACATTTACATAGAGTGCTTTGAAGATCTATATGATTAAACACCATTTATGAATTCTAATGATAACTGCTGATACTTAAATGATTGAATGAACTAACAACAATAGCCATGCTATCATAATTTTCCGAACAAGATCAAAATACTTATAAATTCTCTAACACCGAGGAGTTCACCGGCAAGATGCCATAGAATGGTGAAGAGGTGTAAATAATATCAGAATGCTCATAATCTTACAGACATTGAGGAATTCATCGACAATGAAGCCATGAACTGGTGAAGAGGTGTAAATAAAATAGAATATAATCTTTTAGACACCTAGGATTCACCGGCAAAGAAGCCATGAAATGGTGAAGAGATAAGAGTGAATCTGCAAGAATGCAAAAGAGAAATCAAATATGATTTAATTAATTAATGAAATAATAAATTCTGCAATCTTCAAAACTATCTTTGTCAAATCACAAATTGTGATAAGCTAGAATATATATGTTATTCATGAATTTGTTGGGGATCAACAGACAAAGCCGATTGCTCTGAGATCCGAACACCTAGGATTCATTGGCTGTATAGCCATGGAAAAAGGGTGAAGAGGTGAGATGGAGTTTGTAATGACTTAGAAAATAAAGTCAGATATGATACATTAAATCTAGAATAATATCATTTAATAGCTCATGCATGGTCATGTTATTGTAATCTCCTGCTGTGAAGTTGAGTGGTGTAGATACCAGGATTGCTTGGTAGATGACAGAAGTTCCAAGTCCAATTTCAGGTAGGGAGGGCCTTTCTCATTAGAGATTGTGTGGAGAATAAGTTAAGGTCCGAGGTTGGGTGGTTAAGCCCCTGACAATGTTTCACCTCTCCCCAAGTTGTCAAACGTGCAATAGACAAAGATAAGTTATACATTCAATTGGTTTCTGAAAATAGGTATTTTACTTTTATGATGTATATGCCAGACTAAGGTAAGATTAATTGAGTTATTTTACATTCAGTTGCGAGAGATAGGTTTATCTGGTGGATTGTTATCTTTCATTTATATGAATAATAAATATGAGCATATCTTCTAATCATATGTTATTGCCACAGTTAAGCAATCAAAAGGATAGAAATAATACAGTGGTATATGAAGCCCTAATTGATTTTGTGGTATCTGAAGCCCTAATTGATACAGTGGTATCTGAAGCCCTAGTTGATCCAATGGTAATCGAAGCCCTAATTGATACAGCAGTTTGTGATGCCCTAATTGATGCAGTGGTATTTGATGCCCTAAATGATCCAATGGTAATCGATGCCCTAGTTGATACAGTGGTTTTTAATGGTAATCGTTTTTTGATTCTGATATAGCAGTTTTGGATGGTAGTTGTTATTTGATATTGTTATAGTGGTATTTGTGGACTACCTTGGGTGGTTGGAAAAGCATACCTACAATGATTTCTTTGTTCAAATTCCATGGTATGTGGATTTTAATTTCCATAGTGAATTCATTGATGGTGTTTTAAGTTCTTAGTTAAGAAATTTTGTTTAACTGATTTTTAACTGTCAATCTCTTTCATATGAATGAAATTGATTTAATTGTCTTCTTATGAAAATGAAGTAATAACTGTATTTCTTTGAGTATGTTCGTTGTTAATTTAAGACCCGGGAAAATAGGATGTTATAGAGAGACTTATGGGTTCATGCATTTGAAGAAATGAAGGAAATAAACCCCAACCTATCACATCTATGTTATTGGCTGTTTGCAATCTTAAATGTGTTCCTTCTATTGCAGCATGTAAATTTGTCAATAAGTATTCAAGCATTGTGAAGAAATATTAACATCTCAATTGAACAAGGTTAAGGAGGTTGATGGTAGTTAGAGTGATGAGGAAAATGAAGTCACATGAGGATTTGCAAGATCTGTTGCTCTGCCTACAAGTGAAGAGCACCTGAAAGTTCAAGATGACAAAAAAGGTGAAGAAGATGCCTACACTAATTTCATCAAACCAACACTTGTCGATCAATTCAATGAAAATTCGGGTCATATCAGTCATCTTTTGAATGAGCAAGCTTTGCCAGCAATTGTTCAACTTCATGGAGATGCTACCAATGATTCGTTGTAGGAGCAACCACAGCTGGTTGAATATGGAGTCTATTCTTCAGTTGTGCCTATGTTGTGCATGACTGCAATTTTTCTAAGTGAAGGGCTTCCTCATCAAAATAAGAGGATCTATATGAGTTGTGAGGTTCCTGAGGAGATTGATGATTACATGAAGGTTCTGGATCTGGACAATGATTTAGTTATGATTGGCTTCGTTGGGATCTTGAGGACTACAAACATGACAAAGTTTATAATAGAGTGAAACAACGGAAGCTTTATGGAGTGTTTCTCTTCACCCAAATGACGGTAGCACTGATTGGTGTGGTGAAATCATCGACTGGCGTAGTGCTGACTGGTATAGGTATAATGGTAGTATCGATTGGCATAGTGTTGATTCATACAAGTATGGTGGAAGTGTCACCTGTCCTTGTGGCAGTGTAGACTAGAGAAGGTATGGTAGCAGTGCCAATTGACAATATGGTAGTGCCATCTAGTAAGGTGGAAGTGTTGATTGACATGATGCTTATTGGTATGGGTATGGTGGTAGTGTTTAATGGTAGTATGGGAGCATTGACTAGTATAATGGAAGTACCTTTTGGCATGGTAGTATTGATTGGTACAAGTTCAATGGTAGTGTCGCTCCACGTTTTATTGACTGGCATGTTGCTGACTAGTACAAGTACGATGGAAGTGTTGGTTGACATCATGGCAATGACAGTTGGCACAGTGGAAATGTCATCTGGCATATGGTGCCAACATTGATTGGTATGGGTATTGGGGAGGTGCCAACTGGGTTAGAGTGCAATGCATCCAACGAAGGCATTATATCTGCACTGATACATGACTATACTTAGGGAAGTAGCAAGATTTATTTGAGTTATGAGATTTCACAAGAGGGTAGTCTGTATAATCTCATGAAGGTTTTTCTAGTCAGTATACAATTTTCCCCTCTTCAAAAAGTTAACATATTTTTGACTCTTCCCAAATTGGAGAAAAACAGGAACACCAACAAATGAGTTCTCCAAATAATGAACTCTTTGTATTTATAGGTACAACTTCTTGACTTCAAAGATATAGCAAAATAAATCTTATTGTAAAAAAATTATTTCAACAATCACTTTTCACCAAAAAGCATAAGGCATAACGTTCAGTTCACAATCATGAAAAGAATGTGCAGGTTAAAACATAATTCAAACTTCACAATAATTATTAGCCACATGTTATTATGAAACAAATCTAAACTAACTCAATCACTATGAAGGCAACTCTATTATCAGGTTTAAAGATCAACAATATGTAATGCAAAGAATGAATTGGCTACGCATACATTTACTCCCATATGAAAATAAAAACATGCTTCAAGAAACCCATACAATTTACTAGCAAAAACTTATATATCAAACAATACAATTTAGATATTATTGCATTTAATATAACAATATAACAATATAACAATATCACAATCCAAAATTCATATTTAACAATGAATGTATCAATAACCAAGGTGCAGACTCCATCCAAGTCTTCAAAATAAACTTATATAGCCGCGTAGGGCTCCAAGATTCAGTTTTTCAAAAATTAACTCCTGCGGGGAGTTGGAAACTAACTTTCTAAAAACAGAGTCTTTTAGCAACTAATTAAAATGGAAACAAACTAAGGCACATAGCCCCTAGATCTTATCTAGTCAATTCCCAGTAGCTATGTTGGGATTGGCCTGTTGCTTCTTATTTTCAGGAAGTTCGCAACCTGTGTCCTTCCACTTCTTGTATGTGGTAGCAAATTCAACTAACTCCTTTGGTAGGAGCACTCTGATCAGCTCTAGCCTCAGCTTCCAGACACATTCAATCCTATGGACATGGTCCATTTTCTTCTCATGGGCTTCCAAATGATCTTTGCACAAAGTCATCATAGATTCCGCACAGGCGATGGTGGTGAAGTCCTTTACTATCAGCTCCTGAATTTCTTTCATTATCTTGATCCTGGCTTGAAAAGAAGCCAACACTTCTTGTGTCCTTCTGTCAGGTTTATCTTCATTTTCCATGATCCTGACATCAATACACTTGATGTCGTTGTCTAGGATCTGTTTGAGGCACTCCATTTCCCTTAGTAGCTCTAAGACTTCTTCTAGGCCTTGCTCGAAGGTCATGTTCCTCCATTCTAAATTAGCTCTTGCAATGAATAGGAAATCAACATCTACTGGGGCATCAGGTACATCCGCTAAGAATTTGACAGTACCATCAGTTTGGACTTCCGTTATCTGGATAATGTAACTTCACTTTCTCACTTTCCCATGGATTCAATTCAAATTCTAGCTCTGCTACCATTTTGGCTGCTCGCGCCTTGGTCTCAGTAAATTTAGAGATGTAACTTATTCCATTGGTCATTATAGTGTCACCCACTCATTGAAGACTCTAGCAACTGACCTATCCCTCTTAACTTGATTAATGAACTTTTGGTTAATTGGAGAAGTAACATCTATAGCCGAAGCACCACCTGGGGCTGCTAATGCATCAGGATTGTAGAGGACATGGATATATTCTTCCATTAGTTGTATAGTCTTCTTCTTCTCCTTCTCTTTCCAATCTTTCCAAATGCTATGCTCGATCTTCTTATTGCTAGCATTGAAGATCTTCATCTCTACAGCTCTAGTAGCCATCCCAAGATCAATTCTCTCTACCATGAAGTCTTGTGGCTGAACTTCTTCTTAACTTTCCGCAGTGGTGGGGTTGTAGATGTTTGTTATCCAATTCCTTGTTTTATCATCTATATCTAACATGGCCTCAACTTTTGGTTTCTTACTCTTGGGGGTTCTCCCAAGGTATTTGCCTACCATATCTTGCACTAGAAGAGTGACTGACACTAAGCTTCTCTTCTTATTGACTGAAAGATCAAACCAATTGGGAGTGGAAACATCACCCTATGTTTGAGAGCTTTGAGGGCCTATAGGGGTCCCAACAGTTAGTGCACTTGCATTTGTAGTATCAGCTCCATCACCTACTTGTTGATTTTGATCCATCTGATCTATCACCTTTACAGGACTCTTGGCACAGGATTCTGCTTTCGGCTTTCCTTTGTTGGGCTCTTTGTCTAAAATTACTACAACTTCTTTATCCTTTTTGCTTTTTTGAGTTTGAGAGCGCGTGATCCTTCTAGATGTCTAAGTTTGAACTTGAATCGACTCCTTTGTACAAGGTTCAACTTCTTGTTCCAAAACTTGTTCATTTGCAAGGGAACAAGGCACAACTTGATTAGTACCAAGAGGTGGAATTAATGAACTAGAGCTAGCTGAGATCATATGTGGGGAATGCTCTGTTCCCTTCAGCCTTAGTTACATCTTCATCTTAAGCCAAGCTTTAGTCTATCAATTACAGGTACAATTCTCGCATGGAGGTCCTCATCTTCTGGTTTATCCCAGTCCAAGCTGTGCATAGGTAGCACTTCAACTTGTTCTATAAACACAGGGTCTAGGACTTCATTTTTTGCCTCTTCAACTCTTGAGATCTTCAACGGGAGCCTGTACTCCAAAATTTGCTTGATTGTACATCGTGACTACAATCTCTTCCTTACTTCCAAGTCATCTTCATAGTCCGCCCAATAATCTTCCACATGTGGTTCATGAACAAATGAAGGGCCGATTTCAAATTGAGAATTGATAAAGTTCTTGCTGTCATACTTAGGCAGAGAGGAGTATGGTAGCAAATTCATAGTTTCCAGCTCTTCCTTGAGGCCGAAGGCATCTTGGCTATTTTTGCAATGATAGTGCCCTAGTTCAATAGGGAAAATACACCTTGAACCCTTTCTAATCTTACTACTTTTATCAACTTCAACTATTCGGCGACACACCTCAATCAAAGCATATCTATCCAAATAGTACCTAGGTAACTTCAAAGGCTTCCCTTGAAGACCCTCAAATAGGTGAATTTGGGTAATTGTATAAAATAGTTGCCATAGATCGTGATTAGTTGTATAGCCTTTTCTGACAGTCTTTTATTTTCCTTGCCTTGCAACTCAAAGACCAATTTGGGTAGGAAGGTATCTTGAACCTTGCGAAAATTGTTAAGGTAGGATAGTTTTATATAATTAGGATAACTATAGTTTTGCAAATATGTTCATCTTCAGACTGTAGAAAGGTATAGGACATTTATCAATTACGATATCTATACTCCTTTCAATGATGGCATATATATATATATATATATATATATATATATATATATATATATATATATATATATATATATTGTATTCAACAGTCAATCCATGATTGGTCATGACTATTCAAATGAAAAGTCATTTAACTAATCCAATCTAAAAGGATTTGATCATTTAGTAAATACTAACTAGCAAGTGATTACTCATATGATTAGCAATATGCCTTAACTGATCATTATTTTACGAAGCAAGATAAGACTTAGATACCGATGCGTGGCCCTAGGGCCTGGCTTCCGCATCCGATACGGACGGATGCGGGAAGCCTCCGGGTGCCCTGCGGGTGCTGCTCGGAAGCCACCCGCAGGCATCCGGATGCGGGTGGAAGCTGAGTACCCGCATCCGGATGCCTATGGGTGGCTTCCGGGCAGCACCCGCAGGGAATCCGGGAGCATAAAATCATAAACATTCGTTCAGAGTATTGAAGCACAAATTTTAACCGTTTTCGACTATTTCATTGTATAAAACGTTGTTCAACTTCATCGCAAAAACGTTTTAATGGGTTTCGCTGCTAAAATATGTGAGAGTTGATCGTTCAAGGAGGCACGAAAGAAGCTGAGCCAGGTCGCACAACTTTTCTTTTCCTTCGCGCCGCGTGACTTCATAATTTAGGCACACGACTCCATTTCTTTTGCCTTTTTGCAATCTTCTTTTCTACATGCAACTCTACATTTGAATTATTAGGTTCTGTTTTAGGTTTTCTTACGTGTCATTCCCATTTCATATCTGTATTATTATTATGTTTTTGGTTTACTTATGTTTAATATTAAGTAAGTATTATTAAAAAATTAAATATATATATATTTTATGTTCGATTTTACTTCACATTTCTTTCCTTGTATCATTTTCATGTATGTATTATTATTTTTCTGGTTTATTTTTTATTTTCAGAATATTTAGACTGTCAAAAATCTTATATTAATAATATTTAACAATATTACTAAAAAATAAATCATATATTTAGATATAGTTTACATTTAATAAATAATTCAATCTTTTTATAATTATTTCAAATCTATTTAGCAAAGTAAAATTACTTTCACCTGAGCTAAATCAGTTGCATTTCTTTGCATATATATATATATATATACGTTTCCTCTCGCATCCGCATCCTTAAAAAAAAAAAATCCCCGCATCCCGTATCCGCTTCCGGAATCTGCTTCGGAATCCGCATCCGAATCGGTAACTTAGAGATAAGAATATATATATATATATGCATCAAGTTCATTTTAGTCTCATATGATTATGCTGGTCGGTTTTCAAGTATATTCCTAGATTTATTATGACAAGAACATACATGTGAATGTATGTAAAACATAAATTCACATATATGGGCAAATAGTATCCAATATAATCTAGCCGAAGCTATCATATCTCAACAAAAATCTTCTGAATTTCTCTTTTTCTGCAACAAGGGGTAAAAATCATATATGGCCATATTGTCAACCCATACCTCATGGGGCAAACCTTCCCATTGTCTGCAACAAGCCAACACATAAAAGAGGTATGATGACATATAGAACCCTGAAGTACCAGAGACTTGAGAAAGCTCTTCATGCAGACTATCTGCAATGCTCTCGACCCAGCCGATATATTTGTCTTTGGCAAGCACATCTTGGATGAGGAAATACATCCAATTCTCCCACAAGAAAGCGTGTGTGTTTCCCTTCACCCTGTTTAGGAGAATAATCACATCTCTAATCTCAGGTTTCCTTTGTTCTCTGGTAAGGGGCCTTGGCAAGTGGGAACCACCTTTCTTAGGTTTCAAAAACTAGCTCTTCGCAACCGTGCTATTATAATCGCTGGAGTTGATGGTGAATTGGGAATATGACAAATTGATAGTCCAATCTTGGTATACTTCTTTAGGCGGAATTCTTGGTAAATTTTGAACTCATAGGTTGAAGGTTCAAATTCAAGATTTAAACTCAGTAAGAGCTGGTATGAAGAAAAGCTTCCTGACGCTTAACAGAATAGTTTTGAATATCATAATTTTGAAGTTTGAACCAATAGGTTCAAGGTTCAAGGTTCAGATTCTTTATCCAAGACTCTTTTCAGACACAATAAAAATGATGGAACTAAGTTGAAAACATGGCTAACACAGCAAAGGCATTGTATCCACACTAATACACAACCACCATTTGGGAAGCAGCAAGATTTATTTGATTTATGAGATTTCACAAGAGGTTGGTCTGCATAATCTCATGAAGGCTTTGGATAGAGTCATCAATGTGTTTTATGATTGGCTCCCATGGGATCTTGGTGCTTTCAGACATAGCAATATTTATATCATAGTGGCGAAGCGGAGGCTTGGTGGCGATCTACTCATCTCAATTGAATCCAATTATGTACATGAGATCCTAAAGAAGCATGGAGATTTCAGCAGATATATCTATCAACACCTGCGCATGGTTTGGGATCCTAGAGTTTTTGCATTGCTTGAGGACAAGCAATCTTTGGGTGGCGATGATTTGTAATGTCCCCAATTTTAATAAACTACTTTACATAACTTAATGTTCCCAATATTTAAATAATATAATAAACGAATCTTTAATTCAGAGCCTAGTTTTTATTAATTATCCATAGGTGTTTGTTGTGTCGGCATTCTTTTGTAAACCCTCGGGAGTTTTCTCCAAAGAGGTATTTATGACCGTTGTTTAGGATGTCTTTGGCATGTGATTTGGATTATCCTTTTGTACTGTGAATTCCTATTAGAGGTCAAAATTGTTTGCCATTCCAGAAGTGAAAGATCTTCCCTACTTGGCTTTTTTGGTTTCAGTGAGATTCAATCCACCTTATTCCGTCTTTGTATTACTCACTTTCATTGTATGCACACCTCTTTGCCACTTTTGTTTCCTGTATGGCTGCCACTCTGTACGACCTAGCTTCCCTTATCAATACTTCCTCCATCATCTCACCGTACCCCATCACCCATCCATTGTCAGATGCCAACAAGATTGTACTATCACCCTTGCACAGCTGTACGACTTCAACTCCATACCTCCCTCTCTAACTTGCTGCTTGGTCTGTCCTGCTGCTTGAAGTCCGTCCTGATGCTTGCAATCCGTCCTGTTGGGTGGTCCATCCTCGTTGCAGTCCATCCTGCTGCTTGGTCCGTCTTGCTGCTTGTAGTCTATCCTGCTGCTTGGTCCATCCTGATGCTTGCAGCTCGTCCTACTTCTTGCTGTTTGTCCTATTGCTTAGTCTGGTCTGCTGCTTCCAGTCCATTTTGCTGCTTGGTCCGTCGTGCTTCTTGAAGTCTGTCCTGCAGCTTGCAATCCATCCTCCTGCCTAAAGTCCATCCTCCTGCTTGACAACCTATACTTATGCAGTTTATACACTACACCTCCAGAGCTTGAAATCAGTTCGCACCTCCTGTATAGTCGTGGACATTACACTTGATCTGGCCTCCTTGAGAATTAAGGTTACTAATCCTTAATTTGAATACAATCTTTTAATTTTTGTTATCATAACTTATAGGGCAATTAGCATTTCTTGCTACCATTTATCAGAGGACTTTATGATGCAGAGACTCTCCTATAGTACCTACCTTAAGCGATTCTTCAACTTAAGGAATTTCTTACAACTTATAGGGTCCATAGATCAATGTAGGACAGAATTAGAATTCTTAAAACAATCACTCATAACTTTTGCAAATGAATAGATCTAAAAAATTTCTCTTATGAGAGTGAAGAGGAATGAGTTAAACCAATTTTCCCCAAGTTACAGCCAAATCTAATCAATGGAATAGAAGTTATTACACTTTTGCAAAACTGCTAATCCAAAAACAGATTTAGACCCGTCTGCACTAAAGCAACCATAACTTCTTTAAATCATGATGAAATTAGATCAAACCAAAACATAATGAAAGCTAACTCAAAGACTTTTCCAAAAATATAAGTTGTAGGGTTGCATCTTCTCACAGGCGTTCATACCAACAAACAATTGACAAATTTTTGGAAAAATCACTCAGAAAATTAGTATAAAACTTACAAAACAAGTTTCTTTACATTTTTGTTCTTCTCCAATTTTCCTGCAACTTTCATTTCTGTAAATCATGACCCATACATCATACTTTAAAGTCTTCCCAAGTTCTTAACTTATTAGCTACCCCATGACCGTTCACCTTCCCTTTTACATCAATTTTTTCATATAGTCAACATTTAATGACTATTTTATTACGTATGGACAACTTTTATTTTTTTCTACAAACACCCCCTAAACTTTGTAAAACCCTTACATATCAAAATAGAATATATATGACATTTTAAAACATTATTACCCTTACATTGGCTTATTTGCAAAATTTGACCATATGGTCCCATTCATGATCTCACTAGGCAACTTTGACAATTCTTTACAAATGGCTCTATTTAGCCTTACATATTGACTCAAATGGATTTAAAATACTTCTAAAAGATCATAATAAATAATGAAATGTCTTCTATCCTCTTGAAGCCTCTTGTTGTGCCTTTTTGATAGGTGCTTCTGCATCACTTTAGGCTAAAGTTCAACATGATTTTAATGGGACTGATGGTTGTGTTGAAACTAGTTTCTTATAGTTCCAATATAGTTTTCTAAGGGTTTATTCATTGGCCTAATATCCTAAATC
Source organism: Cupressus sempervirens (assembly GCA_028749045.1). NCBI lineage: Eukaryota > Viridiplantae > Streptophyta > Pinopsida > Cupressales > Cupressaceae > Cupressus > Cupressus sempervirens. Next base: position 612,866,162 of record CM053784.1, on the reverse strand, counting down.
CTTGGCATATGGTTGTGGCCCTAATGTTATATTATAGCCTTGATAGGTTTAGGCTTTGGCCTTTGAAGCATTCTTAAGTCATAACTTAATGTTTTAAGTGTTGAAGATTGTAGATGCAATAAAGATCTTTATCTCTGATTTTGCTGTATGTTGAAATATAGATAACACCTCTATTGTGGTTACTGCTGGATAAGATATTTATGATAATTATTGAGATAATATTATATGAAAAGACATGTATTTGGAAATATGAAGAGACTTATATTTGGAATTTGTAGAGACCTTAAGTTTTGATACGAAGAGTCTCTCAATCCTATATATACGTGATTGCTTTGTGTGTTTTATGGATCAAGTTAAAGCATTGTGGTTGAAGATTTTTTATTATGAGTAAAAGAGATATTTTTCTAGTGTGGCTAGGTTTTTCCCTTCAAGTGGAAGGGTTTTCCCTGTATAATCTCTCGTGTTTTTTGTGCATCTTTATTCTACTCTTCTTATTGCTTTTTATCATTATTTTATGGGCAAATCTTTAACATAGTATCAAGCCAAGTTAGATAAGAACAAATAAGGGAGTCTTAGTGTACAGTGGACTTTGAAAGTATATTAGTAGTTTTGCATCTTCTGTTATTTTCATGGTATTTTGGAGTGTTGAAATCTGGTGTAGCTGCAAGACAGATCTTAACATATCTGTGTTCTGCAATTTTGGATTCTCCTGTATCAGCTGGTTATTAGTTCCAATTCTATCAATCCTTCCTTCTGTTGTTAGAACTTATTTCTAAGTTCTATGTAATGCCTTATATCCTGGTCATAGCCTTCATGGACTTCTGGACACCTTCATCTTTCATCATGGTTGTTATTCAACTATATTCATAGGTTGTCTTCTAGGCGACAGGTTTGTGTTTGTTTGCATGTTATTATAAAGTTCATGGTGCATATTATATGATTTATTCTCCAACATTATATAAAGTTCGTAGTGCGTATTACATAATTTATTCTCCTCCACCTTGTCAAATATAACATCGTGGTAGTCAGTTTATGCAAAGGCCTGCAAGTTAGTGATGTGGCCAGATTAGCAATGCAATTGTATTTCTTGTAATACTAGTCAGCAATAACAATAAAAAGATGCTATGCTTTGGACATGGGAGATTTAAAAAGAGTCTTTATTTTGCATTATCTCTTGAGAATTCATTAAGCGTAAAAGCTCTTCATTTGCGAACTTGAAAGTGTCTTGCATTCTTTAGTGTATATACCTATCAATGTTATTCGAAAAAGACTCTGTGGTGATTGTTATTATTGAAGGCATCAGTTTTAACTTTTGGCATTCAATTCTGCAGCAATATTAATAGGACGTGGCAAAGCTCCAGACAAAATGCACCGTTGATCAAATTTTAAAAAATAAAAAACACAATGAATTTATCTGAAAATTTCAGCATTTGTTCTTCATGGTCTGCATATCTTGTGATAAAAAATAACAAAAAATTGAGAAAAAATCAGTGGTTTTGCAAATCTGGAAATTTATTTATGACTATTTTTTGTCTTTGGTGCATTTTGTCTGGAGCTTAGCCAACACCATATCAATTGAAGTGTTTTTGTGTCTCAATGACATTAGAGTCAATACAATACTGAATATAGAAGATATATTTCTGCATATGTATTGCAGTGTTAGTTTTCTTATAATAAGTTTGGTTGGAGTCATCTGTGATTAAAGTACTCTGTTTTTGAGAAACAGAGACATCGTAATTGGGACATTCTTTAAGACTAATAAGAGAAGATGATTGGTATTGTGGATGGTATTCCTGGGTGAAAGGATTTTATTGAGAAAACAACGTATACTTCAAGTTTGAATAATTCTTTGGTGCTAGATTTAGTTGGGATTGAAGGAGCTGCACATATAAGGAGAAGATTGGTGTGGAAACAAAATATGATCGAATCAGGTTCAGTGTATTTTTTTAGTTGGCGCCTCTGCTGATCAGAGTTTGGTATTTGAAGGAGGGAAGCAATCTAATGGGAAAGGGAAAAGTTCAGCTCTTGAAATGCCTATGATTGTAGCAGAGATGACTACAATGGTTGTATGGTTTGGCACGAGCATAGAGATAAGTATTCTATTTTTTTGTGTAGATCATGATTTTTTTTGTTATATGAATGTAAAGAGTATGCTTGTAGCATTGATATTTATGATAAGTTGATTTTATTAATCTCGCTTGGTTGTAGGGTGCAACAAGAAGCAATGAGATGATGTAAAACTATGAACAAGGATGATATATATGTTTTAAAAGAGAAAGATTGATGATTGTGAGAAGAAGTGTTTTTAGCTTCAAAGGGAGCTTGTGTGATAGAGAGAGATGTCTAAATCTTTGGAAGCTTATTTGACAATTGGAATCAACTATCTTATTGGTGATCAAAGTCATCCCTGCTGAGAGGGAGTCTTTGTTGAGAGAGAATCTCAGTCGTTCTTATTCATCTTGATTCCTTGTTAATGAGTTCTTCTCTATGAGAGAAGTTCGAAGCACAATCCCTTGTTAATGAGCTCTCTACAAGAGAAGTTCGAGGTGAAATCCCTTGTTCCACCCTCTACGAGTAGGTATGGTGGATCCACCCTTTGTGATGAGGCATGGTGGAAATGCATTCTTCTTTGGGAGAATTTTGAAGTGAAAGCCCTCATTCCACCCTTTGTGAGTAGGCATGGTGGACCGCCGTTTGTGATTAGACATGGTGGAAATGCATTCTTCTTTGAGAGAAGTTTGAGGTGAAAGTCCTCGTTTCATCCTTTGCAAGTAGGTATGGCGGACCACCCTCTGCGAGCAGGCATGGTTGAAGTCATGTGTGTGACTCCATGACTTTATTTTATGTGCTTATGAAATAACTACGGTAAATTTTGTTGTGTAGAGATAATATGTATTTATGTGATGTGTTGTCCTCCATTTTGTCATCACAAAATAAAGGTAACACTACCCAATTTTTTCAACTATGTCTCACATCTCTCCGAAATAATTCACTATTTAATTGACCAACATTGATCAACCAATCATTCCTAATTGACATAGTGAAACCTTTCACTGAAAGGTTCTGTCAAGTCCTTTTTGTTTTTTCATTTTTTTCATTTTGTTAGCCTATGCTTGATTTTTGAGGCCTTCAACGTCCCTTTTTGCGTTTTTGGGTGCTTGTTTTGTTGGTTTTAATCTTTTTGTTTCCTTTAATCTCTTTCTTTTGGTTTTCCCTTCGATTTGGTATAACTTAGGGCTCAATTAGAGTCACTATGTTTTAAAAACATAAATGTTATTAATGTTGACTTGCACTTTTTGAAAACTATAACTTAAATTCACTTTATGTTATATTTTTAAGTTACTTTATGACTTGAATTTATCACTGAAGTCATTATAGTGCACTTTATGTTATATTTTGATGTTGAGCTACTTTTTGATATTTCACTTAAGTCACTTTATTGCTTTATAGCCTATTTTGGTGTTGAGATTTACTTTAATGTTTTAGTTTGAAACATTTGAGTCAAATATTACTTTTTGAACATATTTGCACTTTATATGTAAAATATAGTGTAAATATGATTTTTGACTCCTTTAAGTGGTATTTTCTCAATAATCAATTTGACATGTGCTAAATAGATCACTTAGTGATGCAACTCAACAACATGTCTTTTCTTCTAACATGTTACATGTAAATGCATGTAGAGATTGAGATTTACCTCTTGCATGCAAATGCAAATAACCAAAACATGTCATTGCCTTCTAAGAGTGCGATTTACCTTGGACGACCAAATGCAAAGACATGTAAAAGCATGCTTTTAAAACATGCAGTCACACTCCAAGAGTGAGATGTGCTTGTAAAGGAAAAAATAAAACATGCAATCACCCTTGGAGAGTGCGATTTACTCTTGGGGTGAAATGATTGACTTGTGCAAACCAAAAGCACATTTTTAAAACATGTAATTGCCCTTGGAGAGTGCGATTTGCCTTGAGGACATGTTTTCCAGCCAAATGCAAATATGGAAATGCCCTCCAAGAGTGCGCTTTGCACTAAGAGACTATCTCCATGCCTTTTAAAACATGTAATGGGGCTCCAAGATTGCAATTTGCCTATTGCTTGCCAATACTTGCATGTAAAAGCATTTGAAGGGCATATTTTCCCAAATACATGCTAGGTGTTACATGCAATGACAATCCAAAAGTGCGATTTGCACTAAAATCCACAAACATACATATTTAAAACATGTGTTTGCATCTAGAGGGTGTGATTTTGGCTTTGAGCACATGTAAATGCTCTCCAAGTCCACGGTTTTCTTCTTGGACTAAAAAAACGCTACATGCAATGCCTCATGGAGAGTGCAATTTGGCTTGAAATACGTGCTGTGTATTTACCTCCGTTTTTCTCATGTGTTTGCAGTGAAGCTTAGGAGTTTGTCAAAGTTTGAGTCACAGCAAGAGGTATGTTTTCCTTTTGTTTTTAAGTTTTCATATATATATATATATATATTGTTGCTTGTTTTGGTTTCTTTTTGGAGAAAAGTTGAAGTTTTTTACCCAAGAATGCAAGTGCATATCCATACTTCCATTTTCCATGTCAATCCATTTTCCAAATACACCCAAACTCCATATTCCTACACATGCAATCGCATCTCATAAATCTGGTTTTGATGAAAGGTCACCCTTTTAAAATGCCAAAATTATCATTTTGTACATATCCATAGGCATCCAACTTGCATTCTTGCTCACCACAAGCCAAAGCCTCTTTTTGCCCACATGCAATCCACCATCTTTCACCCAATTTTGGCCATTTTTTTCCCAAACTACAAGTTGTCTTGAACATTTACAGCCTTCCAAAGTGTCCAATAAGTATCTAATCTATACTTTGAACACCTATACTCATTGGAATTTTCATGTTACGACAAACTCCTCAAGTCAAGAAGGCGTGTTTCAAATCAAAAGTAGTAACTCATTTGGTCTACCACCTTACCCAATGGCTGTCTGAGAACTTGAGTTCATGTGGGAATGCGTAAAGCACTTTGTTTCAAAAAAACAAAGAAGAATCAATTAAAAATACTGATGGGGAAGTTGTTCTGAGAAGGTTGTTAAAGTGCTAGAAACTTTAGGATGTGCAAAATTGAGAAAGAGCACTGCACAACAACTTGATTACATCAAGTTTCTCAAATAACAATTGGAAATTCATCAAAGAGAATTAGAGGCTATCAAAAGATGTAGCACCATGGTTATCAAAGTGAATGCAATGACACGAATTATAGGAACTCTCGATCTTGTGATCGTCTGTGATTGCATCACCAAGCACAAGGCTTTTGTCGATAGTCTACAGGATTGATTCATTTAGAGTCATCTGTTTCAACATTTTCTTCAATTGTTTTTTCAACTTTGTAGTTGCAAATGATAAATTACATGTAAGCAAATCACATGTAGTCCGATTACATGTCCTTCAGACATGTAATCCAATAATTCTTCTCACCTAGTTTAACTAGGTCAAGGTGGTTGAGGTCCTCCCACCTTTATCTCCTTTCTTTCACTTCGTTTCCCTATATAAGGAGTGCCCCTCTCATTGTAAAAAACATCTTTATTTTATGCAAGAGAGCTCTGACAAAATTGTGCAAGCATAACTTTGATTGAGAGCAATTGTGATAGCGCAAATTATAAGCTTTGACTGTAATTTGTGTGTAACATGCTAATTTTCCGTAATCTAATCAACCATTAATTAAATGAAATACCATTACAATCTTAACCGAAAGAAAGGCATGACAGTTATTTCAATTACTTTACTCATTCACATGAAAAGGAAAATATGAGTTAACTATAACTTACAGTTCATATAATTGAAGGTAACTAACATTTCAACTTCTAGTTTCACATGAAAATCAGATATAACTACCATATCCTTTGCATTTCTATGAATCATAATGAAATAACATAAATTGAATACATGTTGAATCATATACATATACATCAAATGAAATGCAAAAACATGAAATAGATATCCTTCATCTTGACTATGCTGGTCGTCATGCATGAATTCCTGGGTGATTCCTTTAAATGATATCTGGTTCTTGGAAATATAAAGTATTGCCATCTTATCATGCCCATAGTCGCCTATGGCATTATAAACGAGATTTACAATCTCCTTTCATATTAATCAATTACTATGCAAGTGCTGCTCTCATCTTAGAGGTTATACTGACAATACCCTTGTATGAGTCCCAACACTTTGACTGAGATTTATTAAGATTGCAAAATATAACTTTCTATTATCATGTAGGCACCTTAATTATATCAGTTCTAGAAAGAGCAACAAACGAATACATAGGCTGAAAATATTTCAATTCTACATTAAGAAGAATAATAGAGAATTACTTGATAGAAAATTGATTAGTTCAAAACCATATTTTCGGAAGGATGCAAAGAAATTCAAATTATAAATGCATGACCTGATGAACGCTTGACTTGCAAAATATTCAGGCGGAGGTGAGTGGACCGACTCTCCTGTATAATTTAGACCATAGTTGGAAAACTCGGATTCAGTAACAACTCGCCAAGCCCCCCAAAAGTTTAATCGGGAAAAACTCGGGAAAACTCGAGAACCTAAAAAAATCGCTGAAATTTAATTAAAAATACATTTTTTTGCAAAATTTAATGAGAAGATGCATCTAATAAGTTAATTAAAGAGAACACAAAAGAAACAAGCAGAGTTTAGATATATATAAATGCATAGTGGGTACGAAATCACATTCTCATGTGGAATGCTGATGGCTGGAAGCATAATAGTAAATAGTTTGTCAAACTAGAAGTAAATACATCATTACAATCACATCTTTCTCTTCCTAGCTCTACTAGCATACTGTAATTCTCTGTTTTACATAATGTATATAGGCTTTTTGCCTTTTGTTTTTAACAGACAATTTAAAAAAAAAAAAAAAAAAAAAAAAAAAAAAAAAAATATATATATATATATATATATATTTAAAAGAGTTATTCTGAAAAAACTCGCCGATTTTTTGCAAAAACTCGGTGATTAATCGACAAATTTTTCACAAAAACTTAGCGATTTTTCTCTAACCGAATTGCGATTAAATCTAGGTAAAACTCGCCGGTCCCAAAAACTCAACAATTAGTAGAAACTCACCGATTTTTCAGCGATTATGCCAACAATGATTCAGACCTATGGTATTGTCCTGTATGTGGACATTGGATAGCTAATCCAAACTTGGGCCACTTAGAGCAATGTTGATGATCAAATTACTGTCTAAGATAGAATAGAAACTAAGGTGAAAATATCAATGGCTCTTGGAAAAATAATGCTCAAGTGTTGCAGACCAAAGAGAAGCAATAATAATAATCCATCCCACGAGTGAGCGTAGATATGCAAGAAAAGCTCCTGCGTGCATGCTCAGTTACACAAGAAAGTTCTTAGGTGGCAAGGCGCTTACAAGGCCATTAGTTCAAATATGGATATTTTATGATGAGTCATCCTCAAATATAAAGTCCGATGGAATAAGAGAAATATTTGAAAGTGGTTGCTCAAGGAAAAAATACTAAGGCTATCGCCAAGATGTAAGAATTATAGTAACTCCAATCTCTTAATGTTTTAATACAAAAACATCTTCTATACTCATAGGTGTATATCCTAATACATGCATATATGCATAAATCCCAAACACATTTATTTTTATGTATACCTTTCAAAAGAACAGACGTATACATCTTAATTGACTTACGCATATATACACATACATGTATGAGTATACCTAGGTATTAAGGTGTTCTATTAAAACATGCCATATGCAAGAAAAGGCTCACAAATTAAATAGGTAACAATTTGCTATGCTTAGTGATTTTCCTTAATCATAAGGTTTTATGATAACTAGTTAGCTCATGGTCATCCTTTGTACATTCTTGCTTGTCTAGTCATTTCATCCTTGATCAAGGCAGTTAGATTTCATACCTGATAGTTGACAGTGGATTTGGGTGCCCCATTCCTCCCATTTTGGCAACACTTCCCCCCTTCATCGTGCTTCTACAGAAGAAAAGATTCCTGAGTAATAACATATTTCCATAATCCAAAATATCAATAAATAATCATTTCCAAAATATTCATTTTTCAATTTCCATAATTTTCATTTTCTTTTTCCATCATAACGACTAACAAACATGTCTTATGAAATATTAACTAATAACCAAAATTCCATTTCACATGAGCAAATATCTCAACAACTTTAACCAAATTCACATGAATTCTCAACGGCTAGAAGATTATTTTAATTTAAGCAAAATTCGAGATGTAACATTGTGCATATTGTCTTTGATTCATGTTATTATTGTATGTTTAATAATAGAGCATAGTGAGTTAAGAAACAAGTGGAGCCCGAGCTTTGACTGGGAGTGATTGTGGCAATACATAGACTAGAAGCTTTGATTGTAGCTTGTGTTATCATCTCAAATTCACAAAAATAGTTAGAATTTTCCTACTTTTGGAAGTCTTTGCGCCCCAATGGTAGAAGTTTTTCTTATAAAATAGATTAAAACAAGACTTAGAGCCAAACCAATATGCTTTTAATTAGCCTTTGAGTTGGTGTTGACTTATCAATATCACCGTTTCTAGCTATTAGATAGAAGTGTAGTTTAGAGATTTAATCTTGCCTGTTACTCGCTCCACGAGTAAGTGGATTCTCTCCTGAAAGATAAGAGGAAAGAATATTGGTAACACCCGTTACAAAATCTCTCAACTTTCTTACCTTGAGTTGATCCAAGGAACGGTGAGAAGGGGTAGCCTTCCCTTAAGGTAGGAGAGGCTTTGTCTCATGTGCTATGGTTGGTCATCCTATTTTACGACTGAATTTGCACAAACAAATGGTTGCAAAATATCCACCCTGCGTGATGTGAATTTATCATTGATATCTTTGGTTGCAGCTATGTGTACCTGCCATACTAAAGATCTCTATCTTGTTAAGAGGGAGTGTTAAATATTATAGCTGCAATACATATCTCTATCTTTGTTTTTGCTATATGTTGAAATCAAGATAATACCTCTATATTTTGTTTACAACTAGAGAAGATATTTATGATAATATTTTAGATAATATTATACAAAGAGATATGTGTCGTGCGAAGAGTCATGCATTTCGAAATATGAAGAGACTTGTTTTTGGAATTTGAAGAGACCAACTGTGAGATGAAGAGTCTCTCAATCATATATATACGTGATTGCTCTGTGTATTTATGGATCAAGTGAAAGCATTGTACTTGAACATTTTTTATCATCAATAAAAGAGAAATTTTTCTGTTGTGGCTAGGTTTTCCCCTTCAAGTGCAAGGGTTTTCTGAGGATAATCTCTTTTGTTTTTTGTGTATCTTTATTCTACTTTTCTTATCATTGTTTGTCATTATTTTAACTTTAACATTAAGCTTATTTCTTTCACAGGCTCTTATATCCAAATAACTAGTTGAGCAATTTATTTTCATGTCGACACAAATGCGTTACACCTTTTAATATGTACGTATGTGGTGATCCCTATCATGTCCATGTGGAGTCTCCTTGTTTGAGTGCATCCATCCTTCATAGTATATCTTAATCCTCTAGTATTCCTAAGTTGTGCTTGTGTGCTATCATGTGGAATCCACTATCTCACCTTGTTGAGTCTTGCCTAACTTGTGGGATTGTCATAAGTTGACATGTTTCTATTCGTATTGGAGCACTTTCATCACTCTTAGAGCATGTATATTAAAGTTGAGCCTCTTGAAGTCGCACTAGTGTGCTTTCATGCCCTATTGCCCTACGCACTAGTGTGCTTTCATGCCCTATTGCCCTACCCTCCTTCTTGGGCTTCTCTTGGCTACAAAGAATACATGGGTCCACCATCTTTGCAAGCAGTGTTATTTAATTGACAATGTGCTTGCATAGCGCAACGTTAATCCATGAAAGATTTTGAGGATAAATATGTGCTAGTATCTTATGTTGATGTTTGGAACAAACTTAGGTTGGGGCCTAGGTGAACTCTTTGGTCTTTGCTAGTGTCGACAAAGATGACTACACATAAGGTGTCGTGTATTTTTTGCAACATGGTATGCATTTGTAGTATAGTTTCTCTAAGACTGCACCATTTGAAGTTGCGCTATAGTGCTCTATTGACACTTGATGGCCATGAATTATATGTTTTCTGACTTTACATTCTAGTTCATGATTTTGATAATGATAGTTGGGTTGTCCTCATGACTCAAAAGTGCTATTTGAGGGGCAGCATATTCAATTTCTCTTGTGTCTACCTTTCCAAAGACATGCTAATGCACTATCACACCATGTGTCTTCCATCGCGTCCATATAGCTGAGTGCCTTTGCCCCTCTATGTTGCACTTGCCTATCTAATCGTTCATTTTATATAGCAATGCATTTGTACAAACCTTTGTAGTGCAATTTTTCCAATAAAAATTTAAATGCTTTCGTGCTGAAGGAAAGAAATGTGCTAGTCATCAATCAACTCAACCTGATTAAGGTTAACAATCCATTTTCAAACTTGAGAATGGCTGGTGGGAGACACCTTGTTTTGCTTGTATGTACCATTGGTGCAAGAAATAACCGATTTCTACCTAGCCTTTAAGACATTCCAACTATAAGTGATTGAATTCATCAATTTGAAGCAACCTAAGAGCATCACGAGATGAAGTCAAGCTATTGTGGCAATTTTAGGTAGTTACGACTACCAAATTAGGATTTTAGAGTGCAAAAATGGGTAAATTGGAATTCTCTCATATATGATTAGATTTTTTTTCAAGAAGAAATTTGATTGTTAGAATCTTTTGGTATTACTAAATTTGGTTATGGGTAAATAAAGCCTTACTTGTAATCACTTCTTTGGAACCCTAGCTTTTATGACCAAACCCTAAAATGCGTGAAGCAGCTTCTCAGATTGAAAAGGGGTCGGAGAAGGATATCTAGAGACAACTTCTAGGATCATCCAAAAGGGAAAGACATGGATAGGGAACCAACATCGTTCTAGATATTTTGATTACAAAGTAGAGTCTGTGAGGGTTGCAAAACCATCCTTGCACAAGTTGTTTTACTAATTCTATAAGAGAAGCAATGTTGCTCGTCCAATCTTTAATGTATGGAATTTGGGCTTGTGGAGAGTAGTGATATCCAATGTCTTATAAATGTGGAGTTGATCAAGGCAATTGCTAAGAGGTATGATTCACAAGCAAGGATATTACCAAGGGCTTCTGTGTTTTTCTAACAAGATTTGACAGAGATTAAATGAATTTTTTTCAATCTAAAGATTGATGCTAGTACCCCTATAGGCATACAATGTATTATGTAGATAATATGTTGGGGATAAATATAGGTATCATTAAGCACATAGATATACTGAGAAGGGTGCCATATCCAAATTTCAACTTGACCAACTTATGCATATTTCAACATGACTAAACATTAATTGTCATTATTAATCTTCATAAGTATCCAACCAAATCATCACAACAACATCTACTAAACTTTCCTGACGGTCAGGCAATTTATCAAACCATAAATCGGCATCAACACAAGAGAACTTCAAATTTTCGTGGAAATCGGAAAAGAGAAAAATCATGGTAGAATAACTGCTTGGACCTACTGCCCAAATCCAGCCTCACAAAGAAGGAATATGATAAGGAATTTACAATATGAGGTAGGCACCAACCTATTAGAGACTCCAATTCCCTAAACCAATATTTTAGCATGTACAGCATGTGGACCTCAATCTCGACAAAATACAAAAAATATGAAATGTGGACCTTCAAGACTAAATATACAATTTGCCTTTGATCTGATCAACTTCTGAAGTTCCTTATTGATGAAAGACCACATAATAATTGACATGCACCTCACTTTCCAACTCTCATCTACTACTTATCAATCATTCAACTTCTGTATAATCACACAAGCTGTCTCCACTACTCACATTTACAAGGAATGGATCTAGATCCATTCGATGAATATGTTACAGTCATTATTTCATTCACATGTTGGCTGAGAGTAAGAGAAATACTCGTAAGTCATCCACAAGCATAAACCCAAATCAAACATGTAATAGGCCAGGTCCGACTGCCTACAGATTACCCGAGAAGAAGGGACACACTATGCATTACTTGATGTAGAATTATCTGATCCCAATGGTCATGCACATGCTATCTCTGTTCAGAAAACTCAAACGTTTGGGGTATCAATCTGAAACAGCAACCTAGTTGGCCAACTCACACAGTGAACACTTTGTCATTACTAAATTTTTACCAACCTATTAGAGATACCTATCCCCTAAACCAAGATCTAAGCACCTATTCAACATGTGAGACCTCAATCTCAACAATTTACAAAATAGTTGCATTGCAGACCTTCAAGACTAAATACGCAACTTGCTTTTGATTGATCAACTTTTGAACTTCCTTACTGATGAAACAACATGCGATGATTGAGGTGCAACTCACATTGCAACTATCATTTACTATACATCAATCGTTTAACTTTTGAATAGTCACACTAGCTGTCTCCACTACTCACATTTACAAGGAATGAATCGGGATCCATTCTATGTACAATTTACAGTGATTATTTCATTTACATGTTGGCCAAGAGTAAGTAAATACTTATTAGTCATCCATAAGCATAGATCCAAATCAAGTGTGTAATAAGCCAGGTCCAATAGCCTACACCTTACTCGAGAAGAAGGGATATGCTATGTTCTACTCAATGTGTGGTCCCAACAGTCATCCACAAGCTATCTCTAGTGAGCATACCCAAAACTTTGATGCATCAATCTAAACAGCAATCTAGTTGACCAACTTACACAGTGAACACTCCGTCACCACTAAATTTTTGTTTGATGAAGCTCAATCCTTGAAACTCTGGCATTTGATACTTCACATGTATTTTTACTCTTTTTCCAATTTGCAGGTCATAATTCTTAATTGCTGCATAATAGGAAGTAGATTATATTACCAGTGTGAACACAGTCCGAGGAACATACCTCAGATGCTTCTGGATCACATTTAACAATTATGATGAATGTGAGATGATATTATTACATGCTTCAACTGATCTTACCAACATGTCTTGTAATAGCACTTTTGGAACTCAAATGCTCAGACAGACATGACAATAGTATATTTGTGGGCATACAATTACATCCCGACTTGACTCCACAGTGAGTTTCTTCGATAGCAATTGAACTCCTTTGACATCCCTTTGACATCAGCGACAAATATGTTCAATAGTTATAGAATGTGACTTCCTCGCCACATAAAGAAATCCCTCGATAGGAAGCTTAGATTTGCTAAAGATAGAATTGAGCCATTTCATGTAGATATCTTTGAAGATTACTTCATTAGAACTTATATGCCTTGTGTTAAGTTTTAGTAGTGGACTTCAAGCCACATATGCCCATCCACTTGATGATGATGACAGCCTAAATTTAACACATAGATTTAAATAGGAGTTTGACTTTGCCACTTATATAGTGGAGGGTATGCTTATGCTTTAAAAAATAGTTCCATTTCCTAGAACAAAATTTCATAAGGCCAAGGTTATCATTATGTGGTTGAAACCAGCTCATCCATAGAACAATGAAGGGTTTAAGAACAACTCTACTAGAGTGGGTTCCTACACTTTGAGCTCATCTTAGACTCAAGAGGTGGGTATGCTTCAACATGCATTGAGATCAAACAAAATGGACAACCAAAATGACTACAAGCAAGCCCAAATATAGTATTAAATCCCAAATATTGTCATTGGCTAAGAAAAGCTGGTTGCATATGACTCCTATATAGCTAATATGATCCACATAGCGAATGTTGACATAAGAACCAAATCTCATTCTCAAGGTTAGGCTTGTTGTCATGGTGAAAATGGCTCATCAACAAAATAATAGAGGGCTCAAGTCCAACTCTATAAGAGTTGGTTATCTCTACTACACTTTGAGCTCAGATTATACTAAAGAGGGTGTTCCTATGGGTATGCCTGAACAAGCATTGAAATGAAACAAAATGAACAAGCATTGAAATGAAACAAAATAAACAAGCAAACCCAAATACTATCACTAGGTTAGGAAGAACTAGTTGCATATGAACCCTACAAAGTTGATATGTTTATGGTTCACTTAAGAATGATTCAGTAATTAAAATTGACAGTCATAGTTGCATGGGGAGAACCGCCTAACTAACTACTGATGAATTTTTTGAAAGACTCAGGATTGGTCAGGTGTACAAACCGTTGGCTAACTATTGTGCTAGAGGGTCATAAATAGCCAAAAGAAAACAATGGAGGAAGCATAAAAGAAAGGATCAATCAAGGCACAAACATTACATAATCAGCATAGTTAGTTATCCAAACTGAAATACATAAAGCTATATTAAACCAACACATGACTATTACGAAGCTTGTAAACATTAGAATGTTGTCACTTAATCTAAGGTTTGTTTTATTTGTGCTACCTAGTGTGGCAAGAGAAAACCTTCGCAACAAGAAAAATACCAACAATAATGGGGAAACTCATTGTATAATATATGGACGTGCATTTATTCTTCACATGCTTCACAAATCCGTTGTTTTTTTGCAGCTAGACATGGCATGATATGGAATCCTAGACAATTGAACCTACAAGAACTAACCCTCTCAAACTGAGACCAAAAAAAATTACATATACCATATGATGCAGAGGGATCAACACTGGAACTCTCCTTGGGGAATTAAACACTCAAGGGATTCAACAGTGGATTCTCTCTAGATCATTAATAAGATTTAAAATGAGCTCTTCCCAAATCTGTCATTTCTAATATGCATTTAGAGGCAATGATTTACATTTAAATAAATTGAATTGCAAATTCCTGTAACTTTCCAACTTCCTGTATATAAATCCATTTATGTTATCAAACCTCATGGAGCACTACCAAATCTTGGCTGATCTATTTAGTGTTGATAAAACTGATTCATATAACACCTAATACAACCGTCCCAAAATGACAAATCATTACCATATGAACCACATGAATTCGCAGCAGACTTTATTCAAGAAAACCGATTCTTGATAACATTTAAAAATCTGGACCTTCACAAAATCAGAAACTTCCAATATAAACCATTAACCATAGACTCAGTTTTAAATACAGTTCACCAAAATCATTAGTCTATTAAACATGATAGAAATAATAATTCTACATTCAGAAAACCAGAAAAACGTCTTCCATCATAATGAAAATACTTGAGAACATCATCCATTTGAAACTGATATTCAGTGATAATAATCGGTGCTTGAGATGTATCGATTTCTTCAACAGGAAAACAGAATAAAACAAATACCAGTCCAAACTTTGGAAACCAAGTTTCCTTAATCGCCAATATCATAATATGAATCTGACATACCAAAATCAATAAACTGGAAATCTTCAACCAAATATTGTATGTGAACTTCGCCCAGAAAATGCAATAGACTAATAACATGAATCACAGAGAGTATAACCAAAATAGAAGATGAAATAAAATAGAACTCTGAAATTTATTTAAGACACTTAAAATAACTAAATTATCACCATGACTGTTGACAGCCAGAGGTTGGGATGAATTCTACATTTTTCTCTTCCCTCTGAACTATATCTTTCTCTCTATCGATCATGCCCTTTATAATTATTTTGGGCAGTTACAAATGACTCTTGAGATTCCCTTTCAGTTACAAAAGATTTGTTATTACATTTGGCACATCCATCGTGCAGATTTCTCTCTTAAATAAACATTATATAAAATTCTGCATTTTAATAATATTGTAGGTTGTCTTCCTGTCGCCACCATACTTCCTGTCGCTGACGTGCTCCTGCACCACCATATGTGTAGAAACCCTAATTTTTTCAATATTGTAGCTCAATTAAACCCTGTGGTCCTGGGTGAATCCCATCCAAAATGGGTGCTGCAGTTGGGAGAGAATTTGCAGTTATGTTTTGGTGGTGGGTGGAGGGATACCATGAATGGCTGTACGTGGAGAGGGTGGAGTGACATTTGCAGCCATTACCTTGGAAATTCTACAAACTTTAAAATGCCACCAAAATCATTGAATGTTGCATCAAACTCACAATTTTGCCTCAAAAGTTCTCCCCAAAACACCTTTGACACACTAACATTGAGGCAGCATTAAATTTTCTGCACCCTGAATACACCTTTTCATCATATTGGTGTAATTAGAAATACTGGACCCTTGATAAAGGGAAAGATGCCATTGAGGATCAGAATTTTTGCTTGTCAAGAACCACCCTTTTCCTTTCTGCCCATGCCTTACTCCCATTTGTTGTTTAGCCATAAAGGTCAGGCATTTTGTTTGATCCTTGCCTTGATGGCGCACCTTAGGTCGGCACATGAGAATCATCACCACCTTCCTCACCCAACCTTCTCTCTTCCTTCTTAACACTGACAGATAAATGATGTGCCACTGCAGGTCATCCTCTGTTAGCACTTTTCACCAATCAGTACGAACTGATGGAAGAATTGTCATTGCTGTCAAAGAAACTCATGAGCTTGAACACACATACAAGATGGACAAACTAATTACACACATCATCAAAGTCAAAGGGACAAAACATGTAAGTTTAATATTGAAGGTATGAACAATAAATATATTTGAAGTTATAAAAGATACATACCAGTATAATAAAGATGTTTGAAGAGAAAAATAAGTTTCCAATGTAGGGGTGTTATGATCAGAAAACAAGAAGAATAAAGAGAAGTTTATTCTAAAGGCTTATACGAAGAAATATGTGAGCACAGAATTTATACAGTGACTGTATCAATTGGAGATTAAATTAACATGATATCATGAAGAGACATATATTAATCTGAATATATTCAAACACATAAATATAGTGTGGTTGTTAAACAATGAAGGTTTATATACAGCAGCAACAGAGAATGATTAAATGGACAAGAATATATAATCAACTTTGATGGACATAGGGATATAAAGGGCAAGATTGAATAGACATACAGCAGTGATGCTTAGAATGAACCACAATATTGTGGAGTACACAAATTAAAACAAAGTAATTCACAACAACTATACAAAGAAATCAAAGCATAAATGTGAAGATAGAAAAGACATTTGACTGCCAAGCAACAGATAGAATGAGTTATGGAGAAACGTCATACATATATAAAAGATTGGAATACTCATTCTCAAGTCTAAGATAAAATTCATGAACAATTTGTCCAAGCAGCAGCGACTATCTATGGTTCCAACAAACGAAGGTGGATGTTTAGCGTTGGCAAAACAAGAATTCACTTTGATATTTCTGTTAGTATATATAAACACAGAGCAGCAGTGATAGCCAATATGAAAGAGCAGAAGCAATATATCTTTGAGGCCGTGATAAAATAGAAAGTATAATAAAAGAGATGGTGACCATTTTAGAAGGCACGTGAATTCATTTCATGAGATATAATGAAAGCCATCAAATACGTAAATAATCCGTGATTTAAAGATTAAAATGGCACATTTAGCATTCAGTTGAAAGCCTGCATAGAAGTTTGACACTACTGGCAGCAACATAGTTGCAAATCGCTGGTGCAGAAGCAAAGGGGAGAAACCACATGTTTCGCAAAACAGAAATTAAGAAGTCTTCAAAGAATTGATTGCATATTAGAGAAGAAGTGTGATTGAACCCAAGCTCAAGAGGAGCCAACTTACAATAACCAAGTAGCGATGATTGTTTCCAAATGACTATTTCAAAGCAGAAATAACATTGTTCAGATTTCCTTTATTGACCTCAGCGACCTCTTAATTTAAGATGTAATAAGAGAATATCGTGTTGTGTAGAAAATCCCAATAAATACTATGCAAAGGCCTGATATAATGAAATGAGAAATAATTATTCATGGAACCATAATATTCTATCGTGGACTATTATCACAATAATTATGCAGTCAATCATTGCTGTAAAATATAAGTGAAATGGGAATATAAGATAGAGACGAAGACATAGATGTTTGACAAGAACGGAAGTATGTAGAGACATCAGTTTTAAAATACCATTCAAACTGCCAGGATGTCAGACATAGACAGTATTATCCAGAAAATGGAGTATGCGTTCAGATTTTCAGAAGTTGTCATTAAATTAGTGATTTGATAAATAAGGAATAAACTAAAAAGTGAAGTGGTGCAATTAAGATTTCTTGTAATTAGGATAACATGAAATTTGTTAAACTAAATGATTTAAATTTACAAGAGACGTCTCTTCACCAAGAGACATAATTTTTCTTCGAAAAGAAAGGATATATATAGAGAGAGTTTAGTTTGAAGAAAAGATACAATGAAGAAGGAAGTAGACAAAGTAGCAGATGAGAAGAATATGTGTGGAAGAATGAAAATAAAAGAATATTTTGAGTGAAAGTTCAAAAGAGAAATAAAAGTAAAAGGCAAAGGATATGAAGTAAAAAGAAGTGTAGGAGGTGAATGAAAGAGGAGTTAAAAGTGTGGAAGAAATATTTACATTAGAAAATTAAAAAGGGAGAATAAAAAAAATAAAAAAAATATATTTATATATTTAAATATATAGTGATATTAAAGAGAATGTATCAAATGGAAGAAGGGGAAATTGAGCAATTAAAGTATCCATCATCAGTTGAAGTAAACAATGGTATCAAGGTGGAAAAGAAGTTTGTGTACAGTGGGTTGGTGCTCACAAAGACAAGCAGTGGGGGTTGGTGCTTCCAGTAGGTCGAAGATTGCAAAGTGTGGTAGTTGGAGCTTCCAGTGAGTCGGTGCTCATAAACATAGGGTTGGAGCCTCTAGTAGGTCGTAGCCTGCAAAATCTTTGTAAAAGAACAATTTATATAAGAAAGCCTTTATTTGTCATGGTTTTCTCCCGCGTTGGGTTTCGATTTAAATCATTGTGTTATTGTGTTCATGTGCATAATTGTACATTCAGCATTTGAAGTTAATTGTTTGGATAAAAGTTATAAATTGGAAAATTGTTAATATACTGATTCACCCCCTCCTCCCCTCCCCCCCTCTTAGTATATTCGTGTGCTCTTCAAGAACCTCCACTACACTTGCATGCTCATCTCCCCTGTGCCTTCCTTTCCCTTTTGAGGGTTCCTACCCCATTAGAAACTTGTTGGTACTTTCCAATTTCATTTTTTAAAACGAGTAGTTGACTAACATAGACATGGGGTCAACACAACATTCATATTCATAGGTAAAATAGAAGGCAATGTGATCCATGTGTTAATTTCTCAGATCGGTTATTAATGAAGGATTGTGCTACACACAGAGAGAGAAGGGAATAATAATGAAAAGTGGAATAAAATGAGCAGCAAAAATGGCTCTGGTCAAGGACACAGGCCTCTTGTAGGCACAACAAGAATCTAGATCTTAGGGCATACCAAAAAAGAAAATAAAAGATGGGATTGACTTATGGGGAACAAGAAACATATTGTAATGCCCCCATTTTCATGAGCATCAGAGTTTGAGGGTTTGGCATATTTTTGTGAGCCTTGTATTGTGGATTAGAGGGTCTTCTGAGGTAGAGGCTTGGTTAATGGAGGTTTTGGTATTCTCCAAAATTTAGTATGTTTTTGTTGGGTCTTCGTTTGGCTTAGATTGCACTTCATTTGGGCTTAGTTTCATATACTTACTTTCTATGGTAAGTCAGGTGACGATCGAGAGGGACTTGGTCAACTTCTAGGTGCAAATAGAATGATTTATTTTAATTAATCATGAAGTTGTCTTATTTGATTATTCATAAAGTGATCACTTTATTAATAAATTATATTATGAGGCCATTTAATGTTATAAGTTATTATTTCATAATGAAAGGGTCTTTTCATCATTAAAGTTGGGAGGGGGGCGGGGGGTGGGGGGAAGGGGTGGTGGAATTATTAATTAATTATCTGGCACATAGCCTAAATTTTATTCATTAATGAGCAAATAAAATAATATTTTATTTAAATGATTAGATTTGCTTTTTTGGAAGAGGTTCGGATTTCTTATGGAGAATATATAAGCAGGAAAAAAGGAGAAGTTCAATTACTAGTATTATGCATCTATCTTCTTTGAACTTGGTTTGAGAGGAAGAGATCGTGGGTTTCATGCTTTTCAACAGCCATTGGAGGATGGAAAATCTTCAGTGTTGCAACCATTAGAGGTTGTGAAACATCCAGTGAATTTGGCATTCAAGAGAGCTTCATTCAGGAGTTCTAATTGGGCTAAATTTTTGAAGTTTCATGGACATTCAGAGCAGATCCAACAGGATTTTCAATTGGCAGATTCAGATTATTGTGATGGTGATTTCATTCAGTCATTAGCTTGCTTCTTTAAGCTATACAGTTGCTGCAAAGGCTTTCCGTATATCCTCATTGATGGGCGCACATGTATGGTGCAATTTTCAATTACAAGTTACAATATAGTCAAAGGAAATCATCTCTGGCACCACTGGTATAAGAGAAGAATAAATGCAGCATCTGAAAGGCTATGATAAAGTGTATCAAAGGAAACAAGAAAGTTTATGGTTGCTGTTGTAGTTAGCAGGTTCCATATTTATTATTACCATTGTTGTTTGCTACATTCCAGTTAAGAATTTTCGGATAATTGTGCATTGCTTTGCCATGTAACTTGTGTTGCATTTCAATTAAATCTTTATGGTTATTTGTATTTGGTTTATTATCAGCGTATGGATTGTATATCAACTGTTTGCCTAAATGCCTAATGGTTGTAGGCATACATTGGGATGCACAACAAGTGTTTGTTTCTATGTTGACCAACTGTACTAGTTAATTTCAGTCATTTACACGTTTGTCAAGATTTGAAATAGCTAGTATACTATTTCTATAACAACCTTGCACTGTTAAGAGCATTCAGTAACATCATATGCAGCCTACAAAGTTAAAGAAGACAATCAGGAAATTCATAACAGTGGTTTCAGACATTGTATGTTGAATGCTTGATAACATCTATTGAGCTTCACAACAACAAATTGTGACAAGATTTACAAGGGGTATTAAAGTGGTTAAGTTAGAATCAGTTGGGGCTATTTTCAGTGTTATCAAAGCGGTTTCCAGCCATCCTGTTGGGGTTGGAAATCATTGAGCTTAGACATTTGATTTTGAGTGAACAACACTTGCAGTTGTTTCAGTTATGCAAAAATCTAGAAAATTAATTAAACAAGGAAATCACTTAAATAACATGATTATTTCTAGGAATTAGTTAAATGCCATAATGAAAAACTTGAAGAAGGTTTAAGCAAAATAAAAAAGTATGGATGAATTGTTTCCAAACCCTGCAACCATAGATGGCTTAGCCTGATTTATGACATTCATTTTCAAGGTGTCTACATCATAAATAAAAAAGGAAGAGAAACAAGAGGTCTCTACAGGTGGGACATCTAGAAATTGTATGATGAACCGTTAGCAGCTAGTGACCAGCATACAGCTGATCCCATGAAGATTAAAAATCAGACTTATATTAAGGGTAATGTGTGCCACAAAACACTTTATGATGATTTCCTGATTGGGATGAGCTAGTGATGTTCGAAGATAAACCAGTTGCATTCAAACAATTACATGAAGATAAGGTATTTTGTGATGTTATTCCAACTTATGAAACTCAAATGGATGTCCAAGATAAAAAGGTGGATATGGAAGTTCATCCTTTGCATAGTGGAGCAGCCACTAGTGTTTTGACTATGCATGATGAAGGATATTTTCTATAGAGTCATGTTGTCATTATGAATTTGTTTGAAGACAAGAACATGAAGTCCCATCATTCCCATGTAATAGTAGTTTGTAATCATGAGGAAGCCAGGATATGACATCAATCATTGATGGCCGCAATAAGAATACTTTGCATCAACATGGGATAGCAATGATGAAAAGTGGAGGATGTATCTGTGAGTTCCCATAGGATAGTACTCGAGAATTGGGTACTAATGATGCTTTGTGTGATGAAGATTCATGCCATAATGAGTCTGATTTTTCATATCAACCATTAGAGGATGAATTAGAAAATTCATTTATTGGTAATAGGCCCCAAGATCGTGACTCGTAGGAACTTGCAATTACATTGGAAGTAGAAGTAACATATAGATGGATAGAACAACAACTTCCACTTTACTAGTTGAGCCATCTTTTGAGGTACATATCAACAATAACTTGGTGGATGATGTGTGCACTGATGATAGTACACATGATGTTGATCATGAGGTGAGCATTGCATATACAACATCATACCATTGTGCTGACTTTGATGCAAAGAGCTTTCATGGGGACCATTAATGTTAGAGACATCAGTTGGTTGGGCAACTAAAAGTGAATGACAATATGATTGCCACAGCCATTGAGCATTTTGATGTAGCTTGCCAGATGTTAGCCACCCGTGCTTGGAGCACTATGATGGCAGTCTTTCCCTCAGAGAGTTTCATACACTTCGGGAAGCCATCATCATAATTAAACAAAATTATTTACAGTTATTTTCTGACAGAGACTGTCTTTTTAAGTGGGGTTGCATTTGCTATGATGCCTGAGAGGAAAGGAAGATGAGGTAGATAAGCTCACTCGCGAGTTGGGAGTGACTGGATTCATTGGAGAGAGAACGATTGGCCTTTCATGAGTCTTAGTCATAGATTAAGGAACTTAGTCAGTTACTGTGGAATGAGCCAAGCACAACCTTCCCTAGCTACATGCCTAGTGCAATTCTCTACAATGATAGTTCTCTGCGATACACAAACAACTTTTCACACACCAAATGGAGAGGCTCTTATATGTGTCCGGATTATCACCCACTACACAATCTATATAGCTATACAAACACTTATTTCTGATTTTTATTTTCATGTACAATTTTGACTATGCAATCCTAATGCAAACAAACATTAGCCACTTAGAAAAAAGGAAAAGCAAAGGTTAGAGAACAAATGTGAAGATTGATTCTTGTTCATCATTCACATTATCAACATGTGGACACGTTGCATGATCAGCTATTTGGGTAGATTGGTTGATGAATCCTTTGCATTCACATCTTCGCTGTCCACACTTTACAAGAAAAAAATATGCTTATATTCATTCATTTGGAAATCATCATTGATTTCTTCACTAATCATTTTGGATGACTGATTGAAGATAGATGCAAACATTTTTGAAAAAATTGAGCTTGGCAATGACGTTGTTGGCCCAATTTTTTAAAAAACTTTGGAGTCAACAAGAAGTTGGTGTTGATGTTTTGTTGCTTGTGTTGGATAAATCCTATGAGACTAAAATATTGAATAAATAAATATATATATATATATAGAGATTGCTGCATTTGAAACACACATACTTTACAGGTTGTGTTATTACATCTACAACAATAGTAACTTATCACAATTAGAGGAATAAAGGTATTACATTTGATCTACATTCCTCAACATGGTATCAAAGCCAATTTGGGAGAGAAGATGTAATGTTGTTGTTATTAGTTGATAATGAAAAGGCTAGTTAGCCTAGAGATGCCTTCCTTATGATATGCAAAGGAAGCTCAAATAGTTTCTGACATTTAGAAAAGCATAGCTTCCCTAAATTTGACATGTTTTCCAAAATACTCTATCTATTTGAGAGGTTCAGACAATTGGATAAATCCACATATCAAAGGCACTTTTGCTGTTTAAAAGAACCCGACAACATAGATCTATATGCCAAAATTTTGTAACTGGTCGAAGCAGGTGGGTAATGATGACATCTTCCAATGCCGAAGTTCTAAATGCTCCTGCAATTACAGATCACAAAACTCTTATGGCAATGTTGCTCCAAATTCCTCTCCATGATCACTATTGCAGATGTTGGATGTTGAGTAGTAGGCAGTAATCGAATGTCTTCAATGTGTTGAGGAGTAGCCAAGGAGTGGATTTGGAGGTTGCAATGCACAATTTGCTTTGGTCACCAATGATGGACCAGGTGTAATGTTTCACAACCGAGTTGGAAAAAGTATATTGCTCTGCATGGATGAATGCCTTCGTCTAGTTTGAGATCTATGGCTCACAAGGTTGAATTGTTGATTATTGGCAGTGTTTGTGGAAAAAGTGCCGAGTCAAATGTCAGTGAGCAAGGCGATTTGGAAAATGTTGAGGACAAATACTTGGATGATACCTTGGTTATACAAAAGAAGAGGAATATATTATGCATGTAAGAAATCTGGAATTTGGCTATAGGGAAGCAGCATCGCTTTTATGTGTGGAGGATGATCTCAACTCTTAAGGATTTAAGTGATCAAGGATTAATGACTAAGAGAAACATATTCTATCGCTGCATATTAAGGACTGAGCGAAACATACTCTATCACTATAGATTGGATTAAGTGATTGGATTTATACGAGTAATAAATATTGGCGCACTATTGGTATAGTGGTTTCTACAACATCCTCTACATCCTCGTAGTTTTCTCCAATCTCCAACCATGAAAAGATGATTCGATAATGTTAAATAAATTGAGAGCACCAACGTGTGCCTCTACAATTTCGAGCTCTCTCACAGAAGATGTGTCATCGCCAACAACATTCCTCATTAACACTAAATAAGCAAAATCATATTTGTCAGTAGAATGAATGCCTCTATTGGTCATTCTTGTCTTTTTCTAAGCTTTGGGTAGAGACTATCTAGCTTTGTGTGGATGGTTTAAAGCATCTATTTATATCACTATTTTCACTTCCGACTTTTCTAGCCTCTTAGTACAAGGTTGTCTCTGGTGAAGTATCAGACTCCTGCTGAATTTGATATACCAACTTTTCTAGCCTCTCAATACAAGGTTGTCTCTGGTGAAGTATCAGACTCTAGCATGTCATGCTCCTTGGTTCAACTAGTATCCATCTATCTAGGAATGTCATAGTTTAGATATTCACATAAGGCCCTCCAGCCTACATACATGGAACTTCATCCCATGAATCATAGTCCTTTAATTGCTATAGTTTTCTGATTAGTATGAAAGCATACCCCTTTGTCCAAGGTTGCCTCTAATCAAATGTCAAGCTCCCTCTTGATATAGAGGGATACTCATAATCTTAATCATCAAGGAATATTCACTTCAAGAGCCTCGCTTTATGTAGCATGATCATCAAATGACCAAAGAATCATAGATCAAAACTTCTTTGGAGCTACTATCATAAGATTCAGTCCTACACAATATTTGGTAGCATGCCTAAATTACCAGTCTTCTTTTCCTCGAAGAACATCCCTGCACATCCTTGATGTTGTCTCTTCTTTGACATCTCCTCTATAAGGATAGTTCAAATTGGAATTGAACATTGTTTATCATCCCCTTGCCTACTCCCCCCGACAATGTAAATTTTCCATGCTTATATCATCAAATAGTTTTACATCACATCAAATATAGAAAATTTATTTGTATTCTTTTTCTTCTTTCTTCTTTGCAAAGAATCATCCTTGGGGATCAAGGAAAAGAACAAGAGCATAATAAATAAAAGAACTCTTATATCACATGCATGGATGGTGCCAAAAATTAGTATTCAAGATGTAACGACCAACAATACTTATATGATGGAGAAAATGCCCATCAGTATCCTTCTTGACCTTGTTCTAGATCACTTTATTTGAATCATCTTGCAGGTTCTTGGAATCGCCAATAATCTCTAATTTTATTCTTTTGAATTACAAGGGTTGCAAATATATTTGAAACTTTCCCTCAAATGGTCTCAAAGATGTCTTCCATGAAATTGGTGCCTAAGATATTTGATATAAAAAGTCAACAATACCTTGGCAATTTTATTAAACATTTGAAAATATATATTTTCATAAAATATTCTTAAAAAACACACATGCACCAAATTTTTAAAACACAATACTGATTCCATATTATATGTTCAACATTTGAGTTACATACATACCATAGACCAAAATTCAAACAATCAAATTTAACCTCTGATTAAGTTTTTCCATACAATTGTAGACCACAAATCGAGTACAACTTCAGAATATATATAAAGTTCAATTTGTGGTACCAATGAAAATTAGAAATCATAAATCTCGTCTAGGATTGAAGCTTAAAAAAGATTGTTGCCACTATTGATCTAGAAAACGACAGCAGATTCCTTCTGGGTTTTTCGAGCTCTCTTCTGGGTCATTCTCTGATTCTTTTGGGTCTTTCGTATTTTTGCCTTGAAGAACGTGCCTTTACAGATTTTCACAGTTTTTTTATTGAAAAACGTGCCATGGCATCTCTGACAAATATTCTGCTCGAGCATAATTCCAAATTCAATGGTCGCAATTATGGAACTTGGAAGCAGCGCATCATGGCAATCTTCGAATATCGCAACACCGCTCAACTTGTTCTGGGTGTTACGCAGCGTCCGACTTCTCCGGGTCCTGATCAAGATACATGGGATCTGAACAATCGAGAGGCAGTAATGCTTCTCAAACTATCCGTAGCTGATGACCAGCTTTCTCAGATTCCATCCGGCAAGACAGCTGCCGAAATCTGGACACATCTAAAAGGTCTTCATGAGACTTCCGACAAGAGCAGAGCCTTCTGAATTTGTTTCTGTTTTTATGGGTTTGTTGATTTTCTCCTCAAAAATCATTTCAGGTTGTTTGTAATACGCAAGGTTGTGTGAGATTTTGGGTTTTACTGTTTTTTCCACAAAAATGAAGTTTTGTAATTGCAACTTATTTTGAGTCATAGCACTCTTCTGGCAAAGCTTCTTGGTTTCAGAATTCTGTAGATCCAGGGAGGGTCTCAGTTATCACAGAATGTTCTGACATCCGTACATTGACCATTAAGGGAGGGTATTAAGATAATATCTTATACTTTCTATAATAGTCAACTACTTGTCTGTAGTCCGTCTTTCAGTCTAGATAGGAATGTTTCCTATCCCGTCTCTTTTTTCTTCAGTCCAGATAGGAATGTTTCCTATCCTATCTCTAGTTTTGTTTCTAATTCCGTCTTCAGTCTACATTGTTTCTTTTAGAAACAACGTCCTTGTAATTCTTTATAAGGAACACATTTGTTCCTCTGTTAATCAATAAATCATCCGGAAATCCGTTAATCTGCCAACTCTTCTTGAATCTTGTAACAGCTACAACATCCTCAATAAGTGCCTCAACCTGTGCCTCATCCCTAATGATAGGACAGGGATCAAGCTGTTAATATCAGGAAATTGAATCAGTTGGATGACCATCCTTACCTTCTTCTACGTGCTACGACTTCCGCTTCCCATGAAGTTCAAGTTTTGGTAGCAATGAAAATTAGAAATCATACATTTTGTGTACGACTAAAGCTCAATTTTTTTTTTATGGTATTGTATGGGTGGTGCTGATGTAGCTGCAAGATCCTCAATAGGCACCTCAACATGTGTCTCATCCATAGTGATATGATGGGATCAAGCTATACGAGGGAACTGTCTTTTCTCGATGACCAACCTTGCCTTCTTCCTCGTGCTTCCCCTTCCGCTCCCCATTTAGCTGCCTCCCTCTCCAACTCAGCTAAGTGTTCGAAAAAAATGGATCCACATCAATATTAACATCATTCGGCACAATTGTTGAATCTGCTGAATATGAATGAATCATCCAGGTCAAGTGCTTCATGTGAACCTTTCCTTTGTACCTTTTTGTGCAGTCAAAGATTGTGCCATATAGAGATTAGTGCATGCAAGCACTACAAGACATTATATATTAAGGAGAAGTTTTGAAACTCGGGCTTTGTAGCACAATAATCTTCCCATCACAAATTGCCAAGGATAAAAATTGCCATCGGTAACTTGCTAAAGATTTTAATAAACTTAAAGAATGAAATAAAAGGTAAATAAAATTCATGTTTTTAATGCCACCAGTCGTATTCCTAGTGAAATTGTCACAAATAACCTCTCCTCGCATTGCACCTGGTATCCCATATTTTTAACAAGGATCCCTCATTCTACCTCTAGTTCTACTTGCAAAAGCCATTTTCTTTTACAACAATAGGAAGGGAACCTAGCAAAAGAGAGAACATATAAAGTCTGAGACATTGAGTCATTAAGCTTTTCTTACTTGTGTAGCAGTACTTGTATAACAGTCTTTAAACTCTAAATTTGAAATTGTTTGAACTCTTAGTTAAAATTGATTGTTAAGATAGGAACTCTCTACAAGTATGAATAAGTTTATGATATCTATAGCAGTAGAAGAAAATTAAGCTTGTTCACACTCCATGCATATTGTTGAAATATATGTGTACTATAAAGTATACGATATGCACACATTTTGATAACATGGATACAATATGAACAAGCTTTAATTGTATGCATTCATTTCGTGAATGGTAAGATGAATTTTGAGTATGACAACATTATATGAATTCATAAAAGAGTTTACAACATGCATACATTTTGATAGTAGGCAAAATCTATGCATTCTGTCAATATGGAAAAGAACATTTGACCAAAAGAGCTAGATCCAACATTTAATCAATGTATAAATATATGCATATTGGTTACATCGTAATCATAGTAAAATAATTTGTTCTCCTAGTAGATGCATTTTGATTGTATGCAATAATTGCTCATTGGACAATGCTTTTTGTTTTTGTGGCATAATCATAATGTATTTCATATCTGACAGGACACCTCCAATTCAATTTGCAAGTTGCACAAATGAAAATAAACACACATTGGTGAAAGTTGACAACTGCAAGTTAAATTCGGGTAGAAATCTCTCAAATAGTTTGCATTTGAGTTAAACTAGGTCCGTGATGGCTCTTAGTTGATTGAAAATTAGTTAAAAGCTATGTTCCATGACATTTCAAGGACGCGGATGACAGGGGATGCATTTCTGGGACATTTCCTAAAGAGCCAAAAATAAGGGACGACAAAGGACAATGACATGAATTTTTAATATATATATATGTGAATTCATAAAAGAGTTTACAACATGCATACATTTTGATAGTAGGTAAAATCCTGCATTCTGCCAATATGGAAAAGAACATTTGACCAAAAGAGCCAGATCCAACATTTGATCAATGTATAAATATATGCATATTGGTTACATCGTAATCATAGTAAAGAAATTTGTTCTCCTAATAGATGCATTTTGATTGTATGCAATAATTGCTCATTGGACAATGCTTTTTGTTTTTGTGGCATAATCATAATATATTTCATACCTGATAGGACACCTCCAATTCAATTTGCAAGTTGCACAAATATAAATAAACACACATTGGTGAAAGTAGACAATTGCAAGTTAAATTCGGGTAGAAATCTCTCAAATAGCTTGCATTCGAGTTAAACTAGGCCCATGATGGCTCTTAGTTGATTGAAAATTAATTAAAAGCTATGTTCCATGACGTTTCAAGGACGCGGATGACAGGGGATGCATTTCTAGGACATTTCCTAAAGAGCCAAAAATAAGGGATGACAAAGGACAATGCCACAAATATATGTGTGTGTGTGTGTGAATTCTTCAAAATATATTAAGAGAGAGAGATGTCAGAGAGAGAGAGAGAGAGAGATGTCAATAATTGATTATTAACGAGACAATATTAAAAAAAATCATTGATTCATGAGTTACAACAGTAGTATAATAACAAAGATGATAATAGCAGTAGTATAAATTGGTATACCCACATTCTAACAATAGTCTTAGACATCAAAAACCATGGTCCATCATTATAAATATCCAAATCCAAATATCTCAAACATGTATCCAAAGGTCTCAAACATCAAAATACAATAGGCTATAGGCACAACCCATGAAACTAAGCCTTATTCTAGTTATCAAATATCCAAAGGCTAAGGATTTGTACAAGTCAGTATCTCCATCTAAAAGAAATGGATCATTGGATGAATGCTTAAACTCTAGACTCAATGGCCTTATATATATATAAACAATATTATTCAAATTGTTTTTAGTTCAAATAATTAAATATTTAAAAACCGTCAAATCAAATCTATAAGTATAAGCTTTTATTTATTTAATATAATTTTTTAATATGTTTATTATCATAAATAATAAAATATTACAAAACTTGAACTAAATAGTAGATTTAGAATTTTTAAACATATTTGATCTTGAATTTGATCGTCCATAGGTATGGATGCGAACCTTGTGCCTCCCTACACATTGTTGATTTGACAATATATATATATTAAAAAGTGTTTTTATTTATTGATAAATAGGAGATATTTTCCACAAGTCAATTTGTAATATTGCTATCAGGACTCAATTGTGTAGTTTTTTGAGTCAAACTCATTAACTCATGCTTCAAGAGTAGTGATTCACATGAACCCATCTCTCATGAGAATGAATGGAACACATGGCATCTACTATATCTAGCTGATGCTCACAAAGGTGAAGCACTGAGACTACGCGAGAGGTCACCCATCCTAGTCCTACTCCAGCTTGAGCATGCTTAACTACAGAGTTCCCTCCATGGGTAAACCCACTCCGTTTGCAACTGCATATGCAAAACCTTCAACAAGTGTTGTTCTTATGAATTATTCATCAGAAGCCCCTTAAGCTCATCAATTGATAAGTACGATATATTTTCCACAGCAAGTGAAATTATGATATTGCTATGAGGATTACTTAGTTTTCAAAGCCAAAAATCATCTATATATTTTGGGTGTCAGGAGTTCTGGGAATGGATTGTTGTTCCCAAATGTTAGGGCACATTTCTGGCGGTTTCCCTACCATTTTTTGAAATTAGGGATGGATGGGGAACGTTTCCTTTTCATCCCACTTTATCTGAAACTTTTCAGGGATGAAGATGATTCCCCTAGGGATAGGAAACACATTTCTATGTAACACAGTTTATAAGATTTAGCCTTTCTACTATAATGCGTTTTATTATTTGATTGATCGAGTTTTTGGCTGGTTTTTGGCAAATTTTCTAAAAAAATGTAAAGACTAATTGAAAAATTGGTTACGAGTAAAAGTGCGAGTGACTTGCAGCCATGAATGGTATGCGAGTACTCCCAGTCTAGGCAGTTTTCATGTGTTTTTTCAAGCTTGGGTGCAAACACTATCTCTACCCTTTGTATTGCTGTCACATAGTGCACCGACATCTTCTACTGAATCGCAAACCCAAATGACACGACATTTTGCTTCTGCTTGATGCCATCCCCAGACAATGGCTGACTTCAACAGGAAGCTCACCGCAAACAATTTCCGTTCTTGAGCATAAAGATCATGCAACCATATCCATTCTCAGATGATAATGAAATCAAGGTTCTTGTATGCCTGCTGCATGCTTACCAAATTAAATTATTCCTGTGTTGAATTCAGATCAATTTTAATTTGTCCAAGGAACGCATCAATACAGGCCAGTTGATAGGTCAGAATCATTTTGGATTTCGGAAAGAGCAAGAACAACAATGTGACTGAAATCCATGCTGGATCTCCCTCTTGCCATCTGATGTTTTTCAACTCTCCTTCAACAACAGTAGGGTCCAACTGCAAAGCAAATTCTTTTCAAATGCAATCACAAGTTGATTCCATGAAGCAAAAGAATAACAGAGGAAACATCGGTATCAATTCTATCTTTTCATCCCATGTCCTAACAAAGAATCTCATCCACACATCTTCATCGTCAAATTGATACTTTCCCATGTAGTGTGAAAACACTCCAACATGTGCGTATTGCTCCCACTAATCATGAGCATCAGTTCTGGGCATCAATCTATAGATTTAAGATCTGACAGTTTTCTTTTGTAGTTAACTCAGCAAAGGTCAAGATGCACATAGATGAAATCAAACAGGACAATAGGACAAGAAGCAACCCGTTTATGTGTAACAACAGGGTATCTCTGTAATTTAAAAGCCTTGAATAGTTCTTCACATTCCCTTTCTAGCTCAATAATATCCATTGCCAACTTCCTTTTAGGTATGGAAGCCTGTGTGCTTGAATGTGAAACATTTCTTTGTTCTGGGCAGTGGGAACAGCATGGTGATTCATCCACATAGCATCCTCATAGCTCTCCTAGTCATGCGTCCTATCATAATTCCTAGGGTTTGAATTATATGTTACACTTGCTGAAGTATATCTAGGATATTTGTATTTGTTCTAGTTCATCATGGCTGGTTACAGTAAGTTATGTGGAGTAGAAAAGAGGAGAAAAAAAATTGTTTCTCTACCAAAAGAGGAAAACCATGCTTTGAATTGAAATAAACCATGGTACCTTAGCTGCGGTCATGTTAAATTTGGTTTTGCAAAACAAACTACTGCAGCAAAAACACTCCACATTCTTTGACAACAGAGTGGCCACCTCACAATAGTGAGGAAATCCTTGAAGTAGACAGACCTCTAAGGCGCATATTTGTTTCTGAATTGCAGCCACTAGTAGTCTTCAAATTAATATCAAGTTATCAACCCAATAACCATTGCATGTTTATGGCCATACTGGTAAGTTGATGGGATGCCAACTTCAATGCACAAACTCCATTATCAAGATTCTCAAAATTTTCTTTCAATCTTCCTATCTTTAATAGAGATGCCATTTTTTTGGTGTAAGTTGATGATATTCCAACTTTAACATACAACAAAATGCAAACTGTTTATCACCAGCAACAAGATCAAACCACCCTTAAGTTCTCCCAGGCAATGATGCCAATATGTTAGTGGTCAAACGCCCAGATCAACTTCCTAGAACCAAATCTTACTTAGAAGGCCAGGATTGGCATCATGTGGATGACAATGGTTCATCCATAAAACAATGGAGGGTTTAAGGCCAACTCAGATCCTTTAACATGGTCCAAGTTGCTCATAGCAAACGTGATAGTTTGTGCATCATTGCTGCATTTGCTAATATATTATGTTGTCTTCTATTTAGAACAGTTGCTGCCTAAAGAAATATTCTTCTCCATTATATTCGCTCTTTTACTGATAATATGTTTAAATTGTTGACATGCCTGGTCTCAGATTGGTTAACTTTTATATGTGTCTGTGATCACATTAGATATATGCATAAACATGATCAATGTCATCTCTGTTGACGAAGCGTTATTCAACCAGATCACATAGTTCCTATCTCAGCTACATTAATTTCATTCTGAAGTAACTGAAGTTTATAACAGTAGATACAAGCCACTATAGTTCCCCAAAAGATTGTAGTTTCTTATCCACTACACAAAGCCTTTGTAACAAGTGCAAATTCTTCAATGAGCAGACTCAGTTACTCACAAGCAGCATGCATATTATATTCTTACATGAAGGAAATATATCCAGGTCTCCTGACTTTCAATTAATACCAATTCATTGCTCCGGATGAAGAACCATGCAATTGAATAATGATGTGCTCACTATTTCAAATATCAAGGAGGATACCAAGATGTCTTTATAACGTTGGGAAAATCTCCAATGCAAAGTTAACAACTGCATGCATTTAGATGAAATTTTTTAACCCTTCTCACTGCTCTATTCTGTGCGTATATCTGCAAACATTGCACATAATAAAACCATGCTTTCTTGGGGCATTTTCAGTGGTTCTTGCACTCGTTTGAGGATTCCGTATTTTCCAAACATATCTTACCAGAGCACTTTGAAGTTTTGAACCATATAATCTGAAGCAAAACTCTCTCTAAGTGTTCACATCAAGCAAACTCATCAGCTACATCAGTGTTGACAGGGAAACTCAACCTGAATATCATCGTGATAAAGGCATCATACCATGTTTTAGAAAATCACCACTGATGAATGCATGAACAATGTATTTTTTTAACTATTATTCACATCTTAACCTGAGTCTTCATGACTCAATCTCAGAACTCAATTTGAATTTTATATTAGAATGGAATCTCCATATTCACAGAGCAGATATTTCCATCTGCAAGCAATCTCCTTATTCTCTTCACTGTGTTCAATGGATTGTGATATGATAAAGGGATGTCACTGTTTTGACAGTCTTCTACATCGATACAACTTCAGTACAATCGAGCCTCAAATAATCGTTATTGATTACTCCCCTGTTATCTGCCCAATGAAACTCCTCTGGACGTTGCCAATCTCCAATCTTATGGGCACTCACTATTGTGTATTGAATCTATCAAGGACGTTGGTTATATATGGTCAATCTCTGGAAAAAATGTTGATAAAGCAGCATTTGCTGAATGGATAATTGCCCATCTGGATGAGCTTTATTCGTGTCTATTTTTCTCCTCTCTATGCTGACTCTTGAATGTTAATTGTTATTAAATTTTTTTTGTGTGCACCTGACCCAAATATATTAGCCTGCAATAATAATTATAATGCGTTAATGTATGTTGTTTCAGCTTGCAAACAACGGTTCTCTCTCCAGTATAGAGTTATGGAATTTTCACTAATTTAGCCAATTCGAACCATGCCCACAGGAGCATATCCAAGCAAGGATAGGGGATAAGTCTCTTTTACTTTCTCCCCTTCAATGTTCGATGCCTTCTTTATTTTATATGCTTCACCGAATGAGTGCCCATCTCTGTAGAACCAGACTTCTCTACCCTCTTTTTGTTAATTCTAGTCAATTCCTTACCGTAAGATATACATTGAGGGTGGAGGTTTATTATTTCCAGTTGATACTCATTGTCAAAGACTTCTGCCCTATCCGATGTATTAACTGTCTATGGTCGAATGAATTGTATTGTAGATTACTGTGAATCTTTCTTGTGGTTGAATATGCTGATTTGAATATCTCGTGTCTCTAGTTGGTGTAATGATTCAGATGCTGACTTGGTACTGAACCATTCAATCTATCCTCTTTTCATTCTCCCTCCTCCGTCTTCTTATCCTAATTTGTTTTGTTCGATGTGTGGGCATGCACTGTTTCTGCTTCTGTTGGAGTTTGGATTTCCTCTTGTTATGAATCTTTCTTACACTTGCAGCCTCACTCTGATACCATGTTAAGGGAAAGGATTGCAGCAAATTTAATAACACATCTTTTTTTCTCTGTGTTCCAAGTGCAGATTTGAAATGTATATAAATATGAGTAGAGGAGCATGACTCTATGGTAATTTATAAGTTAATAACCAATTAGACAATATTAACAGTTCAATCCGACTGTAGCTACAGCATTAACAGGCGTAACAAAAAAAAAGACTCAGTGTTCAATTTATTGAAAGCTTAATTGATCCTCTCAAGAGATTTGTAAGGTCATTTAATCCAAATACCTTACAACATGCCAACACAAATGCTTGATTTGGAGGAGTCAGTGACCAAGAACAACTTTTTTGAAAGTCCTACCCAAGCCAAGAGGAAGGATAATAAGAACTCAGATGTTTGTCAGCAGGGATGCGTTGCATAGGAAGACGTTGTGCTTCACCTGTAAGGAGCCATGGGTGCCTGTTCATAGATGTTGCAGTAAGGGTCCATTGCATTATATTGAAGTTACTTCTGATGTTGATTATGCTATTGACAATACTTGAGATAGTGCAACGAGGAGAAAAATACTGTAGCCTTGGTACATGGTGCAACAGCTTTACTTTCAGAAGCTTCCAAGTATCAACCATTTAGAACAAGAGGATTGGTTAGTGGAGAACAAGTAACATGCTTCGTGGATTAGTGCTGCAACTCACAATTTTGTGAGAGTGAGTTTGGTAGCAAGAGAAGGATTGTCATTTGAAGAATTTTCAGGATTTTATGTTATGATGGTTGATGGATTTAAGAGAAAATGCAGCAAAAGAGTAGTACAAGTGAACATTGAGTTTGATGACTACACTATCACCAACGATTTCTATGTGATAGGGATTGCCAATACCAATGTCATATTAGGAATCCAATGATTGTATTCTCTTGGGCGGAATACTCTGGGCTTTCAGCAGATGGAGTTGAGAGTTCATGATAGAAGGGAAAAAGATAATGCTCAAGGCCTTGGTGAAAGAAGCATCACAAGTAGCAGCAACAAGGATGATTGCAGCAATGCATAATTATGAGGTGAATGAAGGGACAGCCTTACCAGTCAATTCTCCAAGGTATAAAGAGGACAGGGATGCAAGTGATTTCTCAGGTATAACATTTTATCATGAGCTTTCAACCTATTATGCATCCATGATGGGCAGACTGGAGTTCGTGGAAAAGATAGTATACCAACACTCAGCATGCAGCATATTGTTAATCTAGTTTTAATCTACCAGGAGTATGGGATGGTGGGATTATGACGAGACATTGTTGGAAGAAGAGTTGATAAACATAACCATAGGAATACTTTCACTTGACAGAGTTGCAAATCTCAATAAAGTTGTTTACATCAAAGTAGAGCAGCAGTGTGATATAGTGCGCCTCATATGTCCGGTTTGGGATCTTGGTGGTGCAAAAGAATTGCTTGAGGACAAGCAATGCTTGGGCAAGGAGGATTCTAAAGTCCCTAATTTTTAAGGTGGCATTAAATTAAATTGATATTTATTTAGTTGTCAAAAATAAATGAAATATTTAAATGATGACTTAATATTAATTAATTTAATTAATTGCTAATATAGTATTATGAAGTCACTTCATTAAATTTATTTCTATAAGTTGACCAACTTCTATAGGCTTCCTGGAGATCCTTATAAGGTTTATCTTGGTGGTGTTTTGATATGCTTTTTGATGTGACAAATTTTTGTAATTTCTGAAGATGAAAAACTTCAAGAGTTGATAAGACTGGTTGGAGGAAAATCTAGCACTTCACAGAGGTGGGTTCATGATGGAGTTCATGGTTGGACCAAATTTGTGAAGTGTTCCTTTTAAAACAGATTTGCAGAAAATAAAGTCTTTTGCAGTTCAGAGGAAATAAGGGTATTCTATATATTTTGGAATATTATTATTATCTGTGGATTAAAAAAAGTCACTGTGGTATATTAATCTTTTGATTAATATTTCCAGTATTATTAAATGACCTGCCACAACACAAGAAGCCCTATACATGGAATCGGTGATTTCGATAAAATAATAGACTAATAGTAAGTTGAAAATATTTTTTTTTAGCTGCCAATGAATCTTTTGGAGCCAGAACCAATACTTGTGTACTTGCCGCCGGTAACGTAGAATATAAAATTGGAGGCCTCCTTTCTTAGCGCTGCACTAATGTTTTGGGACAGATTACATCTGCAGCGGATGAGCAATTGATTTGCTTGAAGCTTTGGAGGCTCAATCTTTAATGGTGGTTGTCGCTGGTCATTGATTCAGAAAGAAGTCTATAGGAATTTGAATCAGGAGCAAAAGTAGTGAGTGGGCAAGCATAGTCGATCAGAGGAATTATTGTTTCCAAGTGTCGGAGGGAGGTGCATCTGGATTCTCTTACAGTGAACAGAAGAATTCTCTGTTGAGTCATTTCATTTGTAATTGGGTTTCTGTGACTTTTTGGGGGAACTGCTGAGTATTTGAATTATGGCTGAGTTGAATATATGATACTGATTATTCTTTAAGTCTGAAGCTTCAATGCAAATTGTTACAGTTGCATATCAGTTGTAGAAAGGTCAGAATTCTATTTTGTTTATGGTATTTGGGTTTTTATTTTTGAAGTGTATGTCTGTATAACTGCACTGGAAATTATCCACGTGAAACAAATTGCAAACTGAGTATGCAAAAAATAGCAGTCTTGATGACGATCAATTTGTCAAGTAATAAAAGTTTCTGGTAATTATTTGTGGAAGGGCATTACATTTCCTCCTCAAATGGCAGTTATCAGTTCTAGACACAGCTGGAACAAATTTTTGGGGGTCTTAACTCTTTTAAATAAGAAGTCCTAGATATGAATATCCAAGCCTTCACTGTTTGGTCCATGAGCTCAACAAAAATAGTTTGACTTTTGAGGGCACACTGCTGTAACGTTGTATTCTCCACCTTGCTGTGAGAATTGAACTTATAGTGACCAATAATAAACTGATTGTGATGTGTTATCTATATTAGAAGAATATGATTGTGGTAATTGAGAGAACACTTTACAATGATCCTGTAAACCTCGGGTATGCATAGATAATCCAGGGGAGACAATGCAATCTCCCTCGTAATAGGCAAGTGGGGCTTCTGACAGTGTGAAGGAGGTCAAAAGAAGTCTCAATCATGTGCCTGAAAACACAGACTTTATCCCCTAATTGAATCCATTGTGCAGAATAGGAACTTTGCCTGCCTAGAATGAGGAGCAGAATGTTAAGATTCTAACCTATATAATCCTACAGGTCTGACCGTACAGACCGTACCTCTCTTAGTGTTGATATATCTTAAGATTGGCATCTAATATTTATACTTGCTTAACCTATAGGTGCCAGCGACTTTCTAGGGATGTCTTTGTTTGGGTTTGACTAAATTAATGTTTAGTTAGTTAAATCCTAAACTAAGTCTCCTGAAATTGCTGAGTTAGGAAGAGGTAATATTAGATGTCAAGGGAAGGGTTATGTCCCTTAAGGAACATACCCTCTAGCAAGGTATATATTCGGTTGTGGATGCAGATTAGAGGACACA
Source organism: Cupressus sempervirens (assembly GCA_028749045.1). Lineage (NCBI taxonomy): Eukaryota > Viridiplantae > Streptophyta > Pinopsida > Cupressales > Cupressaceae > Cupressus > Cupressus sempervirens. Next base: position 612,827,797 of record CM053784.1, on the reverse strand, counting down.
CAATTCACAACAGTCTGCTCCTATAAGCATCTCACTTCCAGCAATCAATAAGTCTGCAATATTATATATTATCAGTTTGGAAATAGAACATTGAATCTACATTCAAGATAAACCTTCAACAACATACTTAATATTGATAATATTAAGAAGATCATTCTCAGCCAATCTCAGAACTGAATTATAATTCTGATTCAAGACTCAAAATTTGCAGAACATTACATGGTATCAGAGCCAAGTTATCAGACCTAGGGCTCTGCAAATTTTTTTAGTAATCGGACCTTTTTCAGTAGTTGTCTTCCATTTCCAATAGCATATACAATCAGGCCTGAGGACAGATTCGATAGAAAGGAACACTTTGAAGCATGGAAATTCAGAATCTTGACGATTCTTGAAGAAAACAATGTTAGACAATTTGTTGATGGAGCATCTAAACAGCCACTAGTTGAACCTCACAAATCCATATGGACCAATGGAAATAAAAAAGCCATTCAAATAATCTTGCATGGAGTTAAGAATGATATCATACCTATGCTTACGAAACACCAAACTGCCTACGATATGATGAATGCATTACGGAATGCATTTGAAGTAAACAATGCAACTAGGGTTCTTGCATTAAAAAGACAACTGAATTACATCCAGAGAAAGAAAGGAGAATCGATAAACTCTTATTTCCTAAGAGTTGCTGGCATTAGAGATGAATTATCAAGCATAGGAACCATCATTAATGATACCGAACTAACGCTCATGGCCATAGATGGATTGCCAGAATCATGGGAAACATTCGCACAAGGAATAAGTGCTAGAGATCAGCTTTCGGACTTTAATAGACTCAAGAATGATTGTCTTCAGGAAGAGTCAAGAAAACTAAAGAAAGGAGGAAAACCAAAAGTAGAAGATGAAGAACTTCACATTCTTAATGCCAACTCTTATAAAGGCAAGAAAAAGCACTTCAAGAAGAAAAAGGGAAATCAGAAGAATGGAAAGCCCAAGAAAGACCTATCTAAAATAAAGTGTTCCAAATGTGAAAAATTTGAACACTATAGGTCCAATTGTTTGGAAAATTCCAAACAACGGGCAAATCGTACAAATGTCATCAGAGAAGAAGAGACTTATGACCTTGAGAACTGTGTTTTGTATTCCTCTATCAAATGAAATCTCAAATAAGGCATGGGTAATTGATAGTGGATCTTCAAGACATATAACGGGATACAAAGAAACTCTAGACTCCTTATCAGAGAAAGTTAATGGTGAAGTTACTATTGGTGATAACTCTGCACACTCAGTTGAAGGAATTGGTAGCTGCTCTTTGAAACTAAAGATAGGAAATACTCTTCTTCTTAAAGATGTACTCTATGTACCAGGGATTAAAAGAAACCTAATCTCAATTACAACATTAGAAGATGATGGACACAATGTTGCATTCGTGGATGGCAACGTATTAACTTGGGCTAAGAACTCTTCCATCAAGAAAGCTAAAGTAATTGGTCAAAGAAAGGGATATTTGTATGAACTGAATATAGAACTCAATAGATCCATTCAAGCCCTAGTTCACAAAGCAGAAGATTCAAATCAAATATGGCACAGAAGATTAGGGCATCTAAACTTAAAAAAATTATCAACTATGGAAAAGATTGTTACCGGATTACCTAAATTAAATAAAGATCACCCTAGTATTTGTAAAGGGTGTGCTCTGGGTAAAAGCACTAGAAGTCCCTTTCATGATAGTACTAGGAAAACAAATAATGTACTTGAGTTAATTCATTTAGATTTACGTGGACCTATGTTCGTTCCCTCTCTTGGAGGATTCTGGTATTATATTTTGTTCATAGATGACTTCTCTAAGAAAACATGGATTTATTTTTTAAAATGCAAGGAATCAAAAGAAATCTTACAAAGATTTAAAGAATTCAAAGTATTAACTGAAAACTTTTCAGGACATAAAATTAAAACCCTTAGAACAGATAATGGAGGAGAATATACCTCAGACTTATTTAAAAGATTTTGTAAAGAATCAGGGATCAAGAGGGAGTACACTGTTCCTTATAACCCAGAACAAAACAGGGTAGCTGAAAGAAAGACTAGGACAATTATAGAAGCTGCTAGGGCTATGATTTTTGACCAAAATTTAGAATACTATCTTTGGGCAGAAGCCTTTTGTACTGCTGTATATATTCAAAATAGAAGCCCTCACTCTTATCTTAAAGATAAAACCCCTGAAGAAGTATTTACTAAAGTAAAACCCAATATAAGTCATCTCAAATTTTTTGGATGTCCTGTATACATTCATGTTCCAAAAGAAAAGAGAACCAAGTTAGAACCATCTAGGAGGAAAGGTATCTTTGTAGGGTATATGAAACTTCTAAAGCATATAGAATTTTCATACCTGGACAGAAAACTATTGAACTTAGCAGAGATGTAATCTTTGAGGAAGATCTTGCATTCAAAAGAGCAATAAGCTCCAATAAACCCTCTCTTTTATCAAGTTCTGAAAGAATTAGTGAATCTGAATCCCAGAGGGAAAACTTAGAAGAGGTCAAAGACGAAAATATAAGTCTTGAGGAAAGTTCAAAGAAAAGACCACTTTGGGCCATAAAAACAGTTGAAGCAGGTCAAGACTTTGCTGCACCTTCAGGATCAGTGAGAGAAAGTAAAAGACCTAAAAGATTCTCTAGTCATACAACAAATATGATTGATTTATCCAAAACAGAGCCAACCAATCCTTCTGATGCTATTAAACATCCAGCCTGGAAAGAAGCTATGACAGAAGAATACCAGTCAATTATGAAAAATGATGTTTGGGAAATAGTTCCGAGACTAAAAGGAAAATCTGTTGTTTCTTCCGAATGGATATTCAAAATAAAGCATGCTGCTGATGGGAGTATTGAGAAATATAAAGCTAGATTTTAGCCTGAGGTTTTTCGCAGAAAGAAGGAATTAATTATGAAAAAACCTTTGCTTCTGTTGCTAGATATACTACCGTTCGAGCTGTCTTAGCAATTGCCGCATCTAAGGGATGGAAGGTACATCAGATGGATGTAAAGACAACATTTTTCAATGGAAAGATTTCAGAAGAAGTCTATCTGGAGCAACCAGAAGGATTTGAAACCCATGATCCTAATGTCTTTGTTTGTAAACTGAAGAAAGCTCTTTATGGGCTTAAACAAGCTCCCAGGGCCTGTTATGAGAGGATTGATAAATATCTCACCAGCTTAGAATTCTCTAAGAATGAAGCTGATCCAAACTTATATTATAAAAGAGATAAAGATGGTATGGTAATATTGATATTGTATGTTGATGATTTATTAATCACAGGTGATGATCATCTTATAGATCAGTGCAAGAAAGATATAACTAGAGAATTCGAGATGAAAGACTTGGGGCTTCTCCATTACTTCCTAGGATTGGAAGTACGACATAATTTTGATAGTATCATACTGAATCAAGGAAAGTACACTTAAGATATCTTGAAGAAATTTGGAATGTGGAATTGCAAATCTATGTCTTCTCCAAAGGAGACCAATTTGCATAAACTTAAAGAAGCAGCTGCAGAATCACCTCTTGTAGATTCTACTCTCTGCCGATAGATGATTGGGTCATTGATGTACCTAGTAAATACAAGACCTGATATTTGTTGTGCTGTTCATGCCTTAAGTCAGTTTATGTGTGAACCTAAAGAGATTCACCTAGTTGCTGTTAAACACATTATGAGATACTTACAAGGCACTCTTAATTATGGACTTAAATATGAGAAAGTTGCTTTAGATTTGCATGGATTCACCGATCAAATTGGGGTGGAAGTGTTAAAGACAAGAAAAGCACTTGAGGATGCTGTTTTAGTTTAGGATCAACAATGATTTCATGGATATGCAGAAAGCAGTCTTCAGTAGCTCAGAGCTCCACAGAAGCAGAATACATTGTAGCAGTGATGGCCTCTCGAGAAGCGGTATGGCTGAGAAAGTTACTTGTGGGATTATTTGGGCAAGCCATGAATTCTACGATTATTCATTGTGATAATCAGAGTTTCATCAAGCTCTTGGTGAATCCAGTTTTTCATGATAGATCCAAGCATATTGAAATTCCTTACCATTATGTGAGAGATATGGTAGATAGGAATTTTGTAAAATTGGAATACATTTGTACTGCAGATCAGACAACAGACATACTCACCAAACCTCTATCTAGAGTAAAGATAGAACATTTCAGGAGGAGATTGGTATGGTTGAGTTGTAATCCATTTGTACTCTTTTGATTATTAATAAAATAATTTTATTTTGTCAGGCTATTGACTATTATGGGCTCCACCATTTGTATTCACTTGAATTCATTATTTTAAGAGGTGACAATCTCAGAAAATAATAAATACTCGTATGAAACATTATAAGAGGTGACGATCTCTTAGATAATGTGCTAAATAGTAGAGATCTATTGTAAGATCTAGATGAGTTGAAGATCATATTGTGATGTTGACATTGTTATGTTCATGGGTCACAAATTGGATAAAGGAAGAATCTTGGTATTCTCCTGGTTTATCCTATATTCTAGTAGATCTTAAAACTCAAGATCATGTTATGATACCAATTTCTATGAAATCATAACTTGGATAAATGAAGAGATTACCCTTTAGATTTATCCTGTATAATATCACTAGTATCAGTGATTTGTCATATCACAGGTTTAAGTAATATGACTTTGTATCATGTGTTCTATGATACCACATAAGAGACAGATAGATATAGAGTATTAATACTTGCTTACTCATCTGTATTGATGATAGCTAGATATAAATCTCTCTGTAGGATTATCAGGTTAAGAGGGAGTGTTAAGATTCTAACCTATATAATCCTACAAGTCTAACAGTATAGACCGTACCTCTCTTAGTGTTGATATATCTTAAGATTGGCATCTAATATTTATACTTGCTTATCCTATAGGTGCCAGCGACTTTCTAGGGATGTCTTTGTTTGTGTTTGACTAAACTAATGTTTAGTTAGTTAAATCCTAAACTAAGTCTCCTGAAATTGCTGACTTAGGAAGAGGTATTATGAAATGTCAAGTGAAGGGTTATGTCCCTTAAGGAACACACCCTCTAGCAAGGTATATATTCGGTTGTGGATGCAGATTAGAGGACACACAATTCACAACAGTCTGCTCCTATAAGCATCTCACTTCCAGCAATCAATAAGTCTGCAATATTATATATTATCAGTTTGGAGATAGAACATTGAATCTACATTCAAGATAAACCTTCAACAACATACTTAATATTGATAATATTAAGATCATTCTCAGCCAATCTCAGAACTGAATTATAAGTCTGATTCAAGACTCAGAATTTGCAGAACATTACACAGAAGACATCCTTCTCATTGAATCTAAGCATGAATCCTTTACTGCCATCTTTGCTATAGTAACTATCAACTGCTTACATTAGAGACTGTGTAATGAAAATATATTTAGAATTTAAAAGTAGAGGTATGCAAGATTAACAGTGGCGTGTCTTTAATTTGGTAAGAAGGTTTTGAATTTCTGTTCCCTTTAGCAGATTTTACTTTTGTTGTACATAGCTGACATTAACCATGGACATATAGTGTAACAGCTATGACTGTCACCTGTCCTCTCTTTGGGCTAGGCTGGGTCTGGTATTATTCATATTCACTCTTTTCAATATATCTTGGACCCTTATTAATTGAAAAAAGAAAAGAAATAAGTTCCTATAATTGCAATTGTATCTAATAATTAAAACTTTTGGTTATTGTAGTACTATGAAGCAAAGTAACAAGAATCGGAATCGGATCGGAATCGGCAAGGCCGAATCGAATCGTGAATCGGCAATGAATCGGCAAATTTGAAAAAACCCTTTAAATTTAAAGATTTTAACAATTTAAAACTTATTTCATGCACCCTTTATTGAATATAACTTAAACACACTATAACATCATCAAATAGAAGTTAAAACTTAACATACATAAACATGGAACATAAAATCCATCACATATGTAACTATGTTATCTAAAATGTAAATTGTAGGCTAGCTGAAGTAAATAGAAATCAAATGATCACAATGATTTAAATCATAGAATGTATGTAAGATGATCCATAAGACATCAAATCATAAATGTATGTAAGAATCTAAGATGAAGATCCATGAAAGTTTGAAACATATGTCTATCAATGATTCAGTATCAATATCTGTAAACAAAATATAAAAACAAGGCTCCAGCTCAAGCCTCAGACTCATAGTCATCATCATCATCCTCAACATCATCCTGAAGCTCGGCTGCAGCCTCAGCCTCAGCCTCTGAGTATCCAGTCTGCCTAGTAGCAAGGCGTCTAATGTAGGTCCTAGAGGACTGCCGAGCCATATCTCCCGCATGTAAGATGTGCTCATGAACGTCGCTAGGGCCTGTGCCTGTGCGTGCACGTGTGCGTCTACCAATGCCTGAAGAACGTGCTCTAGCTGCCTCAGCCTCTATATCCACCTGGTCAACCCACACACGGTCTTCCTCAGTGAAGACTGGATCCACAACCTCTGTGAGCCACTCTGATTCTGGATCAATCTCCTCTAGAATGATCGGAGAGGAGTCAGTGCCCAAAATCTGTCTGATCCTAAGACGGAGGTTGTAATGAACAAAGACAATATCATTCAACTTCTGCACTGTCAACCTGTTTCTCCTCTTCGAATGGATGTGCTCGAACATGGACCAACTGCGCTCACATCCAGAAGCGCTGCTTGGCTGACTCAGAATACGAATGGCAATTTTTTGAAGTTTTGGGGTTGTGGCCCCAAACATTTGCCACCATCTATCTGCAATAAGGGAAAAATTGAAAATAGAAACAATTAGTCTCATTTACAAATTACAAGTTAACTCTAAAATTACATAATCAACTTTAAGATTAGAATCTAGATTCATGAACATTGAATATATTATTTAATTTTTACCTGGCTGTAGTGTTGTCTGAGCATTTATGGCCATCCTGCTAGAGAAAAGTGGCCCCTCTTTATTGTTGAACTGGTCTAGCTCAACAATCGCAGCAGCGCTATCTTCATCGCTACTCAACCTCTGAATCACTGTGTATAAGCCAGTGAGAACCTCCGCATCCGCCTTGAACTCAGGACGGAAACGATATGCCGGATTCAGAAAGTAAGCTGCTGCATGGATGGGTCGATGGAGCTGATTCTGCCATCTCCTATCGATGATGTCCCAAATAGGGCCATACCTCTCCTGCACTCCTGCATATTGGGCTCTGATGGCCTCCTTGGCCCTATCCATGCCCTCATAAATGTAGCCCATAGAGGGCTTCTCCCCATCAGCAGTTCGTAGCAAAGCTACAAGGGGCTCAGTGACCTACATATAAAGTAAAACAAAAAACTTGAGTCAAAACTTAAATATAAAATAATATAACTTAAAGTAAAAGTAAAATACTAAATGTTAAATTGCAATAAATTTACCTGCAGGATTTCTCTAGCGGGTTTCCAAAAACCATCCTCATCAAATATGCAATCCGCCACATCTATCCCTACAGTGGTCGTAGCATAGGAAGAGGAAATCCACTCCCGCCCAACAAACATGCTCCTCAATTCATCCCTTGATGTCAACAAGGACTGCAAGGTGATGAAATTCGAGGCAAACCTCGTGATACCTGGGCGAGCTAACTCTTTTCCTTCTGTGTACTTCCTCATTGTGCTAAGGACAAATGAATGATTATAAATGAATTTGCATATGTTTTTTGCCCTTTCCACACATGACTTGACAAACTCAAGTTTGCCAATTTCCTCCAACATGAGGTCAATGCAATTGGCCGCACAAGGGGACCAAAATATGGTGGGGTGCCTCTCCATCAAAAGTTTACCTACAACAATTTTAAGTCAATTAGAAATTCAAATTTCAAAATTCAAATAAATTTATTTTCAAAACTTGAAAAGTTAAAAGTTTACCTGCAGCAACATAACTTGCTGCATTATCCGTCACCACCTGGATCACATTTTGTTCTCCCACCTCTGCTATGACTTCCTCAATAGCCTCACATAAGTATGTGGCATTTTTTACATGTGCGGAAGCATCAATGGATTTGATGAACATGGTATATCCTACAAGTAACAAAACAACGAATTAGAATATTAAAATTAAATGGATCATCAACAAATTAGCATTCAACAAATCAAAATTTACAATTATGTATGTAGGAAAGTAGAATGATCAATTACCTCCACAGGATACAAGAAAATTGAGGAGTGTTCTATTCCTCCTATCTGTCCAACCATCAGTCATGATGGTGCAACCCTTTGCAATCCACTCCTTTCGGTTCTCCTCGAGCTCAGCCCTCATGTCCTCTACCATCTCATCCAAGAGGTATCCGCTCAACTCAGCCTCAGTTGGGGCTTTAAACCCCGGACCACAAATAGCAACCGCGTCTATCATGTTCTGCCAATAAGGAGCCCTGTCACAAATAAAAATTTAGATGTCAAAGACTCAAATTATAAAACAAGTAAATATAATTAAAGTTTTACTTTTACTTTTAATTTTAACTTTAAAGAAAACAACGAAAAAAGAATCAATTACCTGGCTGCAATAAATGGAATGTTGCAAAAGTACCAAAATTTGCATATCTCCTTTCTGGCAGCATCATGAATTTCCTTGTTCAAACCCATGCCCTCAAGCGTGGGTTGGGAACCAGGAGTAGTGCGGGGCACAAAGTAACTATCCATTCTGTTTTTCCGCACTCTAGGCTGCAATAGGTTGGTGTGGGACTCTGTCTCAGTATGTGACCGACTAGCACCAGCACGAGCAGAAGAACTAGGATAAAAAGGAGGCCTAGAAGAACCCTCTCCAACACAACCTACAGATGCAGAAGCTGATGCAGATGCAGATGTGGATGCGGCTACAGATGCGGATGCGGGAACATGGGAGCCAATACCCCTTAACCCTTCAAGTTGCATTTTCCTATTGGCTTTGTCTTTTTCAATTTTTTCTAATGCCATTAAGCAAGTGCGTTTTGCCTCAGGAGTTTGGTGAGTGCAAATTGTAACATCGTGTCCAGGTATAGCAGCAATGTGGTATTTCAATCTATAAATACCCCCAGAAGTTATTTTTTCTTTACAAAAAATACATTTTGTTTGATATTTGGTTCTTCCAGGAAACTCTTCGTTATATTTCCAACATTCATCTTTTCTACCCATTGCGAATTTGCAAAAAATGAAAGCAAAGGCTGCTGCAATAAAAATTTATATGTAAAATATCAAAGTTTGAAGCTAATAAAAGCTACAAAACAACAAACCCTAGTTTGCAACTTAGTAAAAATAAAGAACATTCAAGATCTAAACTAAAAATCTTGAAAACTATAAAAATTTAACAAAAAATGCATAATACACTAACATGCAAAAAAAAAAAGAGCACTTACCTCTTGCAAATGAGTTGAGGAGTGTTGAGATTGGCTCCCTAATGCTCCCAATGCAATTGATGGCCTCCACAAATGGATTGCTGATCTCTTTTGTGCTCTTTCTTCTTGCCGGTTAGAAACCTATGGCTTTTCTTTTCTCTTCTTCTCTCTCACTTTTCCTCTCTTCTACTCATGTTAAATAAATAGAAGGCCCTTTAGGGTTATAACAAAGAGAAATGGTCAAAAACAAAGTAAAAAAACCAAGCAATTTTTTAAAATTTTACAACTCTATACTTTATTGGCCGCGGGCGATTCCTGCCGATTTTTCTAGGCGATTCATGCGATTTTTTGCCTGAATCGCCTGAATCGGCGATTCAGGCGATTCACCTGAAGAAATCGGCAATGGCGATTTCCGACTCCAAAAAAATCGCCATTGCTGAATCTAATCGCCGAATCGCCGATTCAGGCGATTTTATGGCGATTCTCGTTACTCTGCTATGAAGTCAGATTTATTTTGTCATGCCTGGAATTTCATTATTATGAACTTTATATGAGATCACCCCCTGTTATCGACACAGTTTGGGACATAAACCCTTGAGCAATTTGGACCCAAAAGGAATATAAAATAACTACAAGGACAATCCTTCACAAGTTTGATTAAGTGCTATGAAATATCGCATTGTCTTCCTTCTATGATAATTATGTTTGTTTTTTAATCAATACTGTCTCTAGGTTGTTTGGAACACATTGAAAGGATGAACTAGTAAATATAGTCAGACGTTGAAGTTTTTGGTTTGTTGTTTTCCCCTTTTATGATGATGGGTGGCATTTGTAAACCTATACAATGATTAAGGCCTTGAAGTGCTTGAAGTTGCAGATGATGTTTCTAATGTTAACTTGTCATTGAGCTCATATTCTTTAGCCAGGGTAGCTTCAGCTGTAATTCAATATTTTTTTTCTGAGAAAACATGCATTTCTAATACATTGTCCAATTGTATTGATATTCACATAGAGTAACATGTATCAATTTGACATTGTTTTTGGCAGTGGGCCAGCTAGATTTGATTGGGATAGGGAAAATGAAGCTTGGCTATATCGACGAACAAAAGCAAATTTGTTGGAACTTCTGGAAAGTGAATTGAGCGGTCTCTTGAATATGCCAATTACCCTTGCATCATAAAATTGATTTTGATTTGTATTTGTAAGTTCCAGTCAACCATGTCAACTTTAATTAACAGCTGTTAATTTGCAATATGTCCACCAGGAAGATATATTTACAAGGATGAAGTGCAAAGCGTAATACCAGTCAAAATAATAATAAGTAATTTGTGTCTAAACATTATCAATTAAATAGTTGTGTCATCCTGAGGACACAATGGTGATCTCTTTGGATATTTTGTTTGTAGAGCTTAGAAGCTTATGAAATTTTCTATTTTTTTAACTTCTAATCAACGGCATTGTATCCTTGCACATATGTATTCAGTTTTTTTAAATGCTTGTCTATTGTGCATTTAAATTCTATTTATTACCGGGTGTTGCCTTTATTTGCTATGTGAAGGCAAATTTTTTTGGCATTTGATGGTATTCACCAGCGATTGGAACTTCCCAATAATATGATAAATTAAGTTTGATCAGGTTCTGTCAACTTAAACAACAGGAGGGCGTTTTTTTTTTCCGGAGGAGCTGTGCAGTATCCAAATGGGTGTATTTCGCTATCATAGAACTCACTGATTGTGCTATATCATTAGTGATTTTTTTAGCCCTGTATGTTGTGTATGCAATTTGAAACAACGGAATTTCTACATTATATCTATGCGAGGAAGAATCTTTTCATCTGAATTTTCTGCCTCACATTTAGGTTATTTTTTGTGCCAATTGATAAACATTTGTTGGGACTCGATTAATTGTCTAGGGTGAATATTTGTGTACCACATGGAGGTTAATTATATATTGCTTTTTGAATATGTAATTTTGTGATTTCTGGCCAAGCTGGCAGATTAGATCTGGTATTAAGATTTTACCATCTTGTGGCTGATAGAGATCATAAAAAAGCGTGTGGATGATATATATGCTAGGTCGTGGATCAAAGGAAAGAAGATAGAAGCAAAGAGGTAAGGAAACAATCATAGAGGTAGAATAGAAGTAGAATGAGATTGTGGGGTTTGAGATGGAGACTATAAGAAACTATTGAGGAATGATAACAATTCAATACGGTGGTGGTCATTAGAATAGTGTAGTTATGTGGTTATTTTGCATTACAATTAAATTATTATAGTTATTATATTGAGTGTTTTGAATAGATAGCTTTTCATGTAAGAAGGTCCACACCAGAAGAATACATTGTAATTGTTGGTGGTGTGAATGAAGTGTTATACTAAATTGCTTAAGCTTTTCATGTAAGAAGGCCCACATCAGAATAATACATTGTAATTGTTGGTGGTGTGAATGAAGTGTTATACTAAATTGCTTAACCTCTAAGGTCATATTAACAAAATTGGCTGAAGTTTATAGGCCATTCTTTGAATATTATCACTTTGTGTCAATTTATAGAAGTAAGACGCTTTTCATAATTATATAGTCCCATGTCTCACCTTAGCTTACATAATTAAGGGTCATATTAACAAAATTGACTTAAGTTTATAGGCCATTCTCTGAGTATTATCACTTTATGTGTCAATTTATAGAAGTAAGACGCATTTCATAATTATATAGTCCCATGTCTCACCTTAGTTTACATAATTAAGAGGTTCTCATTCCAAAATATTAAAATCATATTTACACATATTGTGCATCTTTGTCCTTTGATAGAATAAAATTGTACTCACTTTTCCTGTCATGTACTACATTTAAGCTCCTATATCTTGGTTGACTATCTTCATAACCAAAAAGTAAATAGTTTAAATCCTTATTTACAACCTCTTACATTGTACTGAATTTTTTGAGATTATTTATTAGTTCTTTTGAGGAGAAATTGATTGAAAGTGAGAGAAATATGTAGGTTCTAATGTCAACATTCCATAAATTCTATCTATCCAAATAATCAATCAAAAGATGAGATACAAGGATTGGACAATTACAACATGAAAATGTGAAATTACACACCTATCTAAAAATAGATCATTCTTTTGTATGATGCTAAAATTAAACAATCATATCATACTTTTTAACAATATTCTATGTTAATTTATATTTTCAATAAATAAAGCATGACATCACCATAAAATAGGGACAAACAAATTTTTTAATTTCATATCACATAAAACTATTTATGTAGAGAGATTTGTGAGGGAAAACTTCAAGAAGCACGTTGCCTCTTTTAAGTACTTATTTGAGGATTCCAAAATGTCACAACTTGTTTTCTACACAATTAATTTGATCCTAGGCATACATATGTCGGGGAAGCAATATTAAATTATTATGTCTACAACCCAACTTTATCATTTTTATTAGAGCCCCTCAACTCTCTAGTTCCCACTCTAAACAATAGTGAGACTAGACGTTACAAAATATATTTCCAATACACCTTAAGTTTCTTACTAGGACACTCGCAAGTATCTTGAAACTATGGTATGGTTTACAACATAGGTGACATTTGAATCCCAACATTCTTTTATTTGATAAGTAGGAGATATTTTCCACAAGAAGTCAAATTGTGATATTGCTATTAGGATTTAACTGTGTAGTTCTTGTCATTGACCCATGTTTCATGAGTATTAAATCACACGAATCCATCTCTCATGAGAATAAATGGAACACTTAGCATGCATTGCACATCACCTATTTAACACTAATTAGATCTAGGTGATGCACACTGCGTGCTAAGTGTTCCATTTATTCTCATGAGAGATAGATTTGTGTGAATAACTACTCATGAAACATGGGGCAATGAATTTGACTCAAAAAAATACATAGTTAAATCCTAATAGCATAATTACAATTCTTTTATTTAACAATAGATTGTGAATGCACCTATATCAATCACAAATAAAAGAAGAAAAATTCCTTAGCCACCCATGTGCCTACTTGAATCTTCTTCGCGTTCTCATGCTCCAACCAAATACCTGCAAAACAACTATGATAAACACCATCAAGCAAGAAACTTTCACATCCTCTCAAATGCTAGCAATGGAAAAAAGGAACATGCAAAGGTTAACCATAGCAATTGTTAGTGAAACTTGCACCATTATTTTACATGAGCACAAACATCAAATTGAATTAATAAAATTGGCCCTAGGTAGTTGTCTTAATCAACCATGCAGAATTTGAATTCATCCACACAACTCTGCCTATAACAAGAATGCAACATCATAGAACTTCATGGCATCAACATATTGACTCTAAATTGCAGTTGAATCTCTATGTAGGCATCCTCTTATCCTAGTGCAACACCACATTACCACAGACAATGCCAATTAATAAAGTATGTATTAATAATCAAACAATCTCGTGGATTGAAACCAGACATGTGGATTCCTATTGGCAAACATTGCAAAATCATCATCATATAAATAATCAATAAACCAATATATTAATAAGGATAACCATACATAAATCTAGGAAATCCTATTGCATGGCTAATATCATATCTTAAAATAGATCAAAGTGTATCAAATCTATCCATAGTACAAGCACATAGAAGATGTGAGTATATCCTCTATTTCATATTGTCAAGGAAATAAACCATGATATGAAAATTCTTCAAACAATTATGTTTTAATACCTCTCTCACCACTAGTCTCTATTGCTCTCACATGTTCTTCACATAACCATGTGAGAACAAAATTCTAGCAAGGAGAAGACGACCATAGATAGGACTCAAAGATAAAATAATATTTCACACTAACGTGTTGAGTTGGATAAGTATGATCTCCTTCACCATTCCCATATTGAAAGAATTTTAGCATCTGACATTCAAAACAAATGTAATCGTGTCAGAAATAAATGCAAACCTCTCATACTGAAGGTACATCAAAACGAACCAATCATTCTCATGACGAAAGGAACATGCTCAAAGCCACAAACTGTTTTTCGTACCTCTCCAAACAAGAGCTCTGATCGAGCTTTAGTCCCTGCTTTCTGTGGAGAGAGTGAAGGAGGGTTATACATACTATTTTTTTTGGGTTCAATCCATGGAATTGTACAGTTTGCTTGTTGTTTGGAATTTTTAGGACAATTAGATTTGTAGTGTCCAAAATTTTCATATTTGAAACACTTTATTTTAGATAGATCTTTCTTGGGTTTTCCATTCTTTTGATTTCCATTTTTCTTCTTGAAATGCTTCTTCTTGCCCTTATAGGAGTTTGTATTAAGAACATGTAGTTCTTCATCTTCTATTTTCGGTTTCCCTCCTTTCTTTAGTTTTCTGAATTCCTCTTGAAGGCAATCATTCTTAAGTCTGTTAAAGTCTAGAAGATTATCTCTGACACTTATTCCTTGTGCAAATGTCTCCCATGAATCCGGCAATCCATCTATAACTATTAGTGTTAATTCTGTGTCACCAATAGTGGTTCCTATACTTGATAGTTCATCTCTAATGCTGGCAACTCTTAGGAAGTAAGAATTTATCAATTCTCCTTTCTTTATCTAAATGTGATTCAGTTGCCTTTTTAGTGCAAGAACCCTAGTTGGATTGTTTACTTCATATGCATTTCATAATGCATTCATCGTATCAAAAGTAGTTTGATGTTTTGTAAAAATAGGTATGATATCATTTTTTACTCCATTTAAAATGATTTGAATGGCCTTTCTATTTCCTCTTCTCCAGATAGATTTGTGAGGTTCAACTGGAGGTTGTTTGGATGCTCCATCAACAAATTGTTTTACATCATTCTCTTCAAGAATAATCATGATTTTGAATTTCTAGGCATCAAAATGTTCCTTCCCATCAAACCTGTCCTCAGGTCTAATTGTGTATGCCATTGAAGATAAGAGATTGTTCCTAGATATATACAAAGTCCGATTACTAAATTTTGTAGAGCCTAGGTTTGACTACCAAAGCTCTGATACCATGTAAGGTTTCTACAAATTTTGAGTGGAAATGTTTAGTAAAATTTGCAACAAACTCTGTCCTAAGGTATTTTTCTTAATGAAGATTTTATGTCTATTCTTGATTGCTGAGAATGATCTTCTTGTTAATCTGAATATAGAAGAAGTTGTGGCCTTTACTTCTGATCTAAATATTATATATATATATAAAATAAATTGATAGGATTGTATTTCTTGAAGAAGTAGACTTAGTTGTAATTGTGTGTTCTTCAATATGTAATACTAACCTTCCTATATACCTGACTAAAGTTCATAACACTCCAATGGACATGTTTCTTAACTAGGTCGATACATACGCCTCTTCCTTAAATCAACGACTTACAAGTTTTAGCTATAATTAAATACTAACTAACACAATGATTAGATTAGTTTTAATGTCACATAACACTTCTAGGAAGTCACCGTTTCATACTAGGAATAATATATAAGGCCATACGCAGTATATAGGTTTAGAAGAATAAGTGCAAACTACACTTCCATACATGTAGGTTATCAAGTTACATTCTTAATAGATAGTACCTCTCAAATTATTCCCCTATAAGTAAATCAAGAGTGATAACCAATGTTTTTCTATGCACATAACACCTAATAATACATACCATAAAAAAAAATGAGGTCCTTTAATGACTCCTTTGTGTAACGACAGTTGGCCACATTATGTTTCAAACCCAATTAGTCTGACATTGTCCCGCCCACTACAATGGATTCTTTGCTGGCCACTAGTGTTGGAGGCTCTTTGTCTAACATTGTTGGCCCTATTGCTTTTGTGGTCAACAATTTTCCTTGTGGCACCTTCTCTTCTTGTGACTTCCGTCTTAGCCGGTGTTGGCTCCCACATTGCAATCTCTCCTTTGTTGGGGGTTCCCCTTCATCCTACGGTTTACTTCTCTGTCAACAATAGTTGAGGGTTCATTTATCGAGAAACATGTTGGTTCTCTCTTACCTTCCTTGGGCACCACTGTTCTGGCTCCCTGTGGTGATAGTGGTCCCTCTTTTTGTCTTATTATTGGGCAATTGGTTGTTGGTGCCATGGGCCTAAGTTTTCCATTGGTAGTAGGAGCTACATTCATGTTGCAAGATCCTTTGCTACAACTTCTTTAATGGAGAAAGCTTGTCCCATTTCTTGTGGCAAGGCTTCACCTATGGTGGTTTGTGGCCTTGAAGTGGTGGAGAATGTTAATCTCTACCAATGATGTGGGCTTGTTGTTAGATTTGCAAGTCTCTCACCCTCCCTTGCAAATCTTCACTGCTGAGTAACTAACTCTTGGAAACTCTTAGTAGTTGGAGATATTGAGCTCTACCCTTGTGCTAAAGGGTTTTTTATTGCTTCTTTCTCTTCTTTTGAAGGATGAGATTTGATATTAAACAAGTTGTGGATTTGGGGGAATCATTCCCTTTCTGCCAACCCCTGGATAGTCTCATTCAACCCTCTCATAGGTCCACTCAATGTGTGTTCTATGTGGGCTCGCCTTACTAATCTCCCCCTTCATTTTATGGGAGTTGTTTTGTTTCGAGGCTATTGGGAACTCCCTCGACCATTTCTTGAAGGTAGATAAGCATATGACATATTTAGATCATTTTAATCTTGCCTATATCTTAGTTATTTGGATGTTTCTCAACTCTCCTTAGGGACATGGTGCTCAAGGCTGGGGATAGGAAATTGACTCAGGCATTGGATTATTGGGGCCTTCCCTTCTATTGTTGACCTTGCTTTTCTACAGGTTACATGGATTTTGAATGTCCTCTTCTATGCTACAAAGGTGTTGCTTTTTGGTGGAAAGATGTTGGTAATGAACATTTGATTGTTTGTGCCACTAACTGTCTCTTTGAGTCCACCTTTGACGAGTCTCAAGCTATTGATGATGAACAATCTCCTGCACGAAATCTTGATGAGGACCTTGTTAGTGATCATGGCTAGGCTTTTGTTGTTATTTCAAGTCTTGTTCCTTTTGCAACCATTGTTGATGCTTCCAACTCTGATGGGACTTTGCCCTTAGGCCATGAGGATACTTCTGCTCCCTCCTCCTTTGTTGTTTCTTTACACCATGGTTGTGCTGATGATGCTCAACTTCTACAATACTTTGGTGGTTGTGTTGATAGCTCCCCTGATGAAATCTCCTCTTTTTTAGGGAGCCTAAAGATAGTATCACCTGGACAATTATCCAGAGATGTAGAAAGAACTCTCACCCTTCTTTGATGTGAGTTTACTCTTTCTTTTGGGCAAAACTTTTGTGGTTCATGTATTTTTTATTTTCCTAATTAGTACCATTCGTATTGACTCTGTGTTGTAACTTTCCTAACAATATTTTGTTAGGTCTTGCTCTTGTAACAGGACATACTCCTGTTTTGGCTACATTTTAATAAAAAAACACTCAATAAAACAAGTTTACATTAAGCAAATTTTTTTATATTGTCCATAATGGATTCATGCACATTAAAGGTATAGACACAATCTTTCTTTTGAAATCCTCACAAGAAAATAACCATCTCAATGCATGATCTCCATAATAAGATATCTTAACCTCAACAAGTCCTTCTAGTGTTGGAGCATCGACCAACCATTCTGTATGAACTTCAAATGTAACCCTACAACATCATGAGGCTCCAAGAAAATAATATTACTCAAAATCAAAGATAACTAACAAGAGTAGTGCCTAAGTTTCAACAATAAATTAATGATTAGATCATGATATAAAGATCAAACATCTCCTTAGAGAAAGACCTTATGTTCCAAAGAAAATATCATAGTCTATAGACAACATGCGTCTTGCCAATACCCTAATCTAGAATCAAGAGTACAACATGGCATAATATAAACCATGCTCTAAACCAAGAATCAAAATTTTCAAACACATAAATATGATCATCCGTTTTCAAGTGATGAATCAATCCAACTATCAAAGCTCACTCTAAACCATGTGACCAAATCTTTAAGCATTAAAATAACCATCTAATCTAAAATGGGACCAAAGATGCCAATAAAGTTTATTTAGATGAAACATAATCCAAGGGCCCATTCATGACACCAAGATACATTACAAAAAACCATTAACTTTATAATCAAAGACTATGCATATCTTACTACAAAGTTAAGAACTTAGAACTAAGATCGTCAAATAAATAAGATAAAACACATTATTTATGTTGGAACTACAATTGGAACAATTACTATGTTGTCATTGATGTTAAACCTTATTGGTAAGACAATTTGTATCTGAGTAGAGTATTATATCAAGTTGATTGATGAAGAGGATTTGAGAAGAAGAGATACCAAAAGGACCTAGATGATAGGTTGAGTTATGAAAAACTACAATGGGCACTTGATTCGTTAGACCTTGACAAGATAATGTGATTGTTTAATCATAACCCAAGTGGAGAAAACAATTGTATTGAAGCCTATAATGAATGATCAAAGGAAAACCAAATGCATAGGCTTGACCTAGCAAAAGAGAAGAAGATTAAGGAACTAGAAGTATATGTTGAGTGATGCTAGTGTTGACTGAGTGACAGTATAAGCTGAGTAGAATACAGTGTTAACCAAACATTAGTATCAACTGAGTATCAGAAAGTATGCTAAGAAAAAAAGTTAGTATCGCCCGAGTAATTTTTGTAATGACTAAGTGTCAAAACATAGTGTTGGTCGAGTGTCAGCATTTGACAGTTAATGAGGAAATCTTGATTTCCAACTGACATAATTGAATTCTTGGAATATGTAAAATGTATTGAAAATCAGGATGGATGACCTAAAACATTTAATTCAAGGGAAGTTTTGTTTGAGTGTTTCTATGCATGGATTCAAAAAGAAGTTTGGAGAAGTACCTAGAAGGGGAGAAGGAGACTGAACTAATGGAAGGATTTGATGAATCTAACCAAACCCTAAGATCAACGGTGATGTTTAAACAACAAAAGATCAAAATTACCTATTTAAGAAGGCATAAGGGTAACCTAATTAAGGTGGACGAGTAGATGCTTGATGCTATTGACTAATGAAATTAAGCAAGAGGCTGAGAAGAGTTATGAAGAGATGAAGTGTGGTCTCTTGAAGGATTACCAAAAAGATCAGAGACACAGATGATAATGGAGGCCAACCAATGAATCAACATATAACCTCCATTGTGATCCATATTTGCAAAGTGAGTTGTATTTATCAGATCAGTCTGCTATTACTTTCTAACTATTGTATCAATATTGAAATATTTAATCAAGGTTAACCTAACAGTCATTTGTAAATCCTTTAATCAAGGTGACATTTTAATGGAGTGTTCTAAAGCCCTCTAACCAGACCACTCCTAATAGGTTGATTAAATCCTTTAACAATGTCACATTTAATAGTGTGTTTTGTAACCTTTAATAGGGTTGGCTCCTCACAGAGCTCATTTCAGAAGAGTGAAAATTAATAGCACATACTAGAAGTTTTTCCCAAATTGGGTTTCTATGTTAAATTATGGTTTCATACTTGTGTGATGTTATTTGAGATGTTTTACTATTAATATTATGCATTATGCAAAGTTTGTTACTATTAGGACAATGGACTACAATTTTTATGTTGTTGATTATTTTCTATAGAGACTAGGCTACTTAATGATTAGATCTGAAGTATTTGAAGTAATTAAAAGTTGAATTGTTACATATGGAACACCCCCCCCCCCCCCCCCCACCCGCCCCCACCCCCAAGTTATTCTAAATTGTATAACAATTGGTATTAGAGCTTTGGTACTTGTAAAGAAAAGTTTGAAGGTACTTGAAGCTAAAGATCAAGATGTACAAAAAGGAGGTACCAAGACTGGATAAGGAGAACTTCCCTACATGGTAGAGTCTGGTGAAGTTGCACGTAGCAAAAATTGGAGAAGGAGAAATACACTATGTGGAACAAACATATGTAGAGTTACCAAGACCTCTGACAACTCAACAAATGAAAGAGAAGTAAGAACATAATAAAGCAATGTTGGAGATCATTTCAATAGCCCTAAGCTATACCAAGTTTGATGACATAAATGAGTGCACTACTAGAAAGAAAATGTGGGATACACTACAGACTATCTATGGAGGATACATAAATATTTTAAGAGAAAAAGGTGAAAAGCTTGAGAGGCAAGTTTGATGAAATGAGAATGATAGAAGGTGAAACCATTTCTAAATACTATGGATGAGTCAAAGAGGTGGTAAATGCTATAAGAGGATCTAATGGAGAGATTGACAATGAAATTGTGATTAGAAAGGTATTGAGAATCCTACTTCCTATTTATGCTATTAGAGTTTTTGCAATACAAGAACTAAGATGCACTCCTAGTAACAATCTAACTTTGGAAGGATTAGTTGGTAGAATTACTACTTTTGAATTATCAAACTTTGATAATTTTACTCCTACTACTATTCAATCAACTTTCAAATCTTAATTGGTTCTTAATAAGAAAGGAAAAGTAATATGTGTGAATAGTAATAGTGATATCTCTGTTGATGATTCTGATGAATTTGAAGCATTAATGGCCAGGAGACTTCTAAGAGGGAAAGGAAAATTCAAAGGTAAACTTCCTATAATATGCTTTTCATGTAACAAATTTGGTCACATTGTTGCAAGATGTCCTGACAGAAAAGACAAGGATAAAAGGAAGGAAGGAAAGTATAAAGGAAAAAGGGATGATAGAGAAAATAGAAGAAACAAGGACTACAAAGATAAAGGTAAGTAATCTTGTTATATTGCTGAAGAAGAAATTGACAATGAGTCTAATAGTAATGATGAACAAGTTGTATATGTTTCTATGAAAGAAGATTCCAACGAAGATGAGAAAATTGCATGTGGACTTTGATAATTTGGTAAGCATTAGTAAGATGAAAAGATTAAGAGGATTACAAAAATTCAAGAAGCTTGATAATGCTATGTGTAAACAATGTCAATTGGGTAAAATGACAAAGTCTAGTTTCAAGAGAGAGACCTACTCATCCAATGATATTTTGGAATTGGTTCATGCTAGCCTATGTGGACCTATTGGAGTGCAAAGCTACTGTGGTGATAAATATTTCATTCTATTTGTCAAAGACTATGCTTTAATGATGACTGTGATGTCTCTAAAAGAAAATTTTGATGTTTTTCAATTGTTTAAGTGGTATTTAACAAGAGTTGAAAATGATACAAGTAACTTGAGATCTAACAGAGGAGGAGAGTTTATCTCTAATGAATTCAACATATTCTATAATGATAGAGGAATCAACAGTCAAGTGTCATCACCCAGAACCCCTCCATAGAATGGAATAGCCGAAAGAAGAACATATCAATCATGGAATGTGCTAGAACACAAATGATCGAGAAGAATGTATCACAAAAATACTAGAGAGAAGCTGTAAGTACAACAATTTATACTTTGAATCGAGTACAATTCAAGAAAGGTACAAATGTTACGCCCTTTGAGTTATGGTATGGGTATGCACCTAATGTAAAATACTTTAAAGTTTTTGGAAGTAAATATTATCTACTGAAGGACAAGGAAATGGAAAAATTGATGCTAAAAGTGATGAAGGCATATTCCTAAAATATTCCATGAAGAGTAAAGCTTGTAAGTGTTTGAATTCTAAGACTAACAAAGTTGTGGAAAGTGCAAATGTAAGAGTTGATGAATATGCAACAAAGAAAAAAGTTGAATTCAAGGAAAAACTCGAAGATTACTACACATTTATATATGTCAATGAAGGTGTGCTCTGCATCTTACTTGAACTAGAGAACAAGGCTACCTAGAAACAACAAACTGTGAATGCTGAGTTGTAGCAGTAGGCTGTTGAGCAATAGATGTAGGTGCCACACGATAGCAGAATAATGTCGAGATACAAGAAGAGACTGTTGAGCACCAGGAAGCTAGAGTCAAGAAATCATAAGCACAAACAAAGATACATGAAGTACAACCTAAGGTAAATTTCAAAATGAACTTGAAGAAGAAGAAAGAAGAAAAGAGCCTACATTAGCAAAATATGTGAGAAGACATCATGCATATAAAAAAATCATTGGAAATAAAAACCCTGGAGTTATTAAAAGGAAAAGAATGAGAAGCGACACATGTTTACTTTGTGATTTTGAGCCTAAAATAGTGAAGGATGCTTTGGACAATGAATATTGTATTCAAGCAATGAATGGAGAAATTGAACAAATAGAGAAGAAAAAAACCTAGTCACTAGTACCCAAACCAAAGGACATGAATGTTATTGGAACAAAGTAGGATTTAGGAACAAGTTCAATGAAAAAGGAGAAGTCACAAGGAACAAAGCTCGATTGGTGTGCAAAGGATATGCACAAGAAGAAGACATTGACCATGGAGAACCATTTGCCCTAGTTACAAGATTGGAAGGAGTTAGAACTCTACTTGCATATTCTGCTTACAAAGGATTTAAAGTTTATCAAATGGATGTTAAATCTACATTTCTGAATGAAATATTGGAAAAATAGGTTTACATTGAACAACCAAAAGGATTTGTTGATCCAAGAAAGAAGAACATGGTATGTAAACTGCACAAAGCACTATATGAACTAAAACAAGGCCCTAGAGCATGATATGAAAGGTTACACAACTATTTGATAAAGATCAATTTTGCAGGGACCAATGACAATAATAATCTATACTTGAAAACTAAAGGTGATAAAGGGATATTGTTAGCTGAAATATTTGTGGATGATATCATATTTGGAGGAAAAGATGCATTATGAAAGTCTTTTATAATGAGATGTAAAATGAATTGAAATGTCTATGTTTGGGAAATCAAATTCTTTGTTGGTTTGCAAGTATATTAGATAAAGAAAGGTATCTACATTACCCAACCCAAATATATCAAGGAGATACTGAAAACCTTTGGGATGGAAGATTCAAGACGAGTCAACACACCTATGGCTACTGGACATAAGATCTCTAAGAATGATGATTCTATTGATGTGAATTGGACATTTTATAGATCAATTAGAAAGATACAATATGTTGTTCAAAGCAGACTATATATTACATTATCAATTGGGATTGTTGCAAGATTTTCTAAAAATCTTAAAGAGAATCACATGATGACAGTGAAAAGAATACTAAGATATTTGAAAGGAACATAGGATTATTGACTATATTACAAAAATAATGACAAATTTGAACTGAAAGTGTATACAAATGTTGATTGGGCATGAAATGTTGATGAGAAAAAGAGTACAAGTGGTGGAGCTTTCTTTCTAGGAAAGAGGTTGGTTTCATGGAAAATCAAGAAGTCGAAGTACATTTCACAACCAATAGTAGAAGCTGAATATGTGGCAGAAATAATAATTGTTTTAACATTGTGTGGATCAAGCGATTGTTCAAAGGGATGAAGGAAGAGATCATTGATTCAATTTTTATCTATTTTGATAACACAAGCTCTATAAATATATCAAAGAATGTGGTAATGGACATAAAGACCAAGCACATTGCTATCAAGTATCACTACTTGAGGGACTAGTTCAAGATAAAGAAGTAAGATTGGAGTATGTGAATACTAAGGAGCAAATAGCTAATATTTTCACTAAGGCTTTACCTAAGGATGCACATGATAATCTAAGAAGTAAATTAGGGGTGATTCCCCTAGCCAAGGCTATCTAAGAAAAGATGGATCTCTTCATAAAATGTGTTGATCAAAATATCTTACAAGTTGATGTAGAAAGTCATATTTTAGGAGATTCCTAAAGTAGTGAAGAAAGATGACAGATGGAGAACTAAATTCAGAATGTTGACATGAAGATATCAATGTGGTGAAGATGTATGAGAAAAATGAAGTGTCTTTGGCATTGTTGTCAAATAGGGAGAGAATGTAAGTTACCATTCAAATACATAAAGAGGGAGATGTACGAAGTTGCCATACAGAGGGAGAATGCATTAATAATAACAAATTAGTGAATGGTGTTGCCATCAATTAAGGAGCTGTATATCAAAGACATAATTGATTGATTTCATTATATGATATGATAGAGGGATTGTGTGTTGCATATCAGAGCTGCATGGATGAGAATCACAATGAAACTAAGAGAATGACACTAAGGATGTTAATGAAGATTTGATACTGAGCACAACGGGGGTTGCTCAAAGTAATTACATGTTTTAGATTGTGTGATAACTAGAGGTGTTCCCATCAATGCCAAAGAGGGAGATTGTTGGAACTATAATTGTGATGTTGTCATTGATATCAAAACTTATTGGTAAGAGACTTGCTATTTGAGTAGAGTTCCATATCAAGTTGATTGATGAAGAGGATTTGAGAAGAAGAGATAACAAAAGGACCTTGAGGAAGGTTGAGTTATGAGAAACTACAATGGGCACTTTGATTATTTAGAGCTTGACAAGATAATGTGATTTTTTAATCATAACCAAGAGTGGAGAAGACTATTGTATTGAAGCCTAGAAGGAATGATCAAAGGAATACCAAATACATAGTCTTGAATAAGAAAAAGAGCAAAATATTAAGGAACTAAAAGTATATTTTGCATGATGCTAGTATTGACCGAGTGACAATATAAGCTGAGTAGAATACAGTGTCAACTGAGCATCAGTATCAATCGAGTATCAAAAAGTATGCTGAGAATTTTTTTTAGTATCAATCGAGTAATTTAGTAATGATCGAGTGTTAGAACACAGTGTTGGTCGAGTGTCAGAACACAATGTTAGTCAAGTGTCATCATTTGATAGTTTATGAGGAAATCTTGATTTTTAGTCAACATAATTGAATTTTTGGAATATGTAAAATGTGTTGAAGATAAGGATGGATGACTTGGAACATTTAATTCATGGGAAACTGTGTTTGAACATTTCTATGCATGGATTCAAAGAGAAGTTTGAAGAAGCATCTAGAAGGGTAGAAAGAGAACAAAATGATGGAAGGATTTGATGAATCTGACCAAACCCTAAGATCAATGATGCATAAGGGTCAACTAATTATAGTGGATGGGTAGATGTTCGATGCTATTGATTGATGAACTTAAAACGTAAGAGGCTAAGAAGAGTTATGAAGAGGTGAAGTGTGACCACTTAAAGGATTTCCAATAAGATTAGAGATAGGGATGATAATAAAGGTCAGTTAGTGAATCAACATATGAGCTACATTGTGATTTGTATTTTCATAGTGAGTTGTATTTATTAGATCAACCTATTGTTACTGTCTAACCATTGTATCAGTATTGAAATCCTTTAATCAAGGTTGACCTAACAATCATTTGTAAATCCTTTAACCAAGGTGATATTCTAATAGAATGTTCTAAAGCCCTCTAACTAGGCCTCTCCTAATAGGGTGATTAATCCTTTAACAAGGTCACATTTAATAGTGTGTTTTGTAACCTTTAATAGGGTTGGATCCTCGTAGAGCTTACTTTAGAAGAGTGAGAATTGGTAACATGTTACTGGTGGTTTTTTCCAAATTGAGTTTCTACATTAAATCCTGGTGTCATACTTGTGTGGATTTTATTTAAGATGTTTTACTATTAATATTATATATTATGCAAAGTTTTTTACTATTAGGATAGTGGACTACAAGTTTTATGTTGTTAATTATTTGCTATAGAGACCAAGCTACTCAATGATAAGATCTGAAGTATTTGAAGTAATTAAAAGTTGAATTGGTACATATAGACTTGAGGATAACTGATTCACCCTCACCCCCCTTAGTCATTCTAAGTCATTCTAAAAATTTAATAAGTTGCAGAAGGGACATAACCCTATTCATTATAAAATTATGTGGAATGCACATCACGATTTTCATGCTTACATTAAGAATTGGTGGGACTCACCTATGTTAGGAACTCTAATGTACTATGTAGTACAAAAACTGAATATTTTTGAAAGGAATATGGAGGGTTGTAATAAATTTGTATTTGAGGAAACATTTTAGAAATAAAAATTAAATCCATAGGAAAGTGACCTAAATTAAGGATCAAATGACTAGTGGTGACCTTTCAATGACAACCCATGAAGAAGATGAAGTTTTAAGATCCACTTGGAAATGAGTCCTATGTAAGGGGAAATTTCTTTGGAAGTTGAGATCCAAGATTCAATGGTTGAATGAAAGGGATCAAAAGTATGCCTTCTTTCACTTCTCAACTAGTACACAACACAAGATGAATACCATTTTAAGCTTTAGAAATGAATATAATGAGGTATAATGGAGGATGATAAGTTGAGACTCATGACACACTACTTTATCTACAAATCCCTCAAAGAATATATTTGTGTTGTTGATAGGACGCCCCTCGATTTGTTAATGCATATGACAACACAAATTTTCTAGCCTCACTTCAAAAGAAGTTGGTAATGCTACATTCTCGAGATATGGACGTTTTCAAAGCATGAGGCTCAACATGTTTCCCTCTGACCTTTTTTAAGGATTTCTAGGAGATTATTGGCCCATGCATGATTCCACTTAAAAGAGATTTTTTTAGAATGAGAAATCTTCTTAAAGAAATAAACATCTTTTTCATTGCATCAATGCCTAATATTCAAGGGGCTCTTTTTATTTTTAACTTTAGGTCCATAAGAATGTGCAATGCAATGTACATAATCTTTTCTAAAGCCTTGGTGAATATGATCAAATCTATACTGGACAATATCATTAATTGTAACCAAAAAATATTTTGTCCCTAGGAGAAAAATCCTTGATGCCACCATTACTACCCATGAAGTTTTCTACTCCATGGAGAAATTCATGCAACTAAGGATTGGGTTCAAGTTGGAAACCTCAAAAGCATACGCCAAGGTCAAATGTGACATACTCTTCATAGATCTTGAAAGGTTTGGTTTTGAAATGAAAGTGATTGTACAAATCAAGAAATGCACAACCATTGTATGCTATTCTATTTTGGTTAACCAAGCTTTTTTTTTTTGGTGCAACTAGAGGCATTAAACAAGGGGATTCCCTATTTCCATACCACATTATTTTATTGGTGGAAGTCTTGGGGCAACACTTCATATGAAAAATGAGAGTAAAGTCCTTGGGGTGTGTCCTTCCACCCTAACATATTGTTTTGCAACAAATTGTTGACGACACCATCCTATTTGGCACTACTTTGGTGCTTGAAGCTAGAACTTGGAAATGGTTCCTCAACCATGTGCCCTTGTGTCAAGAAAATACCATCAGCTATGTTAAAATGAATTTACTTCTTCAACACCTTTGATAACCTCTAGAACAAAATAAAGAATATTCTTGGCTACCAATGAGTAAAAGTACAAAGGTGTCAAAATTTAGGCCAAGTTATCAACACAACAGAATTTGAGTATTTCTAACGAAAAATTAGTTTTGGGCAAATATATGGTTTAGCTAGATTCACTATAGCTAAGTTAGATATATGTCTTGAATTTTTTGATTGGAAGTTTCTCTTGAATGCATATTTTATGCAACTTTGGGTGCAATTACCAAAAGTTGATATTATTTTAGAAAACATTTCAACAAATATAAAAAATACCCTTATTTGAACTCCTAAAAAACATCTTTTTTATATTTTCATTAATTTTATTTTTATAGTTAGTTTTAATTGAAAAAAGTCATCCATATAAAAAATAGTTGATTGTATTATCATGGAAAAATAGTAAAATCTATTCAACTTAAAAAATGTATATAGTAGGCAATAAATGAAAGAGGATATAAATTATTTCTATTTTGGATTATTAGTTAAGAAAAAATGTGGCATCAAATTGAAGTAGATATTTCCAGTACACAATTTTAAAATTTTATATTTAAACAAACATGTATAAAAATAGTGAAAAGGTATATCCAAGCATTAATGTTTCAAGTTATCTATATGTAGGTCGGTGGTGATGTACTCTAATTTCTAGCATTTCACCAACAACTAAATTTTAGTTATTATTTTATTAAAAATAATACTTCTATAAAATTTTCTAATTTTTATAAAAAATATAGAAATAAAATAAATTAAGAAATAAACAATTCATTAGTTTACATTATTCTA
The DNA here is from genome assembly GCA_028749045.1 of Cupressus sempervirens. Lineage (NCBI taxonomy): Eukaryota > Viridiplantae > Streptophyta > Pinopsida > Cupressales > Cupressaceae > Cupressus > Cupressus sempervirens. The sequence goes on along the minus strand of CM053784.1, from coordinate 612,799,431 downwards.
TAATTTTCAACCTAGGTCCTACTTTGTGATACAATTTTAAAACTTGAATAAATGTTGGTCATTTCCTTTATTAAAATGTGTAAAAATTCTATAATTTTACCCTAATATGTGAATCCCCCTAATACATATCTTGGGTTGCCACTTATAGTTAATGAGGGCTCTAGTGCCCCTTTTGGAACTCCATACTTTGAGAGAGCTTAGTGTAATTAGGCTGGATATAAATGTAAATTTTTTAGTATTGTTGGAAAATTGCAACTACTAAATACTTTTCTGCAAGGGATCTTTCTTTATTTTCTTTTTCTTTTCTATTCTTATAGTTAGGTAGGAAGAGAACAAGCAGATGCATATGGTCATTTGGGAATTTTTTTGCCAACCAAAAATCATGGGAAGATTAGGTACCAAAAAATCACACCTTAATAAATCTCCTCTCACAAAAGTTAGATGGAGTCTTAACCAATATATAAAGAAACTTGGCATGACATAAAATATTCAAATTATCTGAACAAGGTAAGGTTTTATCATGTTCTTACTATACAAGGGCTCCCCCAGGAGTCCAAAATATGGAATTACATCCTTAAATGCAAGAAAATGCTTTAGATATGAATTAGATGGTAGATGGAAAATGATCAAAAGATTCATTTTTGAGATGTTTTATGGCTAGATGACACACCACTATGCTCTCAACTTTATTTCATGATCTTTGTGAAGTTGTCAAATTCTTCTACAATGTTTGGGTGATAAACTATATTGCTCATTTCAAATCTTGGAAAAGCATTCTACTTTTCTATTATAATTTATATCAAATGATACCTCTAGCATTGGATTCACAAAAGAGAATCAAGGAGGAGAGTATCTTGATGTTCCCCAAAGATGACAAGGTTCTCTAGAGAAGGAACACAATTGAAAAGTTGATGATGGAATCTACTTCTATCCAAGGGTAATTATCCCAATTTGTGGAAAGGATTTTGAACCTCCCAACTTATCCCTAAGGTAATTTTTTTTTGGTGGAAGGCCATACAAAACAAATTTCTAATGTAGGACAACCTAAATAAAATTTTACCTTCTATATTGTGTTGTCCTTGAAAAATACAATAAGGAATCTATTGATAATTTACTTATGTATTGTCCTTTTATACAAGACCTATGAGAAAAATTATTGCAATTGTTCCAAATTGACTAGGTCATGAATGAGGATGTCTAACAACTTTCCTTTAACTGAGATGGAAATTCCTTTAATTCCCCAAGACAAATCTGGTGGCAAACTCCTCCACACCCGTGTTGGGAAATTTGGAAGGAGATAATAATAGAATCTTCAAGGGTGTGGAATTCCCAATTGATTTTGTTTTCTGTATTTTTTGTAGATTATTGTTAGATGAGTAAACCTAATGACCTTTCCCCTCCTCCCTCTCTCTTGCCTTGATCATCGAATTGCAAAAAATTGGAGCCTCTTAGATCCTTATGGGAAGTTTGAATTTTGTTAAAAAAACTAAAATAGAAGAGTGCAAAATTATAACCCACCACCCCCCTCCCCCCTCCTCCCATGCATTTTTAGTCCAAGATAATCTTTGATATAATAAAAAAGCATTCTCAGGGAATGACAATTGTTGGAGGGGTCATAAGTATGAGGATTCTAGTGATGACATATAGTGGTGCACTTCCAAAGCATGACATCAATCAAGTGGAAGGATTGTGCCTCCTTTTAGAAAACTTAATTTACACTCATACCCTTTCAATTGAAGGAGAGTACAAGCTTATTATTGATGTTGTTAAATGATTGTCCAAGACCAATTCGTTAGTTGAGGAAATTATAAGAAATGTTTATAGGATTTTGTAGGGATTTAACTTCTTTTTATCAATGATGTGTATAGGGAAGATAATGCGGTGGTGGATTTTTTCATCTAATGGTGATAAATTCAAAGGATCAAGGTGTCAATTAAATCCTCTCTCTTCCACTAGACATAAAATTTATGAACTCTCTTGAATAGAGAGTGTTCAACCTCTAGGGAAAATGACATGTAATAGTTTGTATTGGTTGTGGTACCTCCTTTGTACCTTACGGTGTTGGGTTTTTCATAATCTTAACTAGTCCTATGCTAAGAGGGATGTTAAACTAGTAACACTTTGAATATTGGAAAGAAGATATGGCATGATGGTGCGACCTTATGAGTATGCCTCATCCAGCGTGACATTAAAAACCACTTAAGGAGTACTATTAAGTCTAGGTGGCCTCTAGGTAATCATGATATTAATAATAACACATAGTACCCTATAATGATGCAACTGTATTACACAAGAATTTCAAATGCTCACATAAATTTATCATATTTGTCTTGTACACTATGTTGAAAATATTTTTCCTTGTGGGAAATTGTAGCTCACATAAGCCTAATTTTTAGGGAGGGAAAAACATGCATTTCTATTTCTTTTCAATCACTCTTTGATAATGTAAATTTTCCCTAACCATGTCAAGGGTTATAGTTTTTTCCTTATAGAAATTTACCCTATGTATTTCATTACAATAATGGACAGGAATTGGTATGCATGGAGCCTGGAAATTCATACAAATTAAAAAATGACCCCATGGTGTGGTACATCTCTAGGGAAGGGGAGGTTTCTGATAACATTGAATCCATTAATGGATTTGATTAGGTTTTTCTTGTTTAGTTTTCTAGATCCTATGAATATTGGAGTTATTGTAGGAGGTACCTATTTTGAAATTAGTGAGGAGGTCATTGTGAAGGATACTAAAGGATACTAGTTTATCTACTAATGGAAGGAAGTGGAAGAAGATCAGTTAGGTGATTGATAATGTTAGCTTGAATTGATTCTTTAAAGAGAGCAATGAGGATACAACACAACTCAACTTCCACTACCTTGGGACTAGGTTTATCTAATGCTAGCGAACTACTTCACACTTGAATCAATCTTTAAAGTTTATGATTTTTACAATGTACACCTTCTTAACCATCTTAGAAATCATGAAATCATCTCATTTCCCTTTTTGTTGATATATCTATGCTTGATGCTAAAGATAGTGCTCACACCCAAGGTAAGAAACCCATCCCTTACATTAGGATCTCATTTCTAGGTTATACAATTTTCATCATCTTCCTACCCTCCTAAACCCAAATTTATTTGTAAGGCCTCTACATCATTGTCACACACCCCTACTCAAATTCTTGAATGAAAGGTAAAGGACCCATTTTGTTCACCTTCAAAAGGAAAGGGAAAAATATCTTCCCCCACAAAGACAACTAGATTCTATGTTGTGGTCTACAAGGAATATGAGGAGGAAGTAGAATATGAATATAGTAACCCTTTTAAATTCAATAGATTGGCCACCAAGTTTGTAAAGAAAGAAAACCATTTACTTGTTGGTTATGACTCAAAGAAAAAAACTAAACGGAGGAACCAAAAATTTGTACAGGATAGAAGAATAAGACTACTAAGTATGAGGATAAATATGTTGATGCTATTGACAAGTCTACTTCTAATAACTCTATTCACTTATCTGGTAGTGTGAAGGATGGGCTCATGCATCTTGTTGAAGATATGTTACTAAATAAGGATAATCCTATTTTGACCAACTCCAAATCAACTCTTACATAGGGTTTGACTAACATGTGTAGAGGAATGGATATTCTCATGAATAAATTGGGGAAACACAATGGAAAACTGGGAGCATATGCATGTTTAGCTTTAGGGTGATGCACAATCTGCAACTTCTTGTATGCCTACTCCAGTGTAAGATTCTTTGAAAATATGAATTACAAGGATTTGTTTAAATTCTTCACAAATGATTGGATCCATGTTCTGTAAACTAAGGTTACAACATTAGATCCTCCCATAAGGCTTAAATATTGGATGAGTGAGGCTATAATCCCCTACCCCACTAGCATTTTTTTATAATAATTCACTTGTTGGCCTAGTTTCCTCTCTTGACTATGTTTTCTATACTTTCAGTTGTAGAAGTAGGATTTTGGCCATTTCTAAAATGAATGGTACTATGTTGGACTATAGTAGTAATTTTGAGGATGATAGGCTACAAGAATACAAACTATGATTATATAGTTATTTCCTTTACCAATTCTATTATAGGCTAATTTAATGCTTGTTTATCATTAGTATGTTATGGTTGCACGACCTTGAATTATTGTCATGTAAGGATAAACAACCTAGTTTTTATATTGGTTTATATTAAAAACATATTATTTAACTTTATAAAGATCCCATTGAAGGTGATACTTATTTATACATGGCATCATGACAATTAGCATTAAGAAACCTCTACTGAAATGAATAGAGATTCTCAAGTACCACAAAATATTGCTAAGATTTAAATATGCACTATATAAGGTCCTTTAGATTTTTTTTTCTTATTGCAATCAATATTTTGATGTGAACATTGTGATTAAGGCCTTCTTAACATAATCTACATTAGAAAATTTTATATTAAGGAGAAATACATAGCTAGTGCTCCAATCTCAACTAACTAAAACTGTTAGGAATAAGGTGTCTCAACCTTGTATAATTCCTATTCTTATTATTTGTTTTGTAAAATGTATTTCTTGCAAATAATGTTGATGTGTCGACATCTTGAATTATGTATAAGGAGATCATGACTAAAACGATTATGACAGATTCCTATGACACGTAAGAGTTATGTTAGGAAGATTCAATGACAAGTGAAGACATGTGGCAACCAAGATATTTGAGTACTGTACACTCTACCCCAATAGTGGGGTTAATTTTTTTTTGGGGTTCCTATTTTCTCGGAGAATGGTAAAAACCCTAATATGGTTTAACTTTGGGAGTAGCCCTAAAGTGAAGTGCATGTTATAAGCATTTTTAGGGTTGCGAAGAGATGCGATGCGAAAAAGGGTGTATTGTTGGTACTGCGAGTAGCTACTGGAGTCTTTGATTGTTGATGTTGAACTTGCATTGTAAGTGTATTGTAACCTCGTGTTGAAGATAATACATTGTGCAGGTTCTGAAGGGGTGGGGTTGTTTTACCGAAAGGTTTTTCCCCACCGAAAAATCCTTGTGTTATGTGTTCCTTTCTCTGTCTATTTTCTGTATGCATGGTTGGCTGCAATATTGTTGTTTACATGATATTGAATTTGTAAGTGTAGAAGATTTTAATAGGATTTGCATCATACTTTCCTTATGAGATTAGTGTAGGAAACTATTTTCGCACCTGAGTTTCCTTACAAGTGGTATCAAAGCTTGATCAACTTTTGATCCTAGTTGTTGGGTAGGGTTTTTTGAGCTAATCTCAAGTTGAGTGGGAGTCTTGTGCAGAGCATCCTGAATCTTATTTGTAGATTGAGATGGCAAGTTCATCATATGGAAGAATGGAGGTGGAGAAATTTAATGGCACTAATTTCGAGTTGTGGAAACTCAAGATGGAAGACATGTTGGAAGATCGTGACCTATGGGAAGTGACTACAAGCACTACAAGACCATCAACTATAGCTCAATCAGATTGGGATATCAAAGATCGTAAAGCTAAGGGTCTCATAAGACTTTGTTTAACTGATGCAGTCCTTCTGAATGTTCTAGATGAGAAAACTGCATATAGTTTGTGGGAGAGACTTGGGGCCGTGTATCAGGCCAAATCTTTGGTGAACAAGTTGTTCCTGAGGAAGAAGTTGTATTCTCTACGAATGCAGGAAGGAGGATCCTTAATAGATCATTTAAATGCATTTAATCTGCTGGCTGCATAGTTGACATCAGCTGGTGTCAAGTTAGAGGAGGAGGATCGTTGCTACACACTTTTGTGTTCTTTACCGGATTCATGGGACCATCTTGTGATGGCTCTTGGAAGCACATTAGTCACCTTCAAAATGGATGATGTGGTGTCTTCGCTGCTATCAAAGGAGATGCAGAGAAAGGCTTCCATTTTGGAAAAAGAAGCCCTTGCTGTTCGTGGGAGATCCACGGAAAGAGGAAAGAAAAATGACAATAAGTCTGACAATAAGGGTAGATCCAAATCCCGTGGGAAGTCAAAGACTTCCAATAAGTCCAAGGCAAAATGTTGGAACTATGATAAGATTGGGCACTTCTGTAAAGACTATAAAGAGCCTAAGAAGAAGAAGAAAGCCTCTAATTTTGGTTCTGAAAAATCTCAAGAAGATGGCGATGCATTCATTGTAGCTTTGGCAGCCCATGCATCTAATGATGTGTGGTTGGTTGACTCGGGTGCATCTTTTCACATGATCTCTCATCGAAACTAGTTCTCAAGATATGAAGAGTTCAATGGTGGAAAGGTGTACTTGGGTGATGATTCTCACCTAAAGATAGTTGGATGCGGAAGGGTCACTATCAAATTTCTTGATGGACGAGTAAAGGGAATCAATGGAGTTATGCACATTCCAGGTTTGGCACGAAACCTATTATCTGTAAGTATGTTGAATGATGTAGGTGTGCAAGTTGTTTTTTCTAAAGATGGATGTAAGATGATGAGAGGAGCTATGGTGCTTGCTAAGGGTACTAGGAGAGGTACTTTTTTTTAGCTTGATGCACACATTTCTCAGTGTAATAGTTCTTCTATTTCAAAGAAGAGAGAAACTATCACTTCATCCCCACCATCTGAACGAGCAGTAAAGAAGATTGTGGTTATTGGTTCTGATGGCAATGCAAACACTTTGGAAGGTAAGCTTCCTGCAGAAAAGACAATGTTGTGGCATATGAGATTTGGCCTCAATGGTTGAGATCGATTTCAATCAACGGTCAGGATTAAAGGTGAAGTTCAGTCATAAAGGGAGATTTCCAAATTAAAGGGACCTAACAGATTTCATTTGAGTAAAATAAGGAGTTAACTGATTCAATTTGAGTAGAAAAAGAAGTTAATTGATTTAACTCATTTTTGATCAATAGTGAACTGGAAATTTTCCCTTTTCAACTAAAGAGAGATTTTGTTGAGATATTTAATTTAATAAAATGAGATATGCTCTCATAATTACTTTTTCTATTTAATTAAATAATCTTTAATTAATTAGAGACACTTTTCTTATTTAATTAAATAACTTTATTTAATTAATTAAGAATGGCTTCTCATTTAATTAAATAACTTTGTTTAATTAATTAGAAGTAAGTACTCCATTTAATTAAATAATTTCATTTAATTATTTCAAAATTATTTTCGAAACTTGTCAACTCAAGTCAATTGTGGTTAAATTTGGTCAACATTTGGTCAAACTTCATCTTTGTGTATGTGAATATGAGCAAATGTGAGTATGAATTCCAGCAACAATTCAATGCAAATTCTCATTCAACCTTTTAAAATGAAGAGATGAGGGTCTCCAAAATAGACTTTCATGGAATTCATCAACGGTTGAGATCGATTTCAATCAACGGTCAGGATTAAAAGTGAAGTTTAGTCATAAAGGGAGATTTTCAAATTAAAAGGAGATTTTCAAATTAAAGGGAGTTAACAGATTTAATTTGAGTAAAATAAGGAGTTAACTAATTCAATTTGAGTAGAAAAAGAAGTTAATTGATTTAACTCATTTTTTATCAATAGTGAATTGGAAATTTCTCTTTTTGAACTGAAGAGAGATTTTGTTGAGATATTTAATTTAATTAAATGAGATATGCTCTCATAATTACTTTTTCTATTTAATTAAATAATCTTTAATTAATTAGAGACAATTTTCTTATTTAATCAAATAACTTCATTTAATTAATTAGGAATGACTTCTCATTTAATTAAATAACTTTGTTTAATTAATTAGAAGTAAGTACTCTATTTAATTAAATAATTTCGTTTAATTATTTCAAAATTTTTTTCGAAACTAGTCAACTCAAGTCAATCGTAGTTAAATCTGGTCAACTTTTGGTCAAACTTCATCTTTCTGTATGTGAATATGAGCAAATGTGAGTATGAATTCAAACAACAATTCGATGCAAATTCTCATTCAATCTTTCAAAATGAAGAGATGAGGATCTCTTAAATAGACTTTCTTGGAATTCATCAACGGTTGAGATCGATTTCAATCAACGGTCAAGATTAAAGGTGAAGTTCAGTCATAAAAGGAGATTTCCAAATTAAAGGGTGTTAACAGACTTAATTTGAGTAAAATAAGGAGTTAACTGATTCAATTTGAGTAGAAAAAGGAGTTAACTCATTTAACTCATTTTTGATCAATAGTGAACTAAAAGTTTCCCTTTTTGAACTGAAGAGAAAGTTTGTTGAGATATTTAATTTAATAAAATGAGATATGCTCTCATAATTACTTTTTCTATTTAATTAAATACTCTTTAATTAATTAGAGACACTTTTCTTATTTAATTAAATAACTTCATTTAATTAAGTAGGAATGGCTTCTCATTTAATTAAATAACTTTGTTTAATTAATTAGAAGTAAGTACTCTATTTAATTAAATAATTTTGTCTAATTATTTCAAAATTCTTTTCAAAACTAGTCAACTCAAGTCAACCGTGGTTAAATTTGGTCAACTTTCGGTCAAACTTGATCTTTGCGTATGTGAATATGAGCAAATGTGAGTATGAATTCCAGCAACAATTCGATGCAAATTCTCATTCAACCTTTCAAAATGAAGAGATGAGGGTCTCTTAAATAGACTTTCCTCGAATTCATCAACGGTTGAGATCAATTTCAATCAACGGTCAGGATTAAAGGTGAAGTTCAGTCATAAACGGAGACTTTCAAATTAAAAGGAGTTAACAGATTTAATTTTAGTAAAATAAGGAGTTAACTAATTCAATTTGAGTAGAAAAAGGAGTTAACTGATTAAACTTATTTTTGATCAATAGTGAAGTAGAAATTTCCCTTTTTGAATTGAAGAGAGATTTTGTTGAGATATGCTCTCATAATTACTTTTTTTATTTAATTAAATAATTTTTAATTAATTAGAGACACTTTTCTTATTTAATTAAATAACTTCATTTAATTAATTAGGAATGGCTTCTCATTTAATTAAATAACTTTATTTAATTAACTAGAAGTAAGTACTCCATTTAAGTAAATAATTTCATTTAATTATTTCAAAATTATTTTCGAAACTGGTCACCTCAAGTCAACCGTGGTTAAATCTGGTCAACTTTTGGTCAAACTTGATCTTTACGTATGTGAATATGAGAAAATGTGAGTATGAATTCTAGCAACAATTCGATGCAAATTGTCATTCAACTTTTAAAAATGAAGAGATGAGGGTCTCTTAAATAGACTTTCCTAGAATTCATCAACTGTTGATATCGATTTCAATCAACGGTCAGGATTAGAGTTCAAGTTAAGTCATAAAGGCAGATTTCCAAATTAAAGGGAGTTAACCGATTTAATTTGAGTAAAATAAGGAGTTAACTGATTCAATTTGAATAGAAAAAGGAGTTAACTGATTTAACTCATTTTTTATCAATAGTGAACTGGAAATTTCTTTTTTTGAACTGAAGAGAGATTTTGTTGAGATATTTAATTTAATAAAATGAGATATGCTCTCATAATTACTTTTTCTATTTAATTAAATAAACTTTAATTAATTAGAGACACTTTTCTTATTTAATTAAATAACTTCATTTAATTAAGTAGGAATGGCTTCTCATTTAATTAAATAACTTTGTCTAATTAATTAGAAGTAAGTACTCCATTTAATTAAATAACTTTGTCTAATTAATTAAAAGTAAGTACTCCATTTAATTTAATTATTTCAAAAAAAATTTCGAAACTACTCAACTCAAGTCAACCGTGGTTAAATCTGGTCAACTTTTTGTCAAACATGATATTTGCGTATGTGAATATGAGCAAATGTGAGTATGAATTCCAACAACAATTCGATGCAAATTCTCATTCAACCTTTCAAAATGAAGAGATGAGGGTCTCTTACATAGACTTTCCTGGAATTCATTAACGGTTGAGATCGATTTCAATCAACGGTCAGGATTAAAGGTGAAGTTCAGTCATAAAGGGAGATTTCCAAATTAAAGGGAGTTAACTGATTTAATTTGAGTAAAATAAGGAGTTAATTGATTCAATTTGAGTACAAAAAGGAGTTAACTCATTTTTTATCAATGGTGGACTGGAAATTTCCCTTTTTGAACTGAAGAGAGATTTTTTTGAGATATTTAATTTAATAAAATGAGATATGCTCTCATAATTACTTTTTATATTTAATTAAATAATCTTTAATTAGTTAGAGACACTTTTTTTATTTAATTAAATAACTTCATTTAATTAATTAGGAATGGCTTCTCATTTAATTAAATAACGTTGTTTAATTAATTAGAAGTACTCCATTTAATTAAATAATTTTATTTAATTATTTCAAAATTCTTTTCAAAATTAGTCAACTCAAGTCAACCGTAGTTAAATCTGGTCAACTTTTGGTCAAACTTTATCTTTGCGTATGTGAATATGAGCAAATGTGAGTTTGAATTCCAGCAACAATTCGATGCAAATTCTCATTCAACCTTTCAAAATGAAGAGATGAGGGTCTCTTAAATAGACTTTCCTGGAATTCATCAACGGTTGAGATCAATTTCAATCAACGGTCAGGATTAAAGGTGAAGTTCAGTTATAAAGGGAGATTTTCAAATTAAAGGGAGTTAACAGATTTAATTTGAGTAAAATAAGGAGTTAACTGATTCAATTTGAGTAGAAAAAGGAGTTAACTCATTTAACTCATTTTTTATCAATAGTGAACTGAAATTTTTTCTTTTTGAACGGAAGAGTGATTTTGTTGAGATATTTAATTTAATAAAATGAGATATGCTCTCATAATTACTTTTTCTATGTAATTAAATAATCTTTAATTAATTAGAGACACTTTTTTTATTTAATTAAATAACTTCATTTAATTAATTAGGAATGGCTTCTCATTTAATTAAATAACTTTGTTTAATTAATTAGAAGAATGTACTCCATTTTATTAAATAATTTTTTTTAATTATTTCAAAATTCTTTTCGCAACTAGTCAACTCAAGTCAACTGTGGTTAAATTTGGTCAACTTTTGGTCAAACTTGATCTTTGCATATGTGAATATGAGCAAATGTGAGTATGAATTCCAGCAACAATTCAATGCAAATTCTCATTCAACCTTTCAAAATGAAGAGATGAGGGTCTCTTAAATAGACTTTCATGGAATTCATCAATGGTTGAGATCGATTTCAATCAACGGTTAGGATTAAAGGTGAAGTTCAATCATAAAGGGAGATTTCCAAATTAAAAGTGAACTAGAAATTTCTCTTTTTGAATTGAAGAGAGATTTTGTTGAGATATTTAATTTAATAAAATGAGATATGCTCTCATAATTACTTTTTCTATTTAATTAAATAATCTTTAATTAATTAGAGACACTTTTCTTATTTAATTAAATAACTTCATTTAATTAATTAGGAACGGCTTCTCATTTAATTAAATAACTTTGTTTAATTAATTAGAAGTAAGTACACCATTTAATTAAATAATTTCTTTTAATTATTTCAAAATTCTTTTCGAAATTAGTCAACTCAAGTCAACCATGGTTAAATCTTGTCAACTTTTGGTCAAACTTGATCTTTGCATATGTGAATATGAGCAAATGTGAGTATGAATTCCAGCAACAATTTGATGCAAATTCTCATTCAACCTTTCAAAATGAAGAGATGAGGGTCTCTTAAATAGACTTTCCTAAAATTCATCAACGGTTGAGATCGATTTCAATCAATGGTCAGGATTAAAGGTGAAGTTCAGTCATAAAGGGAGATTTTCAAATTAAAGGGAGTTAACGGATTTAATTTGAGTAAAATATGGAGTTAAGTGATTCAATTTGAGTAGAAAAAGGAGTTAACTGATTTAACTCATTTTTGATCAACAGTGAACTGGAAATTTCCCTTTTTCAACTAAAGAGAGATTTTGTTGAGATATTTAATTTAATAAAATGAGATATGCTCTCATAATTACTTTTTCTATTTAATTAAATAATCTTTAATTAATTAGAGACACTTTTATTATTTAATTAAATAACTTAATTTAATTAAATAACTTAATTTAATTAATTAGGAATGGCTTCTCATTTAATTGAATAACTTTGTTTAATTAATTAGAAGTAAGTACTTGATTTAATTAACTAATTTCATTTAATTATTTCAAAATTTTTTTCGAAACTAGTCAACTCAAGTCAACCGTGGTTAAATCTGATCAAGTTTTGGTCATACTTGATCTTTTTGTATGTGAATATGAGCAAATCTGAATATGAATTCCAGCAACTTCAATTCAGGTGGTAACAAGAAGCCTTTCTTTTCTAAGGGAAACAGTATCAGCAACAGTCTCAGCAGACGCAACAGTAGAAGGGATCAAATTCTCAGGCTCAAGGTGGTGGCAAAGGTTCTAACTTTAAGAACAACCGCAATGCTCAACGCAATAAACAGAATCAGTCCAATCAGCCAGCTTAGAGTAGCCAGTCTTTTGTAAGTAGGAATAGTCGCCAGCAATCTAATGTACCACTTATGGGAAGAGGATCTGGCAGGAATACAGAATGTTTTTCATGTGGTTAGATTGGACATTATGTAGCTCAGTGTCCACAGCGAGCACCTTAGTCTTTAGGACCTAGGCCTACAGCTTCAGAACCCACAGTTGGTGATGCAGGGAGAGCTCATAGAGTTTTTGCAGTAGTTGATCAGCGTTAGGCAGATCATCAGGGAATAGTGGTTGAGACCACAGGTGCTATTCGAGGTATATCTCTTTCAGTATTGTTTGATTCAGGAGCTACTGATTCATTTATTTCACAATCTATAGTTTCTAAGTGTAAGCTGGATGCGGTGAAGCAAGATCATGGTTGGCAGGTGGAACTAGCTGTAGGGATAAAGGCCTCCATGGATTTTGTAGTTCATAAGTGTGGGCTTAGTTTAGGAAGCTTTGATACGACAATGGATCTTTGAGTCATACCCATTGGTTCCTATGATGTGGTTCTAGGCATGGACTGGCTTGGATCTCATAGAGCCAGTATAGATTGTAGGAAGAAGATTATTTTGTGCCAAGATGACCAAGGGAATGATGTGAAGATAGTTGGGATACCGAGGCCTATATCTCTGCAGATGATTTATGCTATGCAATTGAAGCGAAGTTTCCATAAGGGATGTCAGATATTTGTTGTTATGGTAAATGATCTTGATGAGGAAGATCCTATGAGGAAGACTTTAGATCACCCGATTTTACAAGATTACGCAAATGTCTTTCCAAGTGAGATTCCAGGCATGCCTCCAAAGAGGGACATCGATTTTAGCATTGATCTAATTCCTAGAGCGGAGCCTATCTCTAAAGCTCCTTATCGTATGACTACTTAGGAACTTGGTGAGCTACGTCTTCAACTAGAGGAACTTCTGGCCAAAGGGAGCATTCGACCTAGTGTATCACCATGGGGAGCTCCAGTGTTCTTTATGAAGAAGAAAGATGGTTCTTTGTGCCTTTGTATTGAATATATATAGTTGAACAAGGTGACTATTAAGAATAGGTATCCTTTGCCTAGGATTGATGACTTATTTGATCAGATCAGGGGAGCTACAGTATTCTCTAAGATTGACCTTAACTCAAGATACCACTAGCTTCGTATTAAGGAAGCAGACATTCACAAGACCACTTTTTGAACGCGCTATGGGCATTATGAGTTCACAGTGGTAACTTTTGGGTTGACTAATGCTCCTTCAATATTCATGAGTTTGATGAATGGTGTTTTTTGATCATATCTTGACAAGTTTGTTCTCGTGTTTCTTGATGACATATTGATATTTTCTAAGACTCAAAAGGAGCATGAGGAACACTTGTGGTTGGTATTGCAGTGTTCGAGAGGCAATCAGCTTTACGCCAATGGCACTAAGTGTGAATTTTTCAAATTGGAGATTCAAGATTTAGGGCATGTTATCTCAGGTGATGGTATTTCAATGGATCCTACAAAGATTTAGGCGATAATAGATTGGCCTACCCCGACTAATGTGTCAGAGATTTTTAGTTTCATGGGTTTAACTGGTTATTATCGCAGATTTGTCTAGAACTTCTCTAGGATAGCACATCCTATCACTTCTCTTCAAAGGAAAGGTAAGAAGTTTGTGTGGACAGAGAAATGTGAGGAAGCATTTGAGAGGCTCAAGGAGCTTTTGACTAGTGCATCGATTTTAGCTGTACTTGAACCAAAAGGTGATTTTATGGTGTGTACAGATGCTTCTCTTGAAGGAATTGGAGCAGTGTTGATGCAGAATGGACGGGTGATTGCGTATGAATTGCGCAAGCTCAAGGATCATGAGTTAAATTACCCTACACATGATCTTGAGTTAGCAGCAGTACTTCATGCTTTGACAAGGTGGAGACATTTCTTGTTGGGGCGCAGATTTGAGCTACATAGTGATCATCGTAGTCTTCAGTACATTTTTACTCAGCCTAATTTGAATGCTCGCCAGAGACGATGGATAGAATTTTTATGCGAGTATGATTTTGAGGTTAAGTATATTCAGGGTAAGGAGAATGTGGTGGCAGATGCTTTGAGTCGTAGGAGACATGTGGTAACATCGATGACTCTTAGTGTGGATTTGAGGAGTTGGATTCTTCAGACACTTCCTATGGATTCCTGGTATCAAGAAGTGTGTAGAGAGATAGATTCAGGGAGACCCTTGGAAGGTAAGTTTGCAGGTTATGTTCGAGAATCAGATGGTCTTTTGAGACATTTGGGGAGGATTTATGTGCCATTACTAGATGAGCTTCGCACCTTGATTCTGGTAGAAGCCCATTGTACACCTTACTCAGCACATTTAGGTGTCAAGAAGATGCATGCTAATTTGAGACGTTTGTTCTTTTGGTCCAGGATGAAGCGAGATATTGTGTATTTTGTGGCTAGGTGTCTTGAGTGTCAAAGAGTCAAGGCAGAACACCAGCACCCGACAGAACTATTGCAGCCTAATCTCATTCTTTCTCGAAAATGGGATATCATTTCCATGGATTTTATAGTAGGATTACCTATGATAGTTCGACGTCATGAGGCTATCATGGTTACCGTTGATCGATTGACTAAGGTGGCGCATTTTTCACCGATCAGGTCTTCCTATACAACAGATTCTGTAGCGAATGTCTTCATGTGTGACATTGTGAGATTACATGTTATTCCTAGAAAGATCATTTCTGACAGGGATCCTATATTCACATCTGCATTTTGGACATCGTTGCAGCATGAGCTTGGAGCGCAGCTAAACTTCAGTTTGGCATATCATCTAGAGACTGATGGTCAGACAGAGAGGGTATCATAGTTCTATTGGCATGCAACCTTTTCAAGCATTATGGACATCCTTGTCGTACACCATTGAGTTGGGACAGCCTCAAGGATCGCATTCTATTGGGACCTAAGATGCTTTGTGATATGGAGGAACAGGTAATGTGTATCCATGAGCATTTGACTACGGCACAAGATAGGCAGAAGAAGTATGCTGATGCTCATAGGATTGATAAGAAGTTTGCTATGGGTGATAAGCTTTTCTTGAGAGTGCGACCGCAAAAGAGTCTGATCCGGTATGAAAAGGGTTCTAAGCTAGCACCTCGCTTTGTGGGACCATTTGAGATTTTGGAGAGGATTGGCCCAGTTGCTTACTGTCGTGCTCTATCGCCCAGCCTAGCTTGCATTCATGATGTTTTCCATATTTCAGTGCTTAGGCAGTATATTCCTGATATTGTGCATGTTCGTGATACGAATGCATTACAGGTAAAGGACGGGTAGCTGGCTTTGGAGCCGGTTCGTATTCTAGAGCAGCGGGGGTTGACCCTCAGGGGTCGAACCATCGAGCAGGTAAGGGTCCAATGGGACCATACTGATGATTCTTTAGCTACTTGGGAGGATGCAGATAGATTGAGGGATTTATATCCATATTGTTTGTAGGCTTCCAGGAGTAAGCCTAATTCAAGGGGGGGTGGATGTAGTGCCTACCCTCGTTCACATCTTTTCTAGACTTATTGTTGCTATTATTATCATACTATGTAGACTAGTTTTATGTTGATGGTTTAGTGGTGTTGTTTTGACACTATCAGATATTATGATATGGATTCAGTGTTATGTGATGAGATCATTTAGACTTTACATTTCATGTATATATGATGATCATTACATTGTTTTCAGTTATTAATGATGATTAGTTAGATGGTTTATTATCTCATGTGTTTTATTATGGTTACTTACCCCATACTTGCATGTGTATGGTGTGCATGTTTTCTTATTGTATGGCGTTTCTGATGTGGTTAAGGAAAGGAGTCGTAGTCACTTGCTTAGTCGGGATATACATGATGCACCACTTCCTGTCATTGTCTATTTAGCTTAGCATTATATATATTGTATGTACATGCATGGTTTTTTTGCAGGTTGCAGGTACCGGGTATCGACTTCCGTAAATTGCCAGGATAAGCGTACCCTATTATACTATCACAATGATAAGAGAAGGGAGATAAATTCTCAAGTCCGAATCCCAAACCTAAAAAACATTTGTCCTAGTGAGTTAGGACGAGTATCAGAGTTGAATACCCACCGAATGTGTCGGATGACATATTTCATGATTTTTAACCCTTTAAATTGATTTTGTATGATTTGTTCTATGACGGGTTTTCATATTTTATCTTGGAGGTCTATGGTGAATTTTCCATTAATTAAGTCTTAATAAATAGATTTAATTAATAAATTATTTATTTGAGAAAATTAATAAAATATCATGATCTTTGATATTTTGATTGTGATTAATTAAATGTGAATTATTGAGGAAAGGAATTAAATAAAAGAAAACTAGAAATTAAAATTAATAATAATTATAAACTAATAATAAAGTAATAAATAAAATAATAATAATAAAAGTTATAAAAAATAAAATGAAAGTTATAAAATTTAAATAGAAATTATTTAAAAAGTAAATTGGAGTTATAAGCTTGCATGGGAATTAACATGCGTCAACAACACGGGAGTTAGTGCATCAATTAAGCACAAGGCGTCTACAACTCTATGACTCACCAAAAAAGTGGGAAAAGACTCATGCTTAGTTGGTGACACCTTTTAGCGGTTTCAAGAAGCATTCCAAAAGTTTCTTGAGAGCTCTTTATATTTAGGCATTCATAAAAGCTTAGAGAGAGAGGGTGGAGGTCAATTGGAGGACTCAAGAACTTTGAAGAAGGGAGCTTGCTCTGCGGGTTTTCTGAGGAAAAGCGAATTAGCATCAGAATCTGGGTACATTCTTATGATTTTTCTTATGCTATTTTTGCATCATGCATTCCTATCTTCTTCGTGTCTTCCATATGTCTTCTGAGGAATTTCATATTTTTATTCTATGCATTTTCAATTTGGGCAATTAAATTTATTTGAGAATTTTATATGCATAGATTTTTTAAAAAAAAAGAGAAAACGGGGCTAGTGTAAATTCATAGCCAAACCCATTGGATTATTTATTGAATAAATTTGAGATTTAAAAGTTTATAGGAAAAGTCTAAAAATTAGAATTCATATATGTTGTGAATATATATGTTTATATATATATATATATATATATATAGAGGATTTCGAATATCAAATCGCAGTAGAAAATTCATATTAATGAATTTGTTATCACATGGGAACGTTTTTATAAAAAAAGTTATTGAAAATCGTATTAAAAATATATATATATATAAAAATTGCCCTTGCGGAAGGTAGAGGCCTGTCGTCGCAGGTCTATGACGACAGGGGTACTACATACCTGCTGTCGACGCAGTGCCTACGATTGCAGGTACTACGTACCGCAGTAAGGAGGGGGGAAATTTTAATATGCATTCTTTAAAAAAAAAACGTTTATGTTAAAATGTTACATTATATGAAAAAAGAAAAAATGTTTATACGAATTCTTTGAAATCGAAATTTCATTGTTATAAATTTTCATATGGTATGAATTGAATTTTATTAATTCGATTTTGTGAAATAATAAATATTTATATATTATATATATATTTATATATATAATAAATATATATATATATATATTATTTAAATATAAATATTTATATATATAATAAATATATATATATATATATATAATTTAAATATAAATATTTATATATTCATATTTGTATATATATATTTAAATATAAATATATATATGTATATATGTAATATGTAAATATGTTATTAAAATATTTAAAATTATTTGATAAAAGATTTAAGAATTCATCTTTTATAATGATGAATAATTTTATAATTTTATAATTTAACTATTAAGATTTAATTAATAGTTTTAAATTATAAAATATATAAAGTATATGAAATGTAATTAAAAGATTGGTGGGGAACGATTTCAATAAAATATTGTAATTGGAATTTGGATTTATAAAGGAAAACTTTTTATCCATCCAAAAACAATACATAGAAAAAATTAAAAAATGTTCCTCTAATTCTTTCTCTAAACTTGGAAACGTAAACTGAGACTTTTGCATTTGAATTCAAAATTGAAAACATAGCAAAACCAAAACATGTGTTTACATTCTCTATTCCTTATGCTATTGTTTTGGGTTTTGGGTTGACTAGTGTTGACTAGTTATAGGACGTCTACCAGAGGCTTGGGAGTTTTGTGATTGTGATGTCATGATGATGTTTTAATCTCGATCTTTATAAACCCAACCATGGTTATGTGATGGAATGCTCTGTGTATTGGATGTGAATACTGATTGTTAGAGATTCTTATTAATGAGATACTTGACTTAACCATTATTTTTGGTCATCGATCAGTTATCCTTGGTTATTTTCTAGTCGCCATGATGGGACTGAAATGTGGATTTATCCTTGATGATGTCATGTTGTGACATGTTTGACTCAACCATGTTTGGAGTCTTCGATCAGTGTGTTTGAGATATATTTTGGTTATTGAGAACCATTGGATACTTTTGATTATCAGTGATGCTTCACTTGCCAATAGAGAGCTGTTGTGGTCATGATTTTCTATGGATGTTTGCTCATGGAGTTTGATGCTTTTATGCATATTTGATGATTTTATTATGGATTATTTTTGTGATTTTGAGATTTATGATTCCATGAGCATTAGGGTAGGATATCTGCATGTAGTGACAGGAAGTGGCTTGCAATGGGGGCCAGGGCCCTAAGAGGCTGCCAGAGTAACTCATTGTAAGTTGGATTAATAAGTGATAATATTCACACCTAATACTAACCAAATGAACCTAAAAAGATAAGAGTTTTGGTTCTCGCCCATGCCTTGAGTGCTTGTATAGGCTAGGATGGGAGTAGTGAGAACGCATGGTTGTGACCTTGCATTTCATAGTATGCCTTGTCAGTATGAGAGGATACTAGTGGCCGCATGAGATTAGTATGGACGCGGTCGGGTGGTAGTGTATTTTCCACTCTCACCATTTGACATTCATTGAGACATTGTGGCTGATGCGTCCTTCGTAATGGTGGATATGTATCCTTTCATTGATGATTAGCATATGTTAGATGATGTTATCTTATGCTTATATTTGCATGTTAGATTACTTTCTACATATGATGTTGTATATGTTAGGAGCGACATTCCTACTATGTTAATACCGATGATCTCTTCGATAATTTGGGATGTTACGCATAGAGGGATGGCTAGGGCCCACGATGGTCTAATGATGCTATTAACGGTTGGGAGGAACCGTGCACTTAGTTAGTTATGTTTGATCTTACGATGGATGTATATGTATTCTATCATGATGTATCATGTGTATCATGTGATTGTCTTTGATGTATCATGGATTAGAATAGGATGATGTACCTTATTTCACATATGTATATTCTTTTAAGCCTTCATACCCTATGACATGTACAGAGAATGAATGAGCATTTGAAATGTAATGTATGAACATTGGACTTATCATTATTATTTCATGTGGATGTTGTACTAGATGGACTCATGTATGTTAGTTAATTTAGATGTAACTCAACGTTAAGGGATTCTTAAAGAATGAAATCAATTATGTATGTTATGTTTACTTTTAGATGGACATTGCTATTGCTTCCGTTATTATGTACAAGTTATATTTGGTATTTACTTTCATGTTATTTTTAAAAAAAAAAGAATGTTACCAAACTTAGTGAAATTCTAGGTTAATTCTTTGGATCCCTTGGCAGGGAATTACATTTGGTATCAGAGCCCGAGTTTCTACATTGGGAGCTCCGGGTATTTTGGAACAACTAGAATTGTGAACTATTAAGTGTATCTCTTCAACTTGAAACTGGGATGGTGTCTGGAACTGGGTCTTCTGTTAGAGGCCGTGGTCGTGGCAGAGCTATCAGTGCCCATGAGTCTTCCCATGAGGGATTAGCTCATGTAGAGAGAAGGGAAGAGCACTCTAATAGGCAGAAGGAAGAGAGCCGTAGAGAGGACCAAGTTGAGTCTGATGAGGTTAGTCTGAGATAGATGATGCAGACTATTCTAGAACATTTACCTCCTATTCAAGAATAGCCTAAAGTGCATCAGATAGAACAAGAGCATAGACCTAGATCTAGAAGTCCTCAAAAGGATTTTTAGAGGTCCATTGTGTCCACTTAGATGAAGGATCTTTCAAGATCCAAGGTCAAGCCTTTCAATGGGAAAGGTTCTAGTTATGTGGCCGAGCAGTGGCTGATTTCCCTCGATAGGATTTTTGCCATGTAGGATTTTGATAGCAATGTTAAGGCAAGATTTGCGATCACTAATTTAGAGAATTTTGGGGCCACTTGGTGGACAATTGAGGAGAAGAAGTTGGGAATCAATATGAGCAGTGTCACGTGGGAACTATTCTTAGAGAGTTTTCGTGAACGATTCCTACCAGACGAATGGAAACTACAAAGGGAAGATGAGTTTCATAATCTCAAGCAGTACACTATGTCAGTGACTGATTATGAGCATAAGTTTTATGAGCTTATGCCTTTTCCAGGGTTTAGTGAAAATTCAGCTCAATTGACACAACAATTTATTAGGAGTTTGAATAACCGTATAATTGTGGGTGTAAAGGTATTTGAGCCAAAAAATCTCAAGGATGCGGTACATCGAGCAATCCTTGTTGAGAAAAGTGTCAACATTGGTCAAGGTGGTTTTGTAGGAGCACCAGCAGCATCAGGATCTAAAGGCAACTTCAATTTAGGTGGTAACAAGAAGCCTTTCTTTTCTAAGGGAAACAGTATCAGCAACAGTCTTAGTAGACGCAGCAGTAGAAGGGATCAACTTCTCAGGATCAAGGTGGTGGAAAAGGTTCTAACTTTAAGAACAACCGCAATGCTCAATGCAATAAACAGAATCAGTCCAATCAACTAGCTCAGAGTAGCCAGTCTTTTGTAAGCAGGAACAGTCGCCAACAATCTAATGTACCACCTATGGGAAAAAGATCTGGCAGGAATACATAATGTTTTTCATGTGGTCAGATTAGACATTATGCAGCTTAGTGTCCACAACGAGCACCTCAGTTTTCAGGACCTAGGCCTACAGCTTGAGAACCCATAGTTGGTGATCCAAGGAGAGCTCATAGAGTTTTTGCAACAGTTGATCAGCGTCAGGCAAATCATCAAGGAACAGTGGTTGAGACCACAGGTGCTATTCGAGGTATATCTCTTTCAATATTGTTTGATTCAGGAGCTATAGATTCATTTATTTCACCATTTATAGTTTCTGAGTGTAAGCTGGATGCGATGAAGCAAGATCATGGTTGACAAGTGGAACTAGCCTCAGGGATTAAGGCCTCCACGGATTCTGTAGTTCATAAGTGTGGGCTTAGTTTAGGAAGCTTTGATATGGTAGTGGATCTTCAAGTCATACCCCTTGGTTCCTATCATGTGGTTCTAGGCATGGACTAGCTTGGATCTCATAGAGCTAGTATAGATTGTAGGAAGAAGATTATTTTGTGCCAAGATGACCAAGGGAATGATGTGAAGATAGTTGGGATACTGAGGCCTATATCTCTGTAGATGATTTCTACTATGCAATTGAAGCAAAGTTTCTGTAAGGGATGTTAGATATTTGCTGTTATGGTAAATGATCTTAATGAGGAAGATCCTGTGAGGAAGACTTTAGATCACCTAATTTTACAGGAGTACGCAGATGTCTTTCCAAGTGAGATTCCAGGCATGCCTCCAAAGAGGGACATTGATTTTAGCATTGATCTAATTCCTAGAGTGGAGCCTATCTCTAAAGCTCATTATCATATGACTACTCATGAACTGGGTGAGCTACGTCTTTAGCTAGAGGAACTTCTGGCCAAAGGGAGCACTTGACCTAGTGTATCACCAAGGGGAGCTCCAGTGCTCTTTGTGAAGAAGAAAGACAGTTCTTTGCATCTTTCTATTGGCTACAGACAGTCGAACAAGGTGACTATTAACAACAGGTATCCTTTGTCTAGGATTGATGACTTATTTGATCAGATCAAGGGAACTACAGTATTCTCTAAGATTAACCTTAACTCAAGATACCACCAGCTTCGTATTAAGGAAGCAGACATTCACAAGACCGCTTTTCGAACACGCTATGGGAATTATGAGTTCACAGTGGTACCTTTTGGGTTGACTAACGCTCCTTCAGTATTCATGAGTTTGATGAATGGTGTTTTTAGATCATATCTTGACAAGTTTGTTCTCATGTTTCTTGATGACATATTGATATTTTCTAAGACTCAGAAGGAGCATGAGGAACACCTGTGGTTGGTATTGCAGTGTTTGAGAGGCAATCAACTTTATGCCAATGCCGCTAAGTGTGAATTCTTCAAATCAGAGATTCAGTATTTAGGGCATGTTATCTCAGGTGATGGTATTTCAGTGGATCCTGCAAAGATTCATGCAATAATAGATTGGCCTACCCCGACTAATGTGTCATAGATTCGTAGTTTCATGGGTTTAGCTGGTTATTATCGCAGATTTGTCCAGAACTTCTCTAGGATAGCACATCCTATCACTTCTCTTCAGAGGAAAGGTAAGAAGTTTGTGTGGACAGAGAAATGTGAGGAAGCATTTTAGAGGCTCAAGGAGCTTTTGACTAGTGCACTAATTCTAGCTGTACCTGATCTAGAAAGTGATTTCATGGTGTGTACAGATGCTTCTCTTGAAGGAATTGGAGCAGTGTTGATGTAGAATGGATGGGTGATTGCGTATGAATCACGCAAGCTCAAGGATCATGAGTTAAATTACCCTACACATGATCTTGAGTTAGCAGCAGTACTTCATGCTTTGACAAGGTGGAGACATTTCTTGTTGGGGCACAAATTTGAGCTACATAGTGATCATCGTAGTCTTTAGTACATTTTTAATCAGCCTAATTTGAATGCTCGCCAGAGACGATGGATGGAATTTTTATGCGAGTATGATTTTGAGGTTAAGTACATTTAGGGTAAGGAGAATGTGGTGGTAGATGCTTTGAGTCGTAGGAGACATGTGGTAACATCGATGACTCTTAGTGTGGATTTGAGGAGTCAGATTCTTCAAGCACTTCCTACAGATTCCTGGTATCAGGAAGTGTGCAGAGAGATAGATTCAGGGAGACCCTTGGAAGTTAAGTTTGCAAGTTACGTTCGAGAATCAGATGGTCTTTTGAGACATTTGGGGAGGATTTATGTGCCATTACTGGATGAGCTTCGCACCTTGATTCTGGCAGAAGCCCATCGTACACCTTACTCAACACATCCAAGTGTCAAGAAGATGCATGTTGATTTGAGACGTTTGTTCTTTTGGTCTGGGATGAAGCGAGATATTGCTAATTTTATGGCTAGGTGTCTTGAGTGTCAAAGAGTCAAGGCAGAACACCATCACTCGGCAGAAACTATTGCAGCCTAATCTCATTCCTTCTTTGAAATGGGATATCATCTCCATGGATTTTATTGTAGGATTACCTATGAAAGTTCGACGTCACGATGCTATCATGGTTACCGTTGATCGGTTGACTAAGGTGTCACATTTTTCACCGATCAGGTCTTCCTACATAGCAGCTTCTGTAGCAAATGTCTTCATGCGTGACATTGTGAGATTACATGGTATTCCTAGAAAGATCATTTCTGATAGGGATCCTGTATTCACATTTGCATTTTGGACATCGTTGCAACATGAGCTTGGAGTGCAGCTAAACTTCAGGTCGGCATATCATCTAGAGACTGATGGTCAGATAGAGAGGGTGAATCAGGTTTTAGAGGATATGTTATGAATTTATGTGATGGATAGGCAGACACATTGGGAGGACTATCTCTACCTAGTGGAGTTTTCTTACAACAATGGGTATCATAGTTCTATTGGGATGGCACCTTTTCAGGCATTATGGACGTCCTTGTCGTACACCATTGAGTTGGGACAGCCTCGAGGATTGCATTCTACTGGGACCTAAGATGCTTCGTGATATGGAGCAACAGGTAGTGCATATCCGTGAGCATTTGACTACGGCATAGGATAGGCAGAAGAAGTCTGTCGATGCTCATAGGATTGATAAGCAGTTTGTTGTGGGTGATAAGGTTTTCTTGAGAGTGCGATCGCAAAAGAGTTCAATCCAGTACGAAAATGGTTCTAAGCTAGCACCTCGCTTTGTGGGACCATTTGAGATTTTGGAGAGGATTGGCCCGGTTGCTTACTGTCATGCTCTATCACCCAGCCTAGCTCGCATTCATGATGTTTTCCATGTTTCAGTGCTTAGGCAGTATATTCTTGATATTGTGCATGTTCTTGATTGGAATGCATTGTAGGTAGAGGGCGGGCAGCTGGCTTTGAAGCCGGTTCATATTCTGGAGCAGCGAGGGTTGACCCTCAGGGGTCGAACCATCGAGCAGATAAGGGTCCAATGGGACCCTACTCATGATTCTTCAGCTACTTGGGAGGATGCAACTAGATTGAGGGAGTTATATCCATATTGTTTGTAGGCTTCCAAGAGTAAGCATAATTCAAGGGGGGGTGAATGTAGTGCCTACCCTCATTCACATCTTTTCTAGACTATTTGTTGCTATTATTATCAGACTATGTAGACTAGTTTTATGTTGATGGTTTAGTGGTGTTGTTTTGACACTATCAGATATTATGATATGGATTCAGTGTTATGTGATGAGATCATTTAGACTTTACATTTCATGTATATATGATGATCATTATATTGTTTTCAGTTATTAATGATGATTAGTTAGATGGTTTATTATCTCATGTGTTTTATTATGGTTACTTACCCCATACTTGCATGTGTATGGTGTGCGTGTTTTCTTATTGTATGGCATTTTTGATGTGGTTAAGGAAGGGAGTCGTAGTCACCTGCTTAGTCGGTATCCTACCTAATCCATCTAAACCCTAATGGTGGAAAATTATTTAGAAAATATCTTAATTTTCTATTTATAGGAATGTCTATCATGAAGTAAAGTTGTTATTTTTGAGAACCTAAGGGAGACAAGGAGTCAAGGGTTTTGCTTCATCAAGTGACCTAAGAGAAGAATATGTAATGGCATGTTAAGAAAGAAGGCTTGACGAAGATGAATGCTTGAAGGGTGAACAAACTATTAGAGGTACAAAGTATGAAGGCCAAGCAGAATTGAGGACTAAATAGAGATCTGTAATCTACAAGAGAAGTTGCAAGTTGTATTAGATCAAAGCTCTACTATTACTCTCTAACAATTGTATCAATTTAGGGTAAATCCTTTGGATCAAGGTTGACCTAACAGTCATTTGTAAATCATTTAACCGGGAAACATTCCAAGCGAATGGCCTAAAGTCCTCTAACAAGGCTCATTTCTAATAAGGTAGTTGAAATCCCTTAACTAGGTCACATTTAACAGTGTGTATTGTAACCTTTAACAGGGTTGGCCTTTCACAAGGCATCACTTTAGAAGAGTGAAAAGGAGTAGCATGTTACAAGTGGTTTTTTCAAAATTGGGTTTTCACATAAATCATTGTGTCAAGTGTGTTGATGAATCTATTATGTTTCATGCTTTACATTTTTGCAAGTTGACTTGGCAGTAACCTACAAGTTTTAGTGATTGCATAATCTTATGGATACATGCATGAGTATGAATTTTTTATGGGTTCACTAAGCTATGAAAATTTTTATTTATACATTTGGACCTTGGATAACTAATTCACCCCCCAGTTATTCTAAAGTATTCCAACAAAGACAAACTCGGTGATGTTTTGATGTATGAAAAAAATATCAATGCTCAGAAAACTTTGGCACTTAGTTGAAGTTAGAAGCTCGGTCCATATTGGCCAATCTAGAGTAGCTCAAATTTGGTTAGTACTGTGTGACTTGGTGAACACTGAGAAACTTGATAGCTACTGAATCACTTGGTTGACATTGCAAGACTAAGTCAACACTAGATTAATTTTGTTCACACTGTGAGCTTGATAGACACTGGGATCCACACGATGCACCACTTCTTGCCATTGTCTGTTTAGCTTAGCATTATATATATTGTATGTACATGCATGGTTTTTCTACAGGTTACAGGTACCAAGTATCGACTTCCCTGAATTGCCAGGATGAGTGTACCCTATTATACTATCTCAATGATAAGAGAAGGGAGATAAATTCTCAAGTCCAAATCCCAAACTTAAAAAACATTTGCCCTAGTGAGTTAGGACAAGTATTAGAGTTGAATACCCACCGAATGTGTCGGATGACATATTTCATGATTTTTAACCCTTTAAATTGATTTTGTATGATTTGTTCTATGATGGATTTTCATATTTTATCTTGGAGGTCTATGGTGAATTTTCCATTAATTAAGTCTTAAAATAGATTTAATTAATAAATTATTTATTTGAGAAAATTAATAAAATATCATGATCTTTGATATTTTGATTGTGATTAATTAAATGTGAATTGTTGAGAAAAGGAATTAAATAAAAGAAAACTAGAAATTAAAATTAATAATAATTATAAAATAATAATAAAGTAATAAATAAAATAATAATAATAAAAGTTATAAAAATTAAAATGAAAGTTATAAAATTTAAATAGAAATTATTTAAAAAGTAAATTGGAGTTATAAGCTTGCATGGGAATTAACATGTGTCAACAACACGGGGGTTAGTGCATCAATTAAGCACAAGGTGTCTACAACTCTATGACTCACCAAAAAGGTGGGAAAAGATCCATGCTTAGTTGGTGACACCTTTCAGCGGTTTCAAGAAGCATTCCAAAGGTTTCTTGAGAGCTCTTTATATTCAGGCATTCATAAAAGCTTAGAGAGAGAGGGTGGAGGGCAATTGGAGCATTGGAGGACTCAAGAACTTTGAAGAAGGGAGCTTGCTCTGCGGGTTTTCTGAGGAAAAGCGAATTAGCATCAGAATTCGGATAGATTCTTGTGATTTTTTTGATGCTATTTTTGCATCATGCATTCTTGTCTTCTTCGTGTCTTCCATATGTCTTCTGAAGAATTTCATATTTTTATTGTATGCATTTTCAATTTGGGCAATTAAATTTATTTGAGAATTTTATATACATGGATTTTTTAAAAAAAAAGAGAAAACGGGGCTAGGGTAAATTCATAGCCAAACCCATTAGATTATTTATTGAATAAATTTGAGATTTAAAAGTTTATAGGAAAAGTCCGAAAATTAGAATTCATATATATTGTAAGTATATATGTTTATATCTTTAAATCTGCATACATAAATAAATAAATAAATAAATATATATATATATATATATATATGCATTATTTGTACATATACTATGACACAAAATTCGTATATATATATACATACATACATACATACATACATATATATATGTATATATATTGAGGATTTCGAAAATCAAATCGCAATAGAAAATTCATATTAATGAATTTGTTATCGCATGAGAACGTTTTTATAAAAAAATGTTATTAAAAATTGCATTAAAAATATATATATATAAAAATTTCCCTTGGCACGGATTCGTACCCCATCCCTGCAGAAGGCAGAGGCCTGCCATTGCAGGTCTGCAACGACAGGGGTAATATGTACCCGTTGTCAGCGCAGTGCCTGCGACTGCAGGAACTGCATACCGCAGTAAGGAGGGAGGAAATTTTAATATGCATTCTTTTAAAAAAAAATGTTTATGTTAAAACATTACGTTATATGAAAAAAGAAAAAACTTTTATACGAATTCTTTGAAATTGAAATTTCATTGTTATAAATTTTCATATGGTATGAATCGAATTTTATTAATTCGATTTTATGAAATAATAAATATTTATATTATATATATATATATGTATATATATTTAAATATATATATATATATATATATATATATATATATATGTATGTATATATGTAATATGTAAATATGTTATTAAAAGAATTAAAATTATTTGATAAAAGATTTAAGAATTCATCTTTTATAATGATGAATAATTTTATAATTTTATAATTTAACTATTAAGATTTAATTAATAGTTTTAAATTATAAAATATATAAAGTATATGAAATTTAACTAAAAGATTGGTGGGGAACGATTTCAATAAAATATTGTAATTGGAAATTGGATTTATAAAGGAAAACTTTTTATCCATCCAAAAACAATACATGGAAAAACGTAAAAAAATGTTCCTCTAACTCTCTCTCTAAACTTGGAAACATAAACCGAGACTTTTGCATTTGAATTCAAAATTGAAAACTTAGCAAAATCAAAACATGTGTTTTCATTGTGTATTCGTTATGCTATTGTTTTGGGTTTTGGGTTGACTAGTGTTGACTAGTTATAGGACGTCTACCAGGGGCTTGGGAGTTTTGTGATTGTGATGTCATGATGATATTTTAATCTCGATCTTTATAAACCCAACTATGGTTATGTGATGGAATACTCTGTGTATTGGATGTGAATACTAATTGTTATAGTTGAGATTCTTATTTATGAGACACTTGACTTAACCATTATTTTTGGTCATCGATCAGTTATCCTTGGTTATTTTCTAGTCACCATGATGGGACTAAAATGTGGATTTATCCTTGATGATGTCATGTTGTGACATGTTAGAATCAACCATTTTTGGAGTCTTCGATCAGTGTGTTTGAGATATATTTTGGTTATTGAGAACTATTGCATACTTTTAATTATCAGTGATGCTTCAGTTGCCAATAAAGAGTTGTTGTGGTCATGATTTTCTATGGATGTTTGTTCATGGAGATTTGATGCTTTTATGCATATTTGATGATTTTATTATGGACTATTTTTGTGATTTTGAGATTTATGATTCTATGAGCATTAGGGTAGGATATCTGCATGTAGTGACAGGAAGTGGCTTGCAATGGGGGTCGGGGCCCTAAGAGGTTGCTAGGGTAACTCATTGTAATTTGGATTAATAAGTGATAACATTCACACCTAATACTAACTGAATGAACCTAAAAAGATAAGACTTTTGGCTCTCACCCACGCCTTGAGTGCTTGTATAGGCTAGGATGGGAGTAGTGAGAACGCATGGTTGCGACCTTGCATTCCATAGTATGCCTTGTCAGTATGAGAGGATACTAGTGGCCGCATGTGATTAGTATGGACCCGTGGAGTTTAGCTAACTACCAGGGTAACTTGTACATGATAAATGCGATGACACTTTCCCGCTTGCATAGTAGGTTCCTACATGTCATTGTGTGCCTCTAGAAAGTAGATGTCAATTTCGTGATTGGAACCTTTGAGTTAGTATACTTTTAGGATTCCTGGACTATAGAGGTTTGTGCTATGTGTAATGGATAGCCTGTTTGGGACTTGAGATTATCTCCTCAGCATGGTGGTAGTGGACCACTTAGGTACCACGCGATCGGGTGGTAGTGTATTTTCCATTCTTATCATTTGAGATTCATTGAGACATCGTGGCTGATGCATCCTTCGTAATGGTGGATATGTATCCTTTAATTGATGATTAGCATATGTTAGATGATGTTATCTTATGCTTATATTTGCATGTTAGATTACTTTCTACATATGATGTTGTATATGTTAGGAGTGACATTCCTACTATGTTAATACCGATGATCTCTTCAGTAATTTGGGATGTTATGCACAGAGGGATGGCTAGGGGCCACGATGGTCTAATGATGCTATTAACGGTTGGGAGGAACCGTGCACTTAGTTAGTTATGTTTGATCTTACGATGGATGTATATGTCTTCTATCATGATGTATCATGTGTATCATGTGATTGTCTTTGATGTATCATGGATTAGAATAGGATGATGTACCTTATTTCACATATGTATATTCTTTTAAGCCTTCATACCCTATGACATGTACAGAGGATGAATGAGCATTTGAAATGTAATGTATGAACATTGGACTTATCATTATTATTTCATGTAGATGTTTTACTAGATGGACTCATGTATGTTAGTTAATTTAGATGTAACTCAACATTAAGCGATTCTTAAAGAATGAAATCGGTTATGTATGTTATGTTTACTTTTAGATGGACATTGCTATTGCTTCCATTATTATGTACAAGTTATATGTGGCATTTACTTTCATGTTATTTAAAAAAAAAAAAGAATGTTACCAAACTTAGTGAAATTCTAGGTTAATTCTTTTTATCCCTTGGCGGGGCATTACAATGGTCAAGATTAAAGGTGAAGTTCAGTCATAAAGGGAGATTTTCAATTTAAAGGAAGTTGACGGATTTAATTTGAGTAAAATAAAGAGTTAACTGATTTAATTTGAGTAAAAAAAAGAGTTAACTGATTTAACTCATTTTTTATCAATAGTGAACTGGAAATTTCCCTTTTTGAACTGAAGAGAGATTTTGTTGAGATATTTAATTTAATAAAATGAGATACGCTCTCATAATTACTTTTTCTATTTAATTAAATAATCTTTAATTAATTAGAGACACTTTTCTTATTTAATTAAATAAATTCATTTAATTAATTGGGAATGGCTTCTCATTTAATTAAATAACTTTGTTTAATTAATTAGAATTAAGTACTCTATTTAATTAAATAATTTCATTTAATTATTTCAAATTTTTTTTGAAACTAGTCAGCTTAAGTCAACCGTGGTTAAATCTGGTCAACTTTTGGTCAAATTTGATCTTTGCGTATGGGAATATGAGCAAATGTGAGTAGGAATTCCAGCAACAATTTGATGCAAATTCTCATTCAACCTTTCAAAATGAAGAGATGAGGGTCTCTTAAATAGACTTTCCTGGAATTCATCAATGGTTGAGATCGATTTCAATCAACGGTCAGGATTAAAGGTGAAGTTCAGTCATAAAAGGAGATTTTCAAATTAAAGGGAGTTAATGGATTTAATTTGAGTAAAATAAGGAGTTAACTGATTCAATTTGAGTAGAAAAAGGAGTCAATTGATTTAACTCATTTTTGATCAATAGTGAATTGGAAATTGACCTTTTTCAACTGAAGAGAGATTTTGTTGAGATATTTAATTTAATAAAATGAGATATGCTCTTATAATTACTTTTTCTATTTAATTAAATAATCTTTAATTAATTAGAGACACTTTTCTTATTTAGTTAAACAACTTCATTTAATTAATTACGAATGGCTTCTCATCTAATTAAATAACTTTGTTTAATTAATTAGAAGTAAGTACTCCATTTAATTAAATAATTTCGTTTAATTATTTCAAAATTCTTTTCGAAACTAGTCAACTCAAGTCAACAATGGTTAAATCTGGTCAACTTTTGGTCAAACTTGATCTTTGCATATGTGAATATGAGCAAATGTGAGTATGAATTCCAGCCACAATTCGATGCAAATTCTCATTCAACCTTTCAAAATGAAGAGATGAGGGTCTCTTAAAAAGACTTTCCTGGAATTCATCAACAGTTCAGATCGATTTCAATCAACGGTCAAGATAAAAGGTGAAATTCAGTCATAAAGGGAGATTTTCAAATTAAAAGGATTTAATAGATTTAATTTGTGTAAAATAAGGAGTTAATTGATTCAATTTGAGTAGAAAAAGGAGTTAACTGATTTAACTCATTTTTTATCAATAGTGAACTGGAAATTTCTCTTTTTGAACTGAAGAGACATTTTGTAGAGATATTTAATTTAATAAAATGAGATATTGCCCTCCTAATTACTTTTTCTATTTAGTTAAATAATTTTTAATTATTTAGAGACTCTTTTCTTGTTTAATTGAATAACTTCATTTAATTAATTAGGAATGGCTTCTCATTTAATTAAATAACTTTGTTTAATTAATTAGAAGTAAGTACTCCATTTAATTAAATAATTTCGATTAATTATTTCAAAATTCTTTTTGAAACTAGTCAACTCAAGTCAACCGTGGTTAAACCTGGTCAACTTTTGGTCAAACTTAATCTTTGCGTATGTGAATATGAGCAAATGTGAGTATGAATTCCAGCAACAATTCGATGCAAATTCTCATTCAACTTTTCAAAATGAAGAGATGAGGGTTTCTTAAATAGACTTTTCTGGAATTCATCAACGGTTGAGAACGATTTGAATCACCAGTCAGGATTAAAGGTAAAGTTCAGTCATAAAGGGAGATTTTCAAGTTAAAGGGAATTCACAGATTTAATTTGAGTAAAATAAGGAGTTAACTGATTCAATTTGAGTAGAAAAAGGAGTTAACTGATTTAACTCATTTTTTATCAATAGTGAATTGAAAATTTCCCTTTTTGAACTGAAGAGAGATTTTGTTGAGATATTTAATTTAATAAAATGAGATATGCTCTCATAATTACTTTTTCTATTTAATTAAATAATCTTTAATTAATTAGAGCCACTTTTCTTATTTAATTAAATAACTTTATTTAATTAATTAGGAATGGCTTCTCATTTAATTAAATAATTTTGTTTAATTAATTAGAAGTAAGTACTCCATTTAATTAAATAATTTTGTTTAATTATTTCAAAATTCTTTTCGAAACTAATCAACTCAAGTCAACCGTAGTTAAATTTGGTCAACTTTTGGTCAAACTTGATCTTTGCGTATGTGAATATGAGCAAATGTGAGTATGAATTCCAGCAACAATTCAATGCAAATTCTCATTCAACCTTTCAAAATGAAGAGATGAGGGTCGCTTAAATAGACTTTCTTGGAATTCATCAACTGTTGAGATCGATTTCAATCAACGGTCGGGATTAAAGGTGAAGTTCAGTCATAAAGGGAGATTTCCAAATTAAAGGGAGTTAACAAATTTAATTTGAGTAAAATAAGGAGTTAACTGATTCAATTTGAGTAGAAAAAGCAGTTAATTGATTTAACTTATTTTTGATTAATATTGAACTGCAAATTTCCCTTTTTGAAGTGAAGAGAGATTTTGTTGAGATATTTAATTTAATAAAATGAGATATGCTCTCATAATTACTTTTTCTATTTAATTAAATAATCTTTAATTAATTAGAGACACTTTTCTTATTTAATTAAATAACTTAATTTAATTAATTAAGAATGGCTACTCATTTAATTAAATAATTTTATTTAATTAATTAGAATTAAGTACTCCTTTTAATTAAATAATTTTGTTTAATTATTTCAAAATTCTTTTCAAACTAGTCAACTCAAGTCAACCGTGGTTAAATCTAGTCAACTTTTGGTCAAACTTGATCTTTGCGTATGTGAATATGAGCAAATGTGAGTATGAATTCCAGCAACAATTCGATGCAAATTCTCATTCAACCTTTCAAAATGAAAAGATGAGGGTCTCTTAAATAGACTTTCTTGGAATTCATCAACGGTTGAGATCGATTTCAATCAGCGGTCAAGATTAAAGGTGAAGTTTAGTCATAAAAGGAGATTTCCAAATTAAAGGGAGTTAACAGATTTAGTTTGAGTAAAATAAGGAGTTAATTGATTCAATTTGATTAGAAAAAGGAGTTAACTCATTTAACTCATTTTTTATCAATAGTGAACTGGAAATTTCCCCTTTTGAACAGCAGAGAGATTTTGTTGAGATATTTAATTTAATAAAATAAGATATACTCTCATAATTACTTTTTCTATTTAATTAAATAATCTTTAATTAATTAGAGACACTTTTCTTATTTAATTAAATAACTTTATTTAATTAATTAGGAATGGCTTCTCATTTAATTAAATAACTTTGTTTAATTAATTAGAAGTAAGTACTCCATTTAATTAAATAATTTTGTTTAATTATTTCAAACCTTATTTCGAAACTAGTCAACTCAAGTCAACCGTGGTTAAATCTGGTTAACTTTTGGTCAAACTTGATCTTTGTGTATGTGAATATGAGCAAATGTGAGTATGAATTCCACCAAAAATTCCATGCAAATTCTAATTCAACCTTTCAAAATGAAGAGATGAGGGTCTCTTAAATAGACTTTTCCTGGAATTCATCAACGGTTGAGATCGATTTCAATCAGCGGTCAGGATTAAAGGTGAAGTTCGGTCATAAAGGGAGATTTCCAAATTAAAGGGAGTTAATAGATTTAATTTGAGTAAAATAAGGAGTTAACTGATTCAATTTGAGTAGAAAAAGGAGTTAAATAATTTAACTCATTTTTAATCAATAGTGAACTGTAAATTTCTCTTTTTGAACTGAAGAGAGATTTTGCTTAGATATTTAATTTAATAAAATGAGATATGCTCTCATAATTACTTTTTCTATTTAATTAAATAATCCTTAATTAATTAGAGACATGTTTCTTATTTAATTAAATAACTTCATTTAATTAAGTAGGAATGGCTTCTCGTTTAATTAAATAACTTTTTTTAATTAATTAGAAGTAAGTACTCCATTTAATTAAATAATTTCATTTAATTATATCAAAATTCTTTTTGAAACTAGTCAACTCAAGTCAACCATGGTTAAATCTGGTCAGCTTTTGGTCAAACTTGATCTTTGAGTATGTGAATAGGAGCAAATGTGAGTATGAATTCCAACAACAATTCGATGCAAATTCTCATTCAACCTTTCAAAATGAAGAGATGAGGGTCTCTTAAATAGACTTTCCTGGAATTTGTCAACGGTTGAGATCGATTTCAATCAATGGTCAGGATTAAAGGTGAAGTTCAGTCATAAAGGGAGATTTTGAAATTAAAGGGAGTTGACGGATTTAATTTGAGTAAAATAAGGAGTTAACTGATTCAATTTGAGTAGAAAAAGGAGTTAACTGTTTTAACTCATTTTTGATCAATAGTGAACTGGAAATTTCCCTTTTTGAACTGAAGAGAGATTTTGTTGAGATATTTAATCTAATAAAATGAGATATGCTCTTATAATTAATTTTTCTATTTAATTAAATAACTTCATTTAATTAATTAGGAATGGCTTCTCATTTAATTAAATAACTTTTTTTAATTAATTAGAAGTAAGTACTCCATTTAATTAAATAATTCCGTTTAATTATTTAAAAATTCTTTTCGAAACTAGTCAACTCAAGTCAATCGTGGTTAAATCTGGTCAACTTTTGGTCAAACTTGATCTTTGCGTATGTGAATATGAGCAAATGTGAGTATGAATTCCAGCAACAATTCGATGCAAATTCTCATTCAACCTTTCAAAATGAAGAGCTGAAGGTCTGTTAAGTAGACTTTCTTTGAATTCATCAACTATTGAGATCGATTTCAATCAACGGTTAGGATTAAAGTTGAAGTTCAGTCATAAATGGATATTTCCAAATTAAAGTGAGTTAACGGATTTAATTTGAGTAAAATAAGGAGTTAGCTGATTCAATTTGTGTAGAAAAAGGAGTTAACCGATTTAACTCATTTTTTATCAATAGTGAACTGAAAATTTCCCTTTTTCAAATGAAGAGAGATTTTGTTGAGGTATTTAATTTAATAAAATGAGATATGCTCTCATAATTACTTTTTCTATTTAATTAAATAATGTTTGATTAATTAGAGACACTTTTCTTATTTAATTAATTAGGAATGGCTTCTCATTTAATTAAATAAATTTTTTAAATTAATTATAAGTAATTACTCCATTTAATTAAATAATTTCGTTTAATTATTTTAAAATTCTTTTCGAAACTAGTCAACTCAAGTCAACTGTGGTTAAATCTGGTCAACTTTTGGTCAAACTTGATTTTTGCGTATGTGAATATGAGCAAATGTGAGTATGAATTCTAGCAACAATTCGATGCAAATTCTCGTTCAACCTTTCAAAATGAAGAGATGAGGGTCTCTTAAATAGACTTTCTTGGAATTCATCAACAGTTGAGATCAATTTCAGTCAACAGTCAGGATTAAAGGTGAAGTTCAGTTATAAATGGAGATTTCCAAATTAAAATGAGTTAACGGATTTAATTTGAGTAAAATAAGGAGTTAACTTATTCAATTTGTGTAGAAAAAGGAGTTAACCGATTTAACTCATTTTTTATCAATAGTGAATTGGAAATTTCCCTATTTGAAATGAAGAGAGATTTTGTTGAGATATTTAATTTAATAAAATGAGATATGCTCTCCTAATTACTTTTTCTATTTAATTAAATAATGTTTGATTAATTAGAGACACTTTTCTTATTTAATTAAATAACTTCATTTAATTAATTAGGAATGGCTTCTCATTTAATTAAATAATTTTGTTTAATTAATTATAAGTAAGTACTTCATTTAATTAAATAATTTCGTTTAATTATTTTAAAATTCTTTTCGAAACTAGTCAACTCAATTCAATCGTGGTTAAATCTAGTCAACTTTTGGTCAAACTTGATCTTTGCTTATGTGAATATGAGCAAATGTGAGTATGAATTCCAGCAACACTTCGATGCAAATTTTCATTGAACCTTTCAAAATGAAGAGATGAGGGTCTCTTAAATAGACTTTATTGGAATTCATCAACGGTTGAAATCGATTTCAATTAGCGGTCAGGATTAAAGGTGAAGTTCAGTCATAAAGGGACATTTCCAAATTAAAGGGAGTTATGCGATAAAATGAGATATGCTCACATAATTACTTTTTCTATTTAATTAAATAATTTTTAATTAATTAGAGACACTTTTCTTATTTAATTAAATAACTTTATTTAATTAATTAGGAATGGCTTCTCATTTAATTAAATAACTTTGTTTAATTAATTAGAACTAAGTGCTTCATTTAATTAAATAATTTTGTTTAATTATTTCAAAAAAAAATTCGAAACTAGTCAACTCAAGTCAATTGTGGTTAAATCTGGTCAACTTTTGGTCAAGCTTGATGTAATGCCCCGCCAAGGGTTCCAAAGAATTAACCTAGAATTTCACTAAGTTTGGTACCATTTTTTTTTAAAAAAATAAATACCATATATATAACTCATGCACAATAACGGAAGCAATAGGATTGTCCATCATAACATACATAACATATTACATTCTTTAAGATTCCTTATCGTTGAATTACATACATGAATCCATCTAGTACAACATCCACATGAAATAATAATGATATGTCCAATGTTTATAAATTACATTTCAAATACTTAATCATCGACTGTACATGTCACAGGGTATGACGAGCTCAGAAAAATATACATACATAGAATAAGGTACATCATCCTATTCTAATCCATGATACATCAAAGTAGAGATAATCACATGATACAAAAACATATACATCCATCATAAAGATCAAACATAATAAACTAAGTGCACGGTTCCTCCCAACCGTCAATAGCATCATTAGTCTATCGTGGATCCTAGCCATCCCTCTGTGCGTAACATTCCAAATCACCTAAGAGATTATCAGTGTTACATAGTAGAAATGTCACTCCTAATATATACAACATCATATGTAGAAAGTAATCTAACATGCAAATAGAAGCATAAGATAAAATCATCTAACATATGCTAATCATCAATGAAAAAGGATACATATCCACCATCATGAGGGATGCATCAGCCACGATGTCTCAATGAATCTCAAAATGATAAGAGTGGAAAATACACTACCACCCGACCATGTGGTACCTAAGTGGTCCACTCCCACCATGCTAAGGAGATAATCTAAAGTCCCAAACAGGCTATCAAAATCACATAACACATATCTCTATAAGTCCAGGAATCCTAAAAGTATACTAACTCAAAGGTTCCAAACACAAAATCTGACATCTAATCCCAGAGGCACACAATGATATGTAGGAACCTACCATGCAAGTGAGAAAGTGTCATCACAATTATCACGTACAAGTTACCCTGGCAGTTAGCTAAACTCCATGGGTCCATACTGATTTCATGCGGCCACTAGTATCCTCTCATACTGACGAGGCATACTACGGAATGCAAGGTCGTAACCATGCATCTCACTACTCCCATCCTAGCCTGTACAAGCACTCAAGGCATGGGCGAGAACAAAACACTTATCTTTTTAGGTTCATTCAGTTAATATTAGGTGTGAATGTTATCACTTATTAATCCAACTTACAATGAGTTACCCTGGCAGCCTCTTAGGGCCTCGACCCCCATTGCAAGCCACTTCCTATCACTACATGCAGATATCCTACCCTAATGCTCATGGACTCATAAATCTCAAAATCACAAAAGATAAACCATAAAATTATCAAATATGCATAAAAGCATCAAATCTCCATGAGCTAACATCCATAAAAAATCATGAACACAACAGCTCTCTATTGACAACTGAAGTATCATTGATAATCAAATATCCAATAGTTCTCAATAACCCAAATATATATCTCAATCATACTAATCGAAGACTCCAAAAATGGTTGAGTCAAACATGTCACAACATGTCATCACCAAGAATAAATCCACATTTTAGTCCCATCATGACGACTATAAAAATAAACCAAGGATAACTAATCGGTGACCAAAATAATGGTTAAGTCAAGTGTCTCATACATAAGAATCTCAACTATAACAATCAGTAATCACAACCAATACATAGAGCATTCCATCACATAACCATGGTTGGATTTATAAAGATCGAGATTAAAACATCATCATGTCACCACAATCACATAACCCCCAAGCCTCTGGTAGACGTCCTATACTAGTCAACACTAGTCAACCCAAAACTCAAAACAATAGCATAAAGAATACACAATGTAAACACATGTTTTGGTTTTGCAACTTGAATTTAAATGTAGAGATCTCAGTTTAAGTTTCCAAGTTTGAAGAATGAATGGGGAAACACTCATATTGTTTTGGATAAATAAAAGTTTTCCTTATTATAATTAAAAATCAATTTTCCAATTTATAATATTTGTTTGATACATCCCCCACCAAAATATAAATTCCTTATTTAATAATTTAAAACAATTAAATTATTAAATAGTTGAAAGTTATTAAAGAGTCACCTTTATGAAAATAAATCTTCAATATAAATCATTAATCAAATAATAATAACTTAAATTTATAAATAACTTATTTACATATTACATATATATATATATATATGTAAATATATTAATACGTTTTCATAAATCGATTTAACAATTTCGATTGACACCATATTATATAGCAATGTGAATTGATTTTTTATAAACGTTTTAACATTACATTTTTTTTGCATAATATTAACATCAATTAAACCCCCCCAAAACTCTTGCTACAGTACGCAGTAATTGTAGTCACAGGCATTGTGTCGACAGCGTGTACGTAGTACCCCTATCGTCGCAAACCTGCGACGGTAGGTCTCTGCCTTTTGCAGGTGCAAGGTACGAATCGTGCCCACAACATTATAATATACACTTGTTTCATGCGATATGAATCGCAATGCGATTTATTCAATTTCCCACTGCGATTTATCAATCGCTCAATTCGGTGCATTATCTATAAATATAAATAGGTATATATATATATAATCAAATTTTATAATAGATCCATAATAAATATATACATATGCATATATATAAATATACATATATATATGTATATGTATGCAGATCTGAATATATAACCATGTATGTTTTTTTTTTTTTTCACAAAGATTATATCTACAATTATGAATGCATATAAAATTCTCCAATAAAATTAATCTACCCATATTGAGAATGCATATAAATATGAAACTTCTCAGAAGACATATGGAAGACATGAAGAAGATAGGGAATGCGTGATGCGAAAATAGCATAAGTAAAATCATAAGAATCTACCCGGATTCTGATGCTAAATTGCTCTTCCTCAGAAAATCCGCAGAGCAAGCTCCTCCCTTCTTCAGAATTCTTGAGTCCTCCAATGCTCCAATTGCTCTCCCAACGCTGTGTCTAAGCTTCTATGAATGCCTGAATATAAAGAGCTTTCAGGAAACATCTAGAATGCTTCTAGAAACAGCTGGAAGGTGTCACCAACTAAGCATGGGTCTTTTCCAACCTTCAAGATGAGCCATAGGGTTGTAGACACCATGTGCTTAATTGATGCACTAACCCCCGTGTTGTTGACACATGAGAAATAGAGAAGTGTGTTAATTCCCATGCAAGCTTATAACTCCAATTTACTTTTTATATAATTTTTATTTAAATATTTATAACTTTCATTTTAACTTTATAACTTTTATTATTATTATTTATTTGTTACTTTACTATTTTTTTTTTCTTTTTTTAATTTTAATTTCTAATTTTCTTTTAATTATTTTCTCTCAATTAATTCCCATTCAATTAATTATAATCAAAATATCAAATAACATGATATTTTATATTAATTTCCTCAAATCATTAATTTATTAATTAAATCTATTTATTAAGACTTAATTAATAGATAATTCACCATAGACCTCCAAGATAGAATATGAAAACTCATCATAGAGAAAATCACTCAAAATCAGTCTAAAGGGTTAAAAATCATGAATTATGTCATCCGACACATTCGGTGGGTAAAATATCCAGATACTTGTCCTACCTCACTAGGACAATTGGTTCAAGGGTTTGGGATTCGGACTTGAAAATTTATCTCCCTTCTCTTATCATTGAGATAGTATAATAGGGTACGCTCATCCTAGAAATTCAGAGAAGTCGATACCCGGTACCTGCAACTTGCAGAAAAACTATGCATGTACATACAATATTTATAATGCTAAGCTAAATAGACAATGGCAGAAAGTGGTGCATCGTGTAGATCTCGACTAAGAAGGTGACTACGACTCCCTTCCTTAACCATATCAAAAATGTCATACAATAAGAAAACATGCACACCATACACATGCAAGTATGGGGTAAGTATCCATAATAAAACACATAAGATAATAAACCATCCATCTAATCATCAATAATAACTGAAAACAATATAATGATCATCATGTATGCATGAAATGTAAAGTCTAAATGATCTCATCTTATAACCACTGAATCCATAACATAATATCTGATAATGTCAAAACAATACCACTAATCTATCAACATAAAACTAGTCTATCATAGTCTGATAATATTAACAATGTCCAAAAAAGATGTGAACGAGGGTAGGCACTACATCCACCCCCCCCTTGGGTTAGGCTTACTCTTGGAAGCCTACAAACAAGTAGGGATATAACTCCCTCAATCTAGCTGCATCCTCCCAAGTAGCTAAAGAATCATCAGTAGGGTCCCATTGGATCCTTACCTGCTCGATGGTTCGACCCCTAAGGGTCAACCTCCATTGCTCTAGAATACGAACTGGCTCCAAATCCAGCTGCCCGTCCTCTACCTGCAACACATTCTAATCAAGAACATATACAATATCAAGAATATACTGCCGAAGCACTGAAACATGGAAAACATCATGAATGCGAGCTAGGCTGGGCGGTAGAGCAAGGCGGTAAGCAATCAAGCCAATCCTCTCCAAAATCTTGAACAGTCCCACAAAGCGAGGTGCTAGCTTAGAACCCTTTCTATATCGGATCGAACTCCTTTGCAGTCGCACTCTCAAGAAAACCTTATCACCCATAGCAAACTGCTTATCAATCCTATGAGCATTGGCATACTTCTTCTGCCTATCCTGTGCCATAGTCAAATGCTCACGGATATGCACTACATGTTGCTCCATATCACGAAGCATCTCAGGTCCCAAAAGGATGCAATCCTCAAGACTATCCCAACTCAATAGTGTATGACAAGGATGCCCATATAATGCCTGAAATGGTGCCATACCAATAGAACTATGTTATCCGTTGTTGTAAGCAAACTCCACTAAGTAGAGGTAATCCTCCCAATTTTTTTGCCTATCCATCACATACATCCGTAACATATCCTCCAAAACCTGATTCACCCTCTCTGTCTAACCATTAGTCTCTAGATGATATGCTGAACTGAAGTTTAACTGTGCTCCAAGCTCATGCTGCAGCGATGTCCAGAATGTAGATGTGAATACAAGATCCCTGTTAGAAATGATCTTTCTAGGACTACCATGTAATCTCACAATATCACACATAAAGACATTAGCTACAGAAGCTATTGTATAGGAAGACCTGATCGGTGAAAAATGCACCACCTTAGTCAACCGATCAACGGTGACCATGATAGCATCATGACGTCGAACTGTCATAGGTAATCCTACTATGAAATCCATGGAGATGATATCCCACTTCAAAGAAGGAATAAGATTAGGCTGCAAAAGTCCAGCCAGGTGTTGATGTTCTACCTTAACTCTCTGACATTCAAGGCACCTAGCCACAAAATCAGCAATATCTCGCTTCATCCCAGACCAAAAGAACAAACGTCTCAAATTAGCATGCATCTTCTTGACACTTGGATGTGCTGAGTAAGGTGTACGATGGGCTTCTGCCAGAATCAAGGTGCGAAGCTCATCCGAAAATGGCACATAAATCCTCCCGAAATTTCTTAAAAGACCATCTGATTCTCGAACGTAACCTGCAAATTTACCTTCCAAAGATCTTCCTGAATCAATCTCTCTACACACTTC
Source organism: Cupressus sempervirens (assembly GCA_028749045.1). Classification (NCBI taxonomy): domain Eukaryota; kingdom Viridiplantae; phylum Streptophyta; class Pinopsida; order Cupressales; family Cupressaceae; genus Cupressus; species Cupressus sempervirens. Next base: position 612,756,785 of record CM053784.1, on the reverse strand, counting down.
CTGATACCATGAATCCGTAGGAAGTACCTGAAGAATCTGACTCCTCAAATCCACACTAAGAGTCATCGATGATGCCACATGTCTCCTACGACTCAAAGAATCCGCCACCACATTCTCCTTACCCTAAATGTACTTAACCTCAAAATTATATTCGCATAGAAACTCCATCCATCGCCTCTGGCGAGCATTCAAATTAGGGTGAGTAAAAATGTACTAAAGACTACAATGATCGCTATGTAGCTCAAATCTGTGCCCCAACAAGAAATGTCTCCACCTTGTCAAAGCATGAACTACTGCCACTAACTCAAGATCATGTGAAGGAGAATTTAACTCATGATCCTTGAGCTTGCGTGATTCATACACAAGCATTCATCCATTCTGTATCAACACTGCCCCAATCCCTTCAAGAGAAGCATCTGTACATACCATGAAATCACCTTCTGGATCAGGTACAGCTAGAATTGGTGCACTGGTCAAAAGCTCATTGAGCTTCTGGAAATCTTCCTCACATTTCTCTATCCATACGAACTTCTTTCCTTTCCTTTGAAGAGAAGTGATAGGATGTGCTATCTGAGAGAAGTTCTTGACAAATCTACGATAATAACCAGCTAAACCCATGAAACTATGAATCTCTGACACATTAGTCGATGTTGGCCAATCTATTATCGCCTGAATCTTTGCAGGATCCACTGAAATACCATCACTTGAAATAACATGCCCTAAATACTGAATCTCCATTTTGAAGAATTCACACTTAGCTGCATTGGCATAAAGTTGATTGTCCCTCAAACATTGCAAAACCAACTGCAGGTGTTCCTCATGCTCCTTCTGAGTCTTAGAATATATCAATATGTCATCAAGAAACACGAGTACAAACTTGTCTAGATAAGATCGGAACACACCATTCATCAAACTCATAAAAACTGATGGAGTATTAGTCAATCCAAAAGGGTACCACTGTGAACTCATAATGCCCATAATGAGTTCGAAAAGCAGTCTTGTGAATATTTGCTTCCTTAATGCGAAGCTGGTGGTATCCTGACTTAAGATCAATCTTGGAGAATACTGTAGCTCCCTTGATCTGATCGAATAAGTCATCAATCCTAGGTAAAGGATACCTATTCTTAATAGTCACCTTATTCAACTGTTTATAGTCAATACAAAGGCGCAAAGAACTATCTTTATTCTTCACAAAGAGCACTGGAGCTCCCCATGGTGATACACTAGGTCGAATGCTCCCTTTGGCCAGAAGTTCCTCTAGCTGAAAACGTGGCTCACCCAATTCCTGTGTCGTCATGTGATAAGGAGCTTTAGAGATAGGCTCTACTCCAGGAATCAGATCAATACTAAAGTCAAAGTCCCTCTTTGGAGGCATGCCTGGAACCTCACTTGGAAAAAACATCTACGTACTCCTGCAAAATCGGGTGATCTAAAGTCTCCCTCATGGGATCTTCTTCATCAAGATCATTTACCATAAAAGCAAGTATCTAACATCCCTTTCAAAAACTTCGCTTCAATTGCATAGCAAAAGTCATCCGCAGAGATATAGGCCTCGGTATCCCAACTATCTGCACATCATTCCCTTGGTCATCTTGGCACATAATAATCTTCTTCCTGCAATCTATACTGGCTCTATGAGATCCAAGCCAATCCATGCCTAAAACCACATCATAGGAACCAAGGGGTATGATTCAAGGATCCACTGTAGTATCAAAGCTTCCTAAGCTAAGCCCACACTTATGAACTACAGAATCTGTGGAGACCTTAATGCCTGAGGCTAGTTCCACTTGCTAACCACGATCTTGCTTCACCGCATCCAACTTACACTTAAAAACTATAGATGGTGAAATAAATGAATCTGTAGCTCCTGAATCAAACAATACTGAAAGAGATATACCTCTAATAGCACCTATGGTCTCAACCACTGTTCCCTGATGATCTTCCTAACGCTGATCAACTGCTGCAAAATTCTATGAGCTCTACCTGCATCACCAACTATAGGCTCTGAAATGAAGGTCTAGGTCTTGAAAACTGAGATGCTCGCTGAGGACACTGAGCTACATAATGTCCAATCTGACCACATGAAAAGCATTCCGTATTTTTTCCAGAACCTCTTCTTATAGGTGGTACATTTGATTGTTGGTGACTGTTACTGCTCACAAAAGACTGGCTAGTTTGAGCTGGTTGATTGGACTGATTCTGTTTATTGCGTTGACCATTGTGGTTGTTCTTGGTGTTAGCACCTTTGTGACCACCTTGAGCTTGAGAATTCAATCCCTTCTATTGCTGTGTCTATTGAGATTGCTGTTGATACTGTTTCCCCTTAGAGAAAGAAAACTTCTTGTTACCACCTGAATTGTAGTTGCTTTTAGATCCTGATGCCGCTGGCACTCCTACAAAACCACCTTGACCAAGGTTGACACTTTTCTCAACAAGGATAGCTCGATGCACCGCATCCTTGAGGTTTTTTGGCTCAGATACCTTAACTCCCCCAATAATACGGTTATTCAAACCCCTAATAAAATGTTGTGTCAACTGAGCAAAATTTTCACTGAACCTTGAAAAAGGCATAAGCTCATAAAACTTATGCTCATACTCGGTCACTGACAAAGTGTACTGTCTAAGATTATGAAATTCATCAGTCCTTTGTTGTTTCCATTCCTTTGGTAGGAATCGTTCATGAAAACTCTCTAGGAATAAATCCCATGTAACACTGCTCATATCAATTCCCAACTTCTTCTCCTCTATCATCCACCAAGTGGCCCCAAAATTCTCTAAATTAGTGATCACAAATCTTGCCTTAACATTGCTATCGAACTCCTACATGGCAAAAATTCTGTTGAGGGAAATAAGCCACTGCTCGGCCACATAACATGAACCTTGCCCATTGAAAGGCTTAACCTTGGATCTTGAAAGATCCTTCATCTGAGTGGATACAATGGACCTCTAACATTCCTTCCGAGGACTTCTAGATCTGGGTCAATGCTATTGTTCTGTCTAATGCACTTTAGGCTATTCTTGAACAGGAGATAGACATTCTAGAATAGTTTGCATCATTTTCCTCAAACCGACCTCCTCAGACTCAGCTTGGTCCTCTCTACGGCTCTCTTCCTGCTGCCTACTAGAGTGATCTTCAATGCTCTCTACATGAGCCGATCGCTCATGGGCAGACTCATGGAAACTGATAGCTCTACCACGACCATGGCCTCTACCACAGCCTCTACTACGACCTCTAACAGAAGACCTAGTCCTAGATACCATCCTACAACAGTACAAGATACTAAGTTCAGTTCTATGTCTAGGTTTAAGTAAAATTTCCAATTTTGAAACTAAGTGTTGAAGTATGAAAAATATTCAAGTAACAGTTTGAGTCCTGTTTAAATTCACCTAGATCAATTTTGAAAAGTTACACTTAATAGTTCATAGTTCTAGTTGTTCCAAAATACCCAGAGCTCCCAATGTAGAAACATGGGCTCTGATACTTGATCTTTGCGTTTGTGAATATGAGCAAATGTGAGTATGAATTCCAGAAAAAATTTGATGCAAATTCTCATTCACCCTTTCAAAATGAAGAGATGAGGGTCACTTAAATAGACTTTCCTAAAATTCATTAACGGTTGAGATCGATTTCAATCAATAGATAGGATTAAAGGCGAAGTTTAGTCATAAAGGGAAATTTCCAAATTAAAGGGAGTTAATAGATTTAATTTGAGTAAAATAAAGAGTTAACTTATTCAATTTGAGTAGAGAAAGGAGTTAACTGATTTAACTCATTTTTGATCAATAGTGAACTGGAAATTTCCCTTTTTGAACTGAAGAGAGATTTTGTTGAGATATTTAATTTAATAAAATGAGATATGCTCTCATAATTATTTTTTCTATTTAATTAAATAATCTTTAATTAACTAGAGACACTTTTCTTATTTAATTAAATAACTTCAATTAATTAATTAGGAATGGCTTCTCATTTAATTAAATAACTTTGTTTAATTAATTAGAAGTAAGTACTCCATTTAATTAAATAATTTTGTTTAATTATTTCAAAATTCTTTTCGAAACTAGTCAACTCAAGTCAACCATGGTTAAATCTGGTCAACTTTTGGTCAAACTTGATCTTTGCGTATGTGAATATGAGCAAATGTGTGTATAAATTCGAGTAACAATTTGATGCAAATTCTCATTCAACCTTTCAAAATAAAGAGATGAGGGTGTCTTAAATAGACTTTCTTGAAATTCATCAACGGTTGAGATCGATTTCAATCAACGGTCAGGATTAAAGCTGAAGTTTAGTCATAAAAGGAGATTTCCAAATAAAAGGGAGTTAACAGATTTAATTTGAGTAAAATATGGAGTTAACTGATTCAATTTGAATAGAAAAAGGAGTTAACTGATTTAACTCATTTTTTATCAAAAGCGAACTGGAAAATTCCCTTTTTGAAATGAAGAGAGATTTTGTTGAGATATTTAATTTAATAAAATGAGATATGCTCTCATAATTACTTTTTCTATTTAATTAAATAATCTTTAATGAATTGGAGACACTTTTCTTATTTAATTAAATAACTTCATTTAATTAATTAGGAATGGCTTCTTATTTAATTAAATAACTTTGTTTAATTAATTAGAAGTAAGTACTCTATTTAATTAAATAATTTCATTTAATTATTTCAAAATTCTTTTCGAAACTAATCAACTCAAGTCAACCGTGGTTAAATTTGGTCAACTTTTGGTCAAATTTGATCTTTGCGTATGTGAATATGAGCAAATGTGAGTATGAATTCCAGCAACAATTCGATGCAAATTCTCATTCAACCTTTCAAAATGAAGAGATGAGGGTCTCTTAAATAGACTTTCTTGGAATTCATCAACGGTTGAGATCGATTTCAATCAACGGTCAGGATTAAAGGTGAAGTTCAGTCATAAAGGGAGATTTCAAAATTAAAGGGAGTTAACAGATTTAATTTGAGTAAAATAAGGAGTTAACTGATTCAATTTGAGTAGAAAAAGGAGTTAACTGATTTAACTCATTTTTGATCAATAGTGAACTGAAAATTTCCCTTTTTGAACTGAAGAGAGATTTTGTTGAGATATTTAATTTAATAAAATGAGATATGCTCTCATAATTAGTTTTTCTATTTAATTAAATAATCTTTAATTAATTAGAGACACTTTTCTTATTTAATTAAATAACTTCATTCAATTAATTAGGAATGGCTTCTCATTTAATTAAATAACTTTGTTTAATTAATTAGAAGTAAGTACTCCATTTAATTAAATAATTTCGTTTAATTTTTTCAAAATTCTTTTCGAAACTAGTCAACTCAAGTCAACCATGGTTAAATCTGATCAACTTTTGGTCAAACTTGATCTTTGCGTATGTGAATATGAGCAAATGTGAGTATGAATTCTAGCAACAATTCGATGCAAATTCTCATTCAACCTTTCAAAATGAAGAGATGATGGTCTCTTAAATAGACTTTGTTGAAATTCATCAACGGTTGAGATCAATTTCAATCAATGGTCAGGATTAAAAGTGAAGATCAGTCATAAAGGGAGATTTCCAAATTAAAGAGATTTAACAGATTTAATTTGAGTAAAATAAGGAGTTAACTGATTCAATTTGAGTAGAAAAAGGAGTTAACTACTTTAACTCATTTTTTATCAATAGTGAACTGGAAATTTCCCTTTTTGAACTGAAGAGAGATTTTGTTGAGATATTTAATTTCATAAAATGAGATATGCTCTCATAATTATTTTTTCTATTTAATTAAATAATCTTTAATTAATTAGAGACACTTTTCTTATTTAATTAAATAACTTCATTTAATTAATTAAGAATGGCTTCTCATATAATTAAATAACTTTGTTTAATTAATTAGAAGTAAGTACTCCATTTAATTAAATAATTTTGTTTAATTATTTCAAAATTCTTTTTGAAACTAGTCAACTCAAGTCAACCGTGGTTAAATTTGGGTAACTTTTTCTCAAACTTGATCTTTGCGTATGTGAATATGAGCAAATGTGAGTATGAATTCCAGCAACAATTCGATGCAAATTCTCATTCAACCTTTCAAAATGAAGATACGAGGGTCTCTTAAATAGACTTTCTTGAAATTCATCAACGGTTGAGATCGATTTTAATCAACGGTCAGGATTAAAAGTGAAGTTCAGTCATAAAGGGAGATTTCCAAATTAAAGAGAGTTAATAGATTTAATTTGAGTAAAATGACGAGTTAACTGATTCAATTTGAGTAGAAAAAGGAGTTAACTGATTTAACTCATTTTTTATCAATAGTGAACTGAAAATTTACCTTTTTGAACAGAAGAGTGATTTTGTTGAGACATTTAATTTAATAAAATAAGATATGTTCTCATAATAACTTTTTTTATTTAATTAAATAATCTTTAATTAATTAGAGACACTTTTCTTATTTAATTAAATAACTTCATTTGATTAATTAGGAATGGCTTCTCATTTAATTAAATAATTTTCTTTAATTAATTAGAAGTAAGTACTCCATTTAATTAAATAATTGCATTTAATTATTTCAAAATTCTTTTCGAAACTAGTCAACCGTGGTTAGATCTGGTCAACTTTTGTTCAAACTTGATGTTTGCATATGTGAATATGAACAAATGTGAGTATGAATTCCAACAAAAATTCGTTGCAAATTCTCATTCAGCCTTTCAAAATGAAGAGATGAGGGTCTCTTAAATAGACTTTCCTAGAATTCATCAATGGTTGAGATTGATTTCAATCAATGGTCAAGATTAAAGGGGAAGTTTAGTCAGAAAGGGAGATTTCCAAATTAAAGGGAGTTAACAGATTTAATTTGAGTAAAATAAGGAGTTAACTAATTCAATTTGAGTAAAAAAAGAAGTTAACTAATTTAACTCATTTTTGATCAATAGTGATCTAAAAATTTCCCTTTTTGAACTGAAGAGAGATTTTGTTGAGATATTTAATTTAATAAAATGAGATATGCTCTCATAATTACTTTTTCTATTTAATTAAATAATCTTTAATTAATTAGAGACACTTTTCTTATTTAATTAAATAACTTCATTTAATTAATTAGGAATGGCTTCTCATTTAATTAAATAACTTTGTTTAATTAATTAGAAGTAAGTACTCCATTTAATTAAATAAGTTTGTTTAATTATTTCAATTTTTTTTGGAACTAGTCAACTCAAGTCAACCGTGGTTAAATCTGGTCAACTTTTGGTCAAACTTGATCTTTGAGTATGTGAATATGAACAAATGTGTGTATGAATTCCAGTAACAATTCGATGCAAATTCTCATTCAAACTTTTAAAATAAGGAGATGAGGATATCTTAAATAGACTTTCTTGGAATTCATCAACAGTTGAGATCGATTTAAATCAACGGTTAGGATTAAAGTTGAAGTTGAGTCATAAAGGGAGATTTCCAAATTAAAGGGAGTTAACAGATTTAATTTGAGTAAAATAAGGAGGTAACTGATTCAATTTGAGTAGAAAAAGGATTTAACTGTAACGCCCCGCTCGGGAACCCAAGAGAAATAAACCTAACATGTTACAATGTTTACTGAACTACTTTTTTTTTTGAAGTTTAAACAACATCAAGATAACATTAATGCGGAAGCAATATGAACATACACATCAAATACACATATGCAAATATAGATACAGTTTCAATTCCTCAAGAGTTCCTTTACGTTGAGTCACATTTAATAATTTTTAAATTAATTAGTTTAAGTTCCAAGTACAATGTCTCAAGATCATAAAGAAATAACAGATACATAATCGCATAAGCAAATGCATAAGTATAAACAATACAATGAAAGTACATCCACTAAATAACATCCACTGCACATGTCGTAGGGTATGTGAGAAAAGATACAATACATCATGATACATGATAACGTATATACATCATCTGAAAAGAAGTCTCTAAGATAAGAAATAAGAATGATAAAGGTACATCTTCTGCAACGAACATCCAACAGCTAGCAATGTGAAGGGGGATCCAAATGGTAAGAAGGCACTACCTCCCGACCGCGTGGTTACCTAGTCAGGCTTCCACTCCCACCGTGCAGGGAAGATAATGAATGATCCACATACGGCTAATCAAACATGAAACATTCCTAGGCAAGGTACCCCTAATAGCCAAATCTACCTCAAAGGTAACACATGCTACTCAAGAAGATAAAATAATCCAAAAGTAAGAACACTCAATCCAATACTGACACCACATAACCAAACATCATTCACAAACCAAGTATAAACCAAATACCAAGATCATAAGATAAAGTCAACAAAAGACAATCACCTTAAGTCAAAAGCCACACGTCAAAAGTACAACATCATGAATCACCAATCATCATCAATGAAAGTAAATAACCATAATAAACACATCCGATAATAAATACACCACATCCAACAATAAGTACACTACCAGAGATACACAAATCTACAGAGGAGACTCAAGCTACATACTAGGGAGTGTCATCACATGGCTGCTTGAGTTACCCTGGACTGATCTCTAAATAGATCCCGGACCCTCAAGCGTTGAGTTACCTAGGACTGGTTACTCTGAACCCCGGACCCTCAACATCACACATATGGAAAACTAGAAAGTCCTCTCAAGAAGATGAGGCACTCATCTCATTCCCATCCTTAGTCTATACAAGCACTAAAGGCATGGGTAGATCAAAATCTCTAACTTATCTTTTTAGTGTGTTTTCCCCCCATAAATTTTAATTACTAGATTAGCACTTATTACATAACTTGCATTAGGTTACCCTGGCACTGACCACTTTGGGTCCCGGACCCCTATGCAAGCCACTCCCAAGTCACGTACCTAGACAACCTCTCCTAAGCACATAAAAACACAGTTGTGTCCCATACCACAACACCCATAATGATCAAATTCGGTTCCTTAACAGGCAACCTGAAATAAGATGGATCTCCCATCCAAGTACACATAAAAGTTCCACAAGGTATAATCCCAATTTGAATCACAAAGCACATCATGACATCCAACCACAAAATAGTATCAAAGAAAATTTCACAAAACCTCTGGTGTACATCCTAGACTAGTCAACATCTAAACAACTCGAGAATCCACAAGTATAAGCCATACAAGAAAAACAACACAGTTTCATAGTCTGAGTTTTGGTTTGAGAATACATAATTTGATTACAAGTAAAGTTTCACTTTATGTTTTAATGTACGTTTTAAGTATAGAAGATTCTCGATTTATTCTACAAGTCAACTCATTAATTAATTTGGATAAACTATAAAATTACCCCCATTTATATAATATCAATTAATTATTAAAATAATAATGATTGTTCTTCCAATAAAATTAATTATTTCCATTTCATTAAAGCCAATATCATTAATATTAAAATAATTCTGAATTCCACTAAGTATTCTCTTATATTAATTAATTTTAATTAAATTTCATTTAATTAAACTAATTAATAATATAAAATTAAAATAATCTTACTCATTTATAAAAATAATAAATGTTAATAAATTCATAATAACATTCATTAGACCAAATTACTAAATAATCCTATAATTTACATTATAAAACTTGTTAATAAAATATTATTAAATATTAATAAAATTAACATATTAAAATTCATTAATAAATAATAACAAAGTTTATGTAAAAATTATTATTAAATATTAATAAATATTAATAACTTTAATAATAATAAAAAAAGCTTACGTGTTTTAAGGCTCGCCGGCCTGCGCTGCTCTGCGGCCGCAGGGTACCCTGCTGCGCGCAGCAGCGGTACCGGTTGCCACGACCTTTAATGTCGGTAGCAGGTACGGGGGGGGGGGGGGGGGGGGGGAAACAAAACACCAAAAAAATTTAATTTAATTTTTTTTTTATGTTTTATTTTTATTTTAATATAAACGAAACATATTTATAATATATATATATATATATATATATATTTTTAAATTTTTTTTTAAAATTTTTATAATCATGTTTCATAAATTTTAATTTATATAAAGTTTAATAAAATTAATAAAATAATATATATATATATATATATATATATTTTAATAACATGTACATTAATACTCTGATAGGAAAACCAAATTTAACCATTCAATATCCTAATTCAAAATTTTCTTTTCATTTCAAACTTTTTCCCAAATTAATTTTCGTTCTTAAAATTTATTGAAAGAGGATGTTTATCTTTTAAATCTCAAGTTTGATTTCAATGTCCAAAAGATTCACGTATTTAATTAATTTCTTATTTAAATACAATTCTCTAAAATAAACCCAATGAAGTATCCATCTAAGTCATGTAGAGATATTTCTCAATCAAGAACAATATTGCACACAGAAAAACAACACATGCAAAAGACACGGAGCAAACAGAAATTTGAAGAGCAAAACTACTATACGATTAAACCACGAGATCCTACCTGGATCTGATGCTAAACAGTGGCAGCTAGATAAAGATTCCTACTGCAAGTGATACCCTTCAAGCTACGAAAAACTTTTCTTCTTTTCCAAACCCTCTGATTTTCTCTTCAAACCTGTGTGTGTCCTCAAATCTGTGTATGAAAAACTTTTTTAAAAATGACCCCAAAAACCCTCTAATATAGAATTTAATTACCTTTAGGGTTTCTATCTCCACAACTCTAAAATAATAATTATTTTATTTAATTAATTCTTCATGCACAATTAATTTTCTTTTTAAATTAAAATATTCTTTTATTATTCCTTCATGCACTTTAAGTGAATCATTAAATTACTTTATTTAACTTTCCACTTTACTTCACTTTAAATTAATTTATTAATTTTAATCTCATGCGCACTATAATAAAATATCTTAATCAAGTTCACATATTTTATCTTTTAAATTAATTTCTTTTATTTTCAAGTCATGCATAAATCATGCGAACTATAATCTTTATGATAATTAAATATCTTTTCACTTTTAATTTCATTTTTTTTTAGAAACTTAATTGATAAAATATTTATTAATTTAAATAACAATAATATTTAGCATTTATTTAAAAATGCACTCTAAATATATTATTATTAAATTAAATAAATATAATCACGTTCTAAATTTAAACTTTATTTAACTTTTTAATATATTTAGAACGTTTAATTTGATAAATATTTATTAACTTAAATAACAATAATATTTAGCATTTATTTAAAAATGAACTCTAAATATATTATTATTAAATTAAATAAATATTATCATGTTCTAAATTTAATCTCAAAAATTTTATCTTCAATTTAATTCTTTATATTTAATTAATTTCTCAATTAATTAAATATAATTAAATATTCATAATATCATAATAATTCTCCATTAAATTAAATTATTAATTTAATCTATTAATTAGACTTAATGAATAGAAATTCATCAAAGACTCACAAAACAACATACACACAAAATAATCACAGGTTTAAAAAGGGTAGACAGTCTGTTACGAGTCCTCCTTGTAGGACAAGTATTATAGGCTATGGCTAGGATTGGACCTGATCATTATCTTCTCATTCTCACCATTTGAGTATTTGTAATAGGGCACGCTCATCCTAGCAATTCAGGGAAGTCGATGCCTGGTACCTGCATCCTGCATAAAAGACGAGCATGTACATGTATATAATATATCTAAACTAAACAGACAATGGCAGGGAGTGGTTCATTGTGTAGATCTCGACTAGCAGGTGACTACGACTCCCTCCCCTAACCACATCAAACACGTCAGACAAAAAGATAAATAAACACGCGCACCATACACATGCAAGTATGGGGTAAGTATCGTAAAAATAACAAGTCTAATATCAAATGCGTACATATAATAATGCATCTCTATCAATATAACATAATCATCATTAAAGACATCATGTTAACATTTTTATGAAAGAAACCACATTTACTAACTAGGATCATTAAAATATCATTAACAACACATGAATGAAATGAAATCAACAAGTATATATGTAATCCAAAACACGAAATAATATCATAATATTGTAAATCCAATATCTCTTAAAACTAATCAATGCATAAAATCAACCTAAAGCAAATCGACAATGATAACAGAAATGCGAACTAGGGGCAGGCACTACATTAACTGATTTAACTCATTTTTTATCAATAGTGAACTGAAAATTTTCCTTTTTGAACTGAAGAGAGATTTTGTTGAGATATTTAATTTAATAAAATGAGATATGCTCTCATAATTACTTTTTCTATTTAATTAAATAATCTTCAATGAATTGGAGACACTTTTCTTATTTAATTAAATAACTTCATTTATTTCATTAGGAATGGCTTCTCATTTAATTAAATAACTTTGTTTAATTAATTAGAAGTAAGTACTCTATTTAATTAAATAATTTCATTTAATTATTTCAAAATTTTTTTTGAAACTAGTCAACTCAAGTCAACCTTGGTTAAATCTGGTCAACTTTTGGTCAAACTTGATCTTTGCGTATGTGAATATGAGCAAATGTGAGTATGAATTCCAGCAACAATTCAATGCAAATTTTCATTCAACCTTTCAAAATGAAGAGATGAGGGTCTCTTAAATAGACTTTCCTGGCATTCATCAACGGTTGAGATCGATTTCAATCAACAGTCAGGATTAAAAGTGAAGTCCAATCATAAAGGGAGATTTCCAAATTAAAGGGCGTTAACAGATTTAATTTGAGTAAAATAAGGAGTTAACTAATTCAATTTGAGTAGCAAAAGGAGTTAACTGATTTAACTCATTTTTGATAAATAGTGAACTGAAAATTTCCCTTTTTGAACTGAAGAGAGATTTTGTTGAGATATTTAGTTTAATAAAATGAGATATGCTCTCATAATTAGTTTTTCTATTTAATTAAATAATCTTTAATTAATTAGAGACACTTTTCCTATTTAATTAAATAACTTGATTTAATTAATTAGGAATGGCTTCTCATTTAATTAAATAACTTTATTTAATTAATTAGAAGTAACTACTCCATTTAATGAAATAATTTTGTTTAATTATTTTTAAATTTTTTTCAAAACTAGTCAGCTCAAGTCAACCGTGCTTAAATCTGTTCAACTTTTGGTCAAACTTGATCTTTGCATATGTGAATATGAGCAAATGTGAGTATGAATTCTAGCAACAATTCGATGCAAATTCTCATCCAACCTTTCAAAATGAAGATATGAGGGTCTCTTAAATAGACTTTCATGGAATTCATCAATGGTTGAGATCGATTTTAATCAACGGTCAAGATTAAAGGTGAAGTACAGTCATAAAGGGAGAATTTTGAATTAAAGGGAGTTAACAGATTTAATTTGAGTAAAATAAGGAGTTAACTGATTCAATTTGAGTAGAAAAAGGAGTTAACCGATTTAACTCATTTTTGATCAATAGTGAATTGGAAATTTTCCTTTTTGAACTAAAGAGAGATTTTGTTGAGATATCTAATTTAATAAAATGAGATATACTCTCATAATTACCTTTAATATCTAATTAAATAATCTTTAATTAATTAGAGACACTTTTCTTATTTAATTAAATAACTTCATTTAATTAATTAGGAATGGTTTCTCATTTAATTAAATAACTTTGTTTAATTAATTAGAAGTAAGTACTCCATTTAATTAAATAATTTTGTTTAATTATTTTAAGATTCTTTTTGAAACTAGTCAACTCAAGTCAACCATGGTTAAATCTGGTCAACTTTTGGTCAAACTTGATATTTGCGTATGTGAACATGAGCAAATGTGAGTATGAATTCCAGCAACAATTTGATGCAAATTCTCATTCAACCTTTCAAAATGAAGAGATGAGGGTCTCTCAAATAGACTTTCTTGGAATTCATCAACGGTTGAGATCGATCTCAATCAATGGTCAGGATTAAAAGTGAAGTTCAGTCATAAAGGGTGATTTCCAAATTAAAAGAATTTAACAAATTTAATTTGAGTAAAATAAGGAGTTAACTGATTCAATTTGAGTAGAAAAAGGAGTTAACTGATTTAACTGATTTTTGGTCAATAGTGAACTGAAAATTTCCCTTTTTGAACTGAAGGGAGATTTTGTTGAGATATTTAACTTAATAAAATGAGATATGCTCTCATAATTACTTTTTCTATTTAATTAAATAATCTTTAATTAATTAGAGACACTTTTCTTATTTAATCAAATAACTACATTTAATTAATTATGAATGCCTTCTCATTTAATTAAATAACTTTGTTTAATTAATTAGAAGTAAGTACTCCATTTAATTAAATAATTTCATTTAATTATTTTAAGATTCTTTTCAAAACTAGTCAACTGAGGTTAAATCTGGTCAACTTTTGGTCAAACTTGATCTTTGCGTATGTGAATATGAGCAAATGTGAGTATGAATTTCAGCAATAATTCGAAGCAAATTCTCATTCAACCTTTCAAAATGAAGAGATAATGGTGTCTTAAATAGATTTTCTTGGAATTCATCAATGGTTGGGATCGATTTCAATCAGCGGTCAAAATTAAAGGTGAAGTTTAGTCATAAAAGGAGATTTTTAAATTAAAGAGAGTTAACAGATTTAATTTGAGTAAAATAAGGAGTTAACTGATTCAATTTGAGCAGAAAAAAGAGTTAACTGATTTACCTCATTTTTGATCAGTACTTAAATGGAAATTTCCCTTTTTGAACTAAAGAGAGATTTTGTTGACATATTTAATTTAATAAAATGAGATATGCTCTCATAATTACTTTTTCTATTTAATTAAATAATATTTAATTAATTAGAGACACTTTTTTTATTTAATTAAATAACTTCATTTAATTAACTAAGAATGACTTCTCATATAATTAAATAACTTTGTTTAATTAATTAGAAGTAAGTACTCCATTTAATTAAATAATTTTGTTTAATTATTTAAAATTTTTTTTTGAAACTAGTCAACTCAAGTCAACCGTGGTTAAATCTGGTCAACTTTTGGTCAAACTTGATCTTTGCGTATGTGAATATGAGCAAATGTGAGTATGAATTCTAACAACAATTCGATGCAAATTCTCTTTCAACCTTTGAAAATGAAGAGATGAGGGTTTTTTAAATAGACTTTCTTCGAATTCATCAACGGTTGAGATCGATTTCAATCAACAGTCATGAATAAAGGTGAAGTTCAGTCATAAATGGAGATTTTCAAATTAAAGGGAGTTAATAGATTTAATTTGAGTAAAATAAGGAGTTAACTAATTCAATTTGAGTAGAAAAAGGAGTTAACTCATTTAACTCATTTTTTATCAATAGTGAACTAGAAATTGTCCTTTTTGAACTGAAGAGAGATTTTGTTGAGATATTTAATTTAATAAAATGAGATATGCTCTCATAATTACTTTTTCTATTTAATTAAATAATCTTTAATTAATTAGAAACATTTTTCTTATTTAATTAAATAACTTCATTTAATTAATTAGGAATGGCTTCTCATTTAATTAAATAACTTTGTTTAATTAATTAGAAGTAAGTACTCCATTTAATTAAATAATTTTGTTTAATTATTTTAAGATTCTTTTCGAAACTAGTCAACCGTGGTTAAATCAGGTCAACTTTTGGTCAAACTTGATCTTTGCGTATGTGAACATGAGCAAATGTGAGTATGAATTCCAGCAACAATTTGATGCAAATTCTCATTCAACCTTTCAAAATGAAGAGATGAGGGTCTCTCAAATAGACTTTCTTGAAATTCATCAACGATTGAGATCGATCTCAATCAATGGTCAAGATTAAAAGTGAAGTTCAGTCATAAAGGGAGATTTCCAAATTAAAAGAATTTAACAAATTTAATTTGAGTAAAATAAGGAGTTAACTGATTCAATTTGAGTAGAAAAAGGAGTTAACTGATTTAACTGATTTTTGGTCAATAGTGAACTGAAAATTTCCCTTTTTGAACTGAAGGGAGATTTTGTTGAGATATTTAATTTAATAAAATGAGATATGCTCTCATAATTACTTTTTCTATTTAATTAAATAATCTTTAATTAATTAGAGACACTTTTCTTATTTATTCAAATAACTTCATTTAATTAATTAGGAATGGTTTCTCATTTAATTAAATAACTTTGTTTAATTAATTAGAACTGAGTACTCCATTTAATTAAATAAATTTGTTTAATTATTTCAAAATTCTTTTCGAAACTAGTCAACTCAAGTCAACTGTGGTAAAATCTGATCAATTTTTTGTGAAACTTGAGTTTTGCGTATGTGAATATGAGCAAATGTGAGTATGAATTCTAGCAACAATTCGATGCAAATTCGCATTCAACCTTTCAAAATGAAGAGATGAGGGTCTCTTAAATAGACTTTCTTGGAATTCTTCAATAGTTGAGATCAATTTCAATTTACGGTCATGATTAAAGGTGAAGTTCAGTCATAAAGGGAGAATTCAAAATTAAAGGGAGTTAACAGATTTAATTTGAGTAAAATAAGGAGTTAACTGATTTAATTTGAGTAGAAAAAGGATTTAATTGATTTAACTCATTTTTTATGAATAGTGAACTGAAAATCTCCGTTTTTCAACTAAAGAGAGATTTTGTTGAGATATTTAATTTAATAAAATGAGATATGCTCTCATAATTACTTTTTCTATTTAATTAAATAATCTTTAATTAATTAGAGACACTTTTATTATTTAATTAAATAACTTCATTTAATTAAATAACTTTGTTTAATTAATTAGAAGTAAGTACTCCATTTAATTAAATAATTTTGTTTAATTATTTTAAAATTCTTTTCAAAATTAGTCAACTCAAGTCAACTGTGATTAAATCTGGTCAACTTTTGGTCAAACTTCATCTTTGCGTATGTGAATATGAGCAAATGTGAGTATAAAATCTAGCAACAATTTGATGCAAATTCTCATTCAACCTTTCAAAATGAAGAGATGAGGGTCTCTCAAATAGACTTTCTTGGAATTCATCAACGGTTGAGATCGATCTCAATCAATGGTCAGGATTAAAAGTGAAGTTCAGTCATAAAGGGAGATTTCCAAACTAAAAGAATTTAACAAATTTAATTTGAGTAAAATTAGTAGTTAACTGATTCAATTTGAGTAGAAAAAGGAGTTAACTGATTTAACTCATTTTTTATCAATAGTGAAATGAAAATTTCTCTTTTTGAACTGAAGGGAGATTTTGTTGAGATATTTAATTTAATAAATTGAGATATGCTCTCATAATTACTTTTTCTATTTAATTAAATAATCTTTAATTAATTAGAGACACTTTTCTTATTTAATCAAATAACTTCATTTAATTAATTATGAATGGCTTCTCATTTAATTAAATAACTTTGTTTAATTAATTAGAAGTAAGTACTCCATTTAATTAAATAATTTCGTTTAATTATTTCAAAAAAAAATTCGAACTAGTCAACTCAAGTCAACCGTCGTTAAATCTATTCAAGTTTTGGTCAAACTTGATCTTTGCATATGTGAATATGAGCAAATGTGAGTATGAATTATAGCAACAATTTGATGCAAATTTTCATTCAACCTTTCAAAATGAAGAGATGAGGGTCGCTTAAATAGACTTTCTTGAAATTCATCAATGGTTGAGATCGATTTCAATCAACGGTCAGGATTAAAGGTGAAGTTCAGTCATAAAGGGAGAATTCCAAATTAAAGGTAGTTAACAGAATTAATTTGAGTAAAATAAGGAGTTAACTAATTCAATTTGAGTAGAAAAAGGAGTTAACTGATTTAACTCATTTTTGATCAATAGTAAACTGGAAATGTCCCTTTTTAAACTGAAGAGAGATTTTGTTGAGATATTTAATTTAATAAAATGAGATATGCTCTCATAATTACTTTTTCTATTTAATTAAATAATCTTTAATTAATTAGAGACACTTTTCTTATTTAATCAAATAACTTCATTTAATTAATTAGGAATGGCTTCTCATTTAATTAAATAACTTTGTTTAATTAATTAGAAGTAAGTACTCTATTTAATTAAATAATTTCGTTTAATTATTTCAAAATTCTTTTCGAAACTAGTCAACTCAAGTCAATTGTGGCTAAATCTAATCAACTTTTGGTCAAACTTGATCTTTGCGTATGTGAATATGAGCAAATGTGAATATAAATTCTAGCAACAATTCGATGCAAATTCTCATTCAACCTTTCCAAATGAAGAGATGAGGGTCTCTTAAATAGACTATCCTGGGATTCATCAACGGTTGAGATCGATTTCAATCAACGGTCAGGATTAAAGGTGAAGTTCAGTCATAAAGAGAGATTTCCAAATTAAAGGGAGTTAACAGATTTAATTTGAGTAAAATAACGAGGTAATTGATTTAATTTGAGTAAAAAAATGAGTTAACTGATTTAACTCATTTTTTATCAATATTGAACTAAAAATTTCCCTTTCTGAACTTAAGAGAGATTTTGATGAGATATTTAAATTAATAAAATGAGATATGCTCTCATAATTACTTTTTCTATTTAATTAAATAATCTTTAATTAATTAGAGACACTTTTCTTATTTAATTAAATAACTTCATTTAATTAATTAGGAATAGCTTCTCATTTAATTAAATAACTTTGTTTAATTAATTAGAAGTAAGTACTTCATTTAATTAAATAATTTCGTTTAATTATTTCAAAATTCTTTTCATAACTAGTCAACTCAAGTCATACGTGGTTAAATCTGGTCAACTTTTGGTCAAACTTGATCTTTGCGTATGTGAATATGAGCAAATGTGAGTATAAATTCTAGCAACAATTCGATGCAAAATTTCATTCAACCTTTCAAAATGAAGAGATGAGGGTCTCTTAAATAGACTTTCTTGGAATTCATCAACGGTTAAGATCGATTTTAATCAACGATCAGGATTAAAGGTGAAATTCAGTCATAAAGAGAGAATTCCAAATTAAAGGGAGTTAACAGATTTAATTTGAGTAAAATAAGGAGTTAACTAATTCAATTTGAGTAGAAAAAGGAGTTAACTCATTTAACTCATTTTTTATCAATAGTGAACTAGAAATTGTTCTTTTTGAACTGAAGAGAGATTTTGTTGAGATATTTAATTTAATAAAATGAGATATGCTCTCATAATTACTTTTTCTATTTAATTAAATAATCTTTAATTAATTAGAAACACTTTTCTTATTTAATTAAATAACTTCATTTAATTAATTAGGAATGGTTTCTCATTTAATTAAATAACTTTGTTTAATTAATTAGAAGTAAGTACTCCATTTAATTAAATAATTTTGTTTAATTATTTTAAAATTCTTTTCGAAACTAGTCAACTCAAGTCAACCGTGGTTAAATCTGGTCAACTTTTGGTCAAACTTGATATTTGCGTATGTGAACATGAGCAAATGTGAGTATGAATTCCAGCAACAATTTGATGCAAATTCTCATTCAACCTTTCAAAATGAAGAGATGAGGGTCTCTCAAATAGACTTTCTTGGAATTCATCAACGGTTGAGATCAATCTCAATCAATGGTCAGGATTAAAAGTGAAGTTCAGTCATAAAGGGTGATTTCCAAATTAAAGGAATTTAACAAATTTAATTTGAGTAAAATAAGGAGTTAACTGATTCAATTTGAGTAGAAAAAGGAGTTAACTGATTTAACTGATTTTTGGTCAATAGTGAACTGAAAATTTCCCTTTTTGAACTGAAGGGAGATTTTGTTGAGATATTTAATTTAATAAAATGAGATATGCTCTCATAATTACTTTTTCTATTTAATTAAATAATCTTTAATTAATTAGAGACAATTTTCTTATTTAATCAAATAACTACATTTAATTAATTATGAATGCCTTCTCATTTAATTAAATAACTTTGTTTAATTACTTAGAAGTAAGTACTCCATTTAATTAAATAATTTCATTTAATTATTTCAAGATTCTTTTCGAAACTAGTCAACTGAAGTCAACTGTGGTTAAATCTGGTCAACTTTTGGTCAAACTTGATCTTTGCGTATGTGAATATGAGCAAATGTGAGTATGAATTCCATCAAAAATTTGATACAAATTCTCATTCAACCTTTCAAAATGAAGAGATGAGGGTGTCTTAAATAGATTTTCTTGGAATTCATCAATTGTTGGGATGTATTTCAATCAACGGTCAGGATTAAAGGTGAAGTTCAGTCATAAAAGGAGATTTTCAAATTAAAGAGAGTTAACATATTTAATTTGAGTAAAATAAGGAGTTAACTGATTCAATTTGAGCAGAAAAAATAGTTAACTGATTTACCTCATTTTTTATCAATAGTGAATTGGAAATTTCCCTTTTTGAACTAAAGAGAGATTTTGCTGACATATTTAATTTAATAAAATGAGATATGCTCTCATAATTACTTTTTCTATTTAATTAAATAATTTTTAATTAATTAGAGGCACTTTTCTTGTTTAATTAAATAACATTATTTAATTAATTAGGAATAGCTTCTCATTTAATTAAATAACTTTGTTTAATTAATTAAAAGTAAGTACTCCATTTAATTAAATAATTTTATTTAATTATTTCAAAATTCTTTTCTAAACTAGTCAACTCAAGTCAATTGTGGTTAAATTTGGTCAACTTTTGATCAAACTTGATCTTCACATATGTAGTGCGTACCCTCGTTCACATCTTTTCTAGACTTATTTTTATCAGACTATGTAGACTAGTTTTATGTTGATGGTTTAGTGGTGTTTTTTTGACACTATCAGATATTATGATAGGGATTCAATTGATATATGATGAGATCATTTAGACTTTACATTTCATGTATATATGATGATCATTACATTATTTTCAGTTATTAATGATGATTAGTTAGATGGTTTATTATCTCATGTGTTTTATTATGGTTACTTACCCCATACTTGCATGTGTATGGTGTGCGTGTTTTCTTATTGTATGACATTTTTTATCTGGTTAAGGAAGGGAGTCTTAGTCACCTGCTTAGTCGGGATCTACACGATGCACCACTTCCTGCCATTGTCTGTTTAGCTTAGCATTATATATGGTATGTACATGCATGGTTTTTCTGTAGGTTACAGGTACCGGGTATCGACTTCCTTGAATTTCCAGGATGAGCGTACCCTATTATACTATCTCAATGATAAGAGAAGGGAGATAAATTCTCAAGTCCAAATCCCAAACCTAAAAACCATTTGTCCTGACAAGTTAGGACAAGTATCAAAGTTGAATACCCACCGAATGTGTCGGATGACATATTTCGTGATTTTTAACCCTTTAGATTTATTTTGTATGATTTGTTCTATGATGGGTTTTCATATTTTATCTTGGAGGTCTATGGTGAATTTTCCATTAATTAAGTTTTAACAAATAGATTTAATTAATAAATTATTTATTTGAGAAAATTAATAAATTATTTATTTGAGAAAATTAATAAAATATCATGATCTTTGATATTTTGATTTTAATTAATTAAATGTGAATTATTGAGGAAAGAAATTAAATAAAAGAAAACTAGAATTTAAAATTAATAATAATTATAAAATAATAATAATAAAAGTTATAAAAATTAAAATGAAAGTTATAAAATTTAAATAGAAATTATTTAAAAAGTAAATTGGAGTTACAAGCTTGCATGGGAATTAACACGTGTCAACAACATGGGGGTTAGTGCATCAATTAAGCACAAGGTGTCTACAATTCTATGACTCATAAAAAAGGTTGGAAAAGACCCATGCTTAGTTGGTGAAACCTTTCAACGGTTTCAAGAAGCACTCCAAAGGTTTCTTGAGAGCTCTTTATATTTAGGCATTCATAGAAGCTTAGAGAGAGCGTTTGGAGTGCAATTGGAACATTGGAGGATTCAAGAGTTCTGAAGAAGGGAGCTTGCTCTGTGAGTTTTCTGAGGAAGAGTGAATTAGCATCAGAATTCGGGTAGATTCTTGTGATTTTACTTATGCTATTTTCACATCATGTATTCCCTGTCTTCTTCGTGTCTTCCATATGTCTTCTGAGGAATTTCATATTTTTATTGTATGCATTCTCAATATGGGCAATTAAATTTATTTGAAAATTTTATATGCATAGATCTAAAAGAAAAACGAGGCTAGGGTTTAAATGGTAACCAAACCATTAAATTATTTATTGAATAAATTTGAGATTTAAAAGTTTATAGGAAAACTCCAAAAATTAGAATTCATATATATTGTGAATATATATGTTTATATCTTTAAATCTGCATACATACATACATACATACATACATACATACATACATACATACATATATATATATATATATATATAATACATATATATATATACACATATGTATATATTGAGGATTTCGAATATCAAATTGTAGTAGAAAATTCATATTAATGAATTTGTTATCGCATGGGAACGTTTTTATAAAAAAATGTTATTGAAAATCGCATTAAAAATATATATATATATATATATAAATTGCCCTTGGCACAGATTCGTACCTCATCCTTGCGGAAGGCAGAGGCCTGCCGTAGCAGGTCTGCGACGATAGGGGTCCGCTGTCGGTGCAGTGCCTGCGATCACAGGTACTGCGTACCGCAGTAAGGTGGGGGGGAAATTTTAATATGCATTTATAAAAAAAAAAAAAAATGTTTTTGTTAAAATGTTATGTTATATGAAAAAAAAAAAATGTTTATACTAATTCCTTGAAATCGAAATTTCATTGTTATAAATTTTCATATGGTATGAATCGAATTTTATTAATTCGATTTTATGAAATAATAAATATTTATATATATATATATATGTATATGTATATGTATATGTATATGTATATGTATATGTATATGTATATGTATATGTATATGTATATGTATATGTATATGTATATGTATATATGTAATACGTAAATATGTTATTAAAAGATTTAAAATTATTTGATAAAAGATTTAAAAATTCATCTTTTATAATGATGAATAATTTTATAATTTTATAATTTAACTATTAAAATTTAATTAATAGTTTTAAATTATAAAATATATAAAGTATATAAAATTTAATTAAAAGATTGGTGGGGAACGATTTCAATAAAATATTGTAATTGGAAATTGGATTTATAAAGGAAAACTTTTTATCCATCCAAAAACAATACATGGAAAAATGTACAAAATGTTCCTCTAATTCTTTCTCTAAACTTGGAAACATAAACTAAGACTTTTAAAATTCAAAAACTTAGCAAAACCAAAACATGTGTTTACATTGTGTATTCCTTATGCTATTGTTTTGAGTTTTGGGTTGACTAGTGTAGACCAGTATAGGACGTCTACCAGAGGCTTGGGGGTTATGTGACTGTGATGCCATGATGATGTTTTAATCACGATCTTTATATCCCAACCATGGTTATGTGATGGAATACTCTATGTATTGGATGTGAATACTGATTGTTATAGTTGAGATTCTTATTTATGAGACTTAACCATTATTTTTGGTCATCGATCAGTTATCCTTGGTTATTTTCTAGTCGCCATGATGGGAATGAATTGTGGATTTATTCTTGATGATGTCATGTTGTGACATGTTTGACTCAACCATTTTTGGAGTCTTCGATCAGTGTGTTTGAGATATATTTTCGTTATTGAGAACCATTGGATGCTTTTGATTATCAGTGATACTTCAGTTGCCAATAGAGAGCTATTGTGTTCATGATTTTCTATGGATGTTTGCTCATGGAGATTTGATGCTTTTATGCATATTTGATGATTTTATTATGGATTATCTTTTGTAATTTTGAGATTTATGAGTCCATCAGCATTAGTGTAGGATATTTTCATGTAGTGTCGGGAAGTGGCTTGTAATGGGGGCCGGGGCCCTAAGAGGATGCCAGGGTAACTCATTGTAAGTTGGATTAATAAGTGATAACATTCACACCTAATACTAACTGAATGAACCTAAAAAGATAAGTGTTTTGTTCTCACCCATGCCTTGAGTGCTTGTACAGGCTAGGATGGGAGAAGTGAGATGCATGGTTGCGACCTTGCATTCCATAGTATGCCTTGTCAGTATGAGAGGATACTAGTGGCCACATGAGATAAGTATGGACCCGTGGAGTTTAGTTAACTGCCAAGGTAACTTGTACGTGATAAATGCGATGACACTTTCCTGCTTGCATAGTAGGTTCCTACATGTCATTGTGTGCCTCTGGGATTAGATGTCAGTTTGTGATTGGAACCTTTGAGTTAGTATATTTTTAGGATTCCTGAACTATAGAGATTTATACTATGAGATTTTGACAAATTGTTTGGGACATGAGATTATCTCCTCAGCACGATGGGAGTGGACCACTTAGGTACCACGCGGTCGGGTGGTAGTGTATTTTTCACTCTTATAATTTGAGATTCATTCAAACATCATGGCTGATGCGTCCTTCATGATGGTGGGTATGTATCCGTTCATTGATGATTAACATATGTTAGATGATGTTATCTTATGCTTATATTTGCATGTTAGACTATTTTCTACATATGATGTTGTATATGTTAGGAGTGGCATTCCTACTATGTTAATACCGATGATCTCTTCGATAATTTGAGATGTTATGCACTGAGGGATGGCTAGGGCCCATGATGGTCTAATGATGCTATTCACGGTTGGGAGGAACCGTGCACTTAGTTTATTTTTTTTGATCTTTATGATGGATGTATATGTCTTCTATGATGATGTATCATGTGATTATCTCTACTTTGATTTATCATGGATTAGAATAGGAAGATGTACCTTATTCAACATGTGTATATTCTTTGAGCTTGTCATACCCTGTGACATGTACAGAGAATGATTGAGCATTTGAAAATGTAATGTTTAAACATTGGACTTATCATTATTATTTCATGAGGTTGTTGTACTAGATGGATTCATGTATGTAATTCAACGTTAAGAGATGTTAAAGAATGTAATCTGTTATGTATGTTATGTTTACTTTTTAGATGGACATTTCTATTACTTCCATTATTGTGAATAAGTTATCTATGGTATTTACTTTTATGTTAAAAAAAAAAGTTACCAAACTTAGTGAAACTCTAGGTTAATTCTTTGGATCCCTTGGCGGGGCGTTACATTTGGTATCAGAGCCCAAGTTTCTACATTGGGAGCTCTGGGTATTTTGGAACAACTAGAACTGTGAACTATTAAGTGTATCTCTTCAACTTGAAACTAGGTGAACTGAAACAAAACCTGAACTGTTACTTGAATATTTTTCATACTTCAACACTTAGTTTTCAAAACTAAAAATTTTACTTAGACCTAAACATAGAATTGAACTTATTCTATTGAAAACATGTGTCTTTTGATAGTAATAGTACCTTGTTCTGTTGTAAGATGGTGTCTGGGACTAGGTCTTCTATTAGAGGCCATGGTAGAGGTCGAGGAAGAGGCCATGGTCATGGCAGAGCTATCAGTGCCCATGAGTCTGCCCATGAGGGATCGGCTCATGTTGAGAGCAGGGAAGAGCACTCTAATAGGTAGCAGGAAGAGAGCCGTAGAGAGGACCAAGCTAAGTCTGAAGAGGTTGGTTTGAGATAGATGATGCAGACTATTTTAGAACGTCTACCTCCTGTTCAAAATAGCCTAAAGTGCATCAGACAGAACAAGAGCATAGACCCAGATCTAGAAGTCCTCGGAAGGATCGTCAGAGGTCCATTGTGTCCACTCAAATAAAGGATCTTTCAAGATCCAAGGTCAAGCCTTTCAATGGGCAAGGTTCTGGTTATGTGGCCAAGCAGTGGCTGATTTCCCTCAATAGGATTTTTGCCATGCAAGATTTTGACAGCAATGTTAAGGCAAGATTTGCGATCACTAATTTATAGAATTTTTGGGCCACTTGGTGGAAGATTGAGGAGAAGAAGCTGGGAATCGATATGAGCAGTGTCACGTGGGAACTATTCTTAGAGAGTTTCTGTGAACAATTCCTACCAGAGGAATGGAAACTACAAAGTGCAGATGAGTTTCATAATCTCAAGCAGTACACTATGTCAGTGATCGAGTATGAGCATAAGTTTTATGAGCTTATGCCTTTTTTAGGGTTCAGTGAAAATTCAACTCAGTTGACACAACACTTTATTAGGGGTTTGAATAACCATATAATTGGGGGTGTTAAGGTATTTGAGCCAAAAAAACTCAAGGATGCGGTACATCGAGCAATCCTTGTTGAGAAAAGTGTCAACCTTGGTCAAGGTGGTTTTGTAGGAGCACCAGCAACATCAGGATCTAAAGGCAACTTCAATTCAGGTGGTAACAAGAAGCCTTTCTTTTCTAAGGGAAAACAGTATCAGCAGCAGTCTCAACAGACGTAGCAACAGAAGGGATCAAATTCTCAGGCTCAAAGTGGTGGGAAAGGTTCTAACTTTAAGAACAACCACAATGCTCAACGCAATAAATAGAATCAGTCCAATCAGCCAGCTCAGAGTTGCCAATCTTTTGTAAGCAGGAACAGTCACCAGCAATCTAATGTACCACCTATGGGAAGAGAATCTGGCAGGAATACAGAATGTTTCTCATGTGGTCAGATTGGACATTATGCAGCTCAGTGTCCATAGCGAGCACCTCAGTTTTCAGGACCTAGGCCTAGAGCTTCAGAACCCACAGTTTGTGATGCAGGGAGAGCTCATAGGGTTTTTGCAGCAGTTGATTAGCGACATGCACATCATCAGGGAATAGTGGTTGAGACCATAGGTGCTATTCAAGGTATATCTCTTCCAGTATTGTTTGATTTAGGAGCTATAGATTCATTTATTTCACCATCTATAGTTTCTAAGTGTAAGCTGGATGCAGTGAAGCAAGATCATGGTTGGCAAGTGGGACTAGCCTCAGGGATTAATGCCTCCATAGATTCTGTAGTTCTTAAGTGTGGGCTTAGCTTAGGGAGCTTTGATACTGCAGTGGATCTTTGATTCATACGCCTTGGTTCCTATGATGTGGTTCTAGGCATGGACTGGCTTGGATCTCATAGAGCTAGTATAGATTGTAGGAAGAAGATTATTTTGTGCCAAGATGACTTAGGGAATGATGTGAAGATAGTTGGGATACCGAGGCCTATATCTCAGCAAATGATTTTTGCTATGAAAATGAAGCAGAGTTTCTGTAAGGGATGTCAGATATTTTCTATTATGGTAAATGATCTTGATGAGGAAGATCATGTGAAGAAGACTTTAGATCACCCGATTTTACAGGAGTACGCAGATGTCTTTCCAAGTGAGATTCTAGGCATGCCTCCAAAGAGGGACATTGATTTTAGCATTGATCTAATTCCTGGAGCAGAGCCTATCTCTAAAGCTCCTTATCATATGACTACTCAGGAACTGGGTGAGCTACGTCTTCAGCTAGAGGAACTTCTGGCCAAAGGGAGCATTCAACCTAGTGTATCACCATGGGGCGCTCCAGTGCTCTTTGTGAAGAAGAAAAAAGACGGTTCTTTGCACCTTTGTATTGACTACAAATAGTTGAACAAGGTGACTATTAAGAACAGGTATCCTTTGCCTAGGATTGATGACTTATTTGATCAGATCAAGGGAGCTACAATATTCTCCAAGATTGACCTTAAGTCAGGATACCACCAGCTTCGTATTAAGGAAGCAGACATTCACAAAACCACTTTTCGAACTCGCTATGGGCATTATGAGTTCACAGTGGTACCTTTTGGATTGACGAATGCTCCATCGGTGTTCATGAGCTTGATGAATGGTGTTTTTTGATCATATCTTGACAGGTTTGTTCTCGTGTTTCTTGATGACATATTGATATTTTCTAAGACTCAGAAGGAGCATGAGGAACACCTGCAGTTGGTATTACAGTGTTTGAGAGGCAATCAGCTTTACGCCAATGCCGCTAAAGTATGAATTCTTCAAATCGGAGATTCAATATTTAGGGCATGTTATCTCAGGTGATGGTATTTCAGTGGATCCTGCAAAGATTCATGCAATAATAGATTGGCCTACCCCGACTAATGTGTCAGAGATTTGTAGTTTCATGGGTTTAGCTGGTTATTATCGCAGATTTGTCCAGAACTTCTCTAGGATAGCACATCCTATCACTTCTCTTTAGATGAAAGGTAAGAAGTTTGTGTGGACAGAGAAATGTGAGGAAGCATTTCAGAGGCTCAAGGAGCTTTTGACTAGTGCACTGATTCTAGATTGAGGGATTTATATCCCTATTTGTTTGTAGGCTTCCAGGAGTAAGCCTAATCCAAGGGGGGGTGGATGTAGTGCCTACCCTCGTTCACATCTTTTCTAGACTTATTGTTATCAGACTATGTAGACTAGTTTTGTGTTGATTGTTTAGTGGTGTTGTTTTGACACTATTAGATATTATGATAGGGATTCACTTGATATATGATGAGATCATTTAAACTTTACATTTCATGTATGTATGATGATCATTACATTATTTTCAATTATTAATGATGATTAGTTAGATGGTTTATTATCTCATGTGTTTTATTATGGTTACTTACCCCATACTTGCATGTGTATGGTGTGCGTGTTTTCTTATTGTATGGCATTTTTGATGTGGTTAAGGAAGGGAGTCATAGTCACCTGCTTAGTCGGGATCTACACGATGCACCAATTCCTGCCATTGTCTGTTTAGCTTAGCATTACATATGGTATGTACATGCATGATTTTTTTGTAGGTTGCAGGTATTGGGTATCGACTTCTCTGAATTGCCAGCATGAGCGTACCCTATTATACTATCTCAATGATAAGAGAAGGGAGATAAATTCTCAAGTCCAAATCCCAAACCTAAAAACCATTTGTCCTAGTGAGTTAGGACAAGTATCAAAGTTGAATACCCACCAAATGTGTCAGATGACATATTTTGTGATTTTTAACCCTTTAGATTTATTTTGTATGATTTGTTCTATGATGGGTTTTCATATTTTATCTTGGAGGTCTATGGTGAATTTTTCATTAATTAAGTCTTAACAAATAGATTTAATTAATAAATTATT